>JARHVA010000458.1:4517500-4860000 GCA_037957365.1 Torreya grandis
TATTCCCAAAAAATCCCTAAAACCTTAGAGGGAATATCTCTTGATTGGTATTATTGCCTCCCCAAGGGGTCCATTCATTATTTAAGATAATTAATGGCTGAATTCACTCAGGCATTAAACATGAACAAAGTTTTCAAGATTGGCATTCGATAATTCCTTCATATCAAACAAGAACATAATGAATTAGCTATTAACTTCATTATGAGATGGTGATAGGTTCTATATTCATCTACTAATTCACCTCACATGGATTAATGGGAAATATTCAATGTATTCCTCCACTCCATTAACAAGGATACAAGATAAGATATCAAAAAATTCCCCTATAGATCCTATGAATAAGCTCTTGAGAGTGCCTTGTGGATTAACCAAGTGACCATTGATAGTGGTCAGTGAACTTATAGATACATTATACCTCCAAACAAAAATAGTGGGGGATAAAAAAATACAAGTCCAAGTAATACTAACAACTTGGTTTCTAAGATAATTGAAATAGGAACACCACTACTAATAACATCATCGACCAGAGTAAAAAACCAAACCCAATGATTAAAATTCAATATCATCCAATGAAAATACCAATGCCAATAATAATACATGTGCTAGGAATCAAAATCCACCCCTTGAAGTTCATGAAATTTATTTTAAACCAATTAGTACCATGCAAATGCAACACCAAATCCAAAACCAAAACCAATATCAACATGTTGACCAATTCCCTCAGTTCCATAACCAACCTTATTATCAAATGAATAATCAGTAAGGGTTTAGTCAACAAGAAAAAAACCTGAGACCTATGGAATATGATCCCAATGTCTACTATCTATTCCACCAAGTTATTATTCATGATAATCAAAAATGCATGGAGTACAATAAACTCATCTAAAGGATCCCTGAGGATCAAAGTCAAACATTTGTAGACATATTCCTAGGGAATGTTAGTACAAACTCCCATGCCCTTCAAAATGGTCATGTCACCCATAATAATGAGAATATATAAATCCCCTAAAACCCTTTTCCTAACCATCAAATGTGTGTTACCCAATACCACTAGTAGGGTGGCCCCTAGAACCATCCGATTCAACATAATCAACCCATGGCTAGATGCACCTATGATGCCAAATTTTCCACCTCTAGAACTACTAATACTGATGTCACTCCTCAGTTAGGAGTACAAAGCAAAACTAGAATGATAGGATTTATGTAGTTAAAAGTTTAAAAAGAGGTAAATACCATAATTTACACTAGAGAATATCAAATTATGACCCTCCATCCCTCAAACATTTTCAAAATTGAGTCTATCCCTAAACTCATGGGGAATGATGATTTGATCTTTGATCTAACCAAGATGTTCTCCCACATTTCATTTCTTGATTTACTCAATAATTCTCTCACTCATTGATCATCCTTAATTGATGCCCTAGGACTGGGGAATTTATCTAGTGTTACTCCCTTGCCACAGGCTTAGATCAACCACATTAATCTAGATAGGTTTCCACTGGGTCAGGACTTTCAATATGTTGGCTATTTATTTTATTTGCACAATATTCCTCATAATTTTGAGGTGGTAAGGAGGGTATATCTAGCCTTATTTTTACAAGTTTATATTTACAATAATTATGTAAAGAGAGCTATGGTTGATGATGGAATGGCCATCAATATTGTCTCCTTTTCCTTCTTATAAAAATTTGGTTATGGGGAAACCAACTATTACATGACTTGTAACACTTTTTAAGGCTATGATAACCTCAAATATACTTCCATAAGAACCATTGTGCTCCTAATTACTATGGGTCCCAAAACAATGCTAATTTATTTTTATGTCATTGAAAAATATACCAATTATAACATGATATTAGGAAGACCTTAGATACATAGGATGAAGGCTATACATTCAACTCTGTTCCAAAAATTATGATTCCTACATCTAGGGAACATTTTCATATCTAAGGGGGATCCTAAACATTTTGATATGCTACAAGAAACCATGCATAAGCAACTTGGGATATACACTGATTACCATCTACCTACCAACAGGGTCATAAAACCCCTATCGTTGGTCGATGTAATTAAAGCCATGATGCCTAAAGTGTTTATCTTAAAGAAGGGGTTGAAATCCATCAAAATCTATTAAAGGATAGGCCAAAATAGAAAGACATAGTGACAACTAAAAATGTCACTAGTTCAGAACCAGTCACTAGTTCAATAGTTTCCACCATGTCTACAGTCAAAATCATCAATCTCTTAAAAAATTAGAAGCCACTCATCCTTCCATTTAACCCACAAGGTTTAGGAACTATAACTTGTTTGAGTCTTAAAATCATGGACCCTAAGAAGGGTTAGCTATTCTATCAAATCTTTGCATGATAGAGATGTCAGAGAATGAATAGGTCCCTCTTCATAACAACCTTTCCTATGACTACCATCATAATCACCAAATGCTCAACCATAGAAGGGCAAGTTGTAATTTACATACTCCTCTTGTTGCTATTGAACCTATTTGAAGCATACTCCTAGATCACGCTATGATAGGGACATATCATTTTTCTAGAGTTGTTGATCTATTGGGTTTACTTCCTCCTGAGATGTCAGTTATTTTATTTTAGCCTACATTAAGTTGTAATTAACATCATATCCTAACTTATCCAACATGCAGTTAGACCATTCCTTCTCCCCAAGCCATGCTAACAGTTAAAGATAATATTTGTACCTTAATAATAGGTGCCATAGATATTAACATTGGATCTCATGCTTATCCAAATATTGCTAAGGAAAGGCCCTATCTCCCCCTGGTGAAAAAGGTGGCCCCTAGTTATTTTAAGCCTTCCCACATATAATAATGGAAAAAATTGAATTACCCATATCTTATCAACAATAATGAAAGCTGTACAATTACATTCCTATAATTTCTACCTTGAAATAAGATCATAACTATGTTGGCATACTTCCCACATTAAAAAGTCATTATAACTATGCAGACATACTTCCCACACCAAAGGGAAGGCCTGATAAACATCCTTTTGAGTTCTTAGAAGTGATTACCTACCATAATTTAGATCTTATAAGTAATCCTTTTTATTTCCCATAAGTGCTTCCTTTCCTTTAATTAGATCAAAATATTCAGCCTTTCTAGTTTCCATAGACTCTTCCATTCACCCCACAATAGGCATGGACTCATCACTCTTCTGAGTCTCAAGACTAGGAAACTCAAGAGGGGTTAGCGTATATGATTGATATTTATATGGTTGAGGTATAAGAGGACCAAAAAACTTCTCCAAGTAACACTCCTTTCACACATGATCATTAGGTCCTCTTTTATGATGGGTCCAACTGTCCACTAGGTGTACGTGCATGAGTTATTCTAATTTATCTTGAGGGAAGAGTCACACCTTTTGGTTTCAAGCTAGACTTTGAGTGTATAAATAATAGGGTCGAATATGAAGCCATATCACTTGGCATGCTCATTACAAAATGTTTGGGTGTTTAGAAGTTAAGGATCTAAGGTGACATAACTAGTTTCTAACGAGATAATTGAGGTCTATCAAACTAAAACTAAACATATTTAGCTATACAAAACTAATATGCATGAAATTACTAAAGATTTTTAATTTATTTATATAGATGCTTTTCCAAGGGAAATCAACTAGTTTTATGACTCCATAGATGCTTCATATTCATGATTCGTCCCTCATCCCACTATACTAGAGTCCAATTTCATAATCTTAGGGACAAAACCTATTGTACACAAGACTTCTAGTGATCAAACCATTGCCCATGTTGGAAAGGATGATAGTCTATTATTCCTTGACTTAACTAAGAATGATGAGGCTATTCTTGAGTTTTTGCAAGATTACAACGACCTCCCATATTTACACCATAAGAGGGGTTTATACCTCACATTTTGTCCCACATTGACCCTTGGGGATGAATACTACAATTCTTATTACCAGGTTAAAGATTAATTTTCCTCTGACGATGAACATGGCATTTTTAATATAGAGGGTGAAGATCTAGATCTTCCCCCAGCTCATGATGTATTTAAAGAGGGAAATGTCTCCCTTATTGAATAAACGATTGACATTAACATTGGGACTAAGTAGTATCCTAGAATTATTAAGCTCAGATCTTTTCTCTCTACATAAGAAGTAGAAGACCACAAGTGACTACTCACAGAGCTCTCAAAATATTTCACTTTTTCTTATACTAACATGGTAGGCATCAAACCAAAAGTAGTTGTCCACAACCTAGTTATGATGCCTGATGCAAATCTAGTTAAAAAAAACTTTGGAATATCAAGCCTTAGGTCACATTGATGGTAAAAGAGGAATTTATGAAGCTTTTAAAAGTTATATTTATCAAACCAATGGACTATTCCAAGTGGTTGTCCAACATTATCCCCATTCTTAAGAAGAATGATAAGATCATGATACGTATAGATTTTTGAGACATAAATAAAGCATGTCCAAAAGATGAGTTCCTTCTCCTATCTAATGATGTCATTATTAACACCATAATGGGATATGAGTTGTCATCACTTATGGATATATTCTCAAGATATAATTAAATATGCATTTCTAATGAAGATCATAGTAATACCTCCTTTACTACCCCATGGGGAACCTTGTATTATGTCATGATGCCCTTAGGTCTCAAAGACACTAGGGAAAGATACCAATGGGACATGACCCAAATATTTCATGATCTTATTCATAATATAGTGGAGGTTTGAAAAGATGATCTTCTAAGTAAATTGAGTTGATGAATTGATCACTTAGAGGTGTTATGCACCATCTTGACATGATTAATTGAGTATAGTGTTACTCTTAACCCAAAAAAATGTGTCTTTGGAGTAACACATAAAAAAATCCTAGGGTATATCATTTCTCAGTGTGGGATTGATATTGGCCCTACCAAGATCCATGCAATCATGAAAATTCTCCCCCCATGGATGAATTAGGAATTCAAACATTCTTGGGCAAGTTAGGAGCTACTTGATGGTTCATTACTGATATTTTATATGTAGTCCATCTAATCAATAACTTGATTAAGAAGACAAATGGCCTAACTTGGATAGATGATAATCAAGAGGAATTCGAAGAGGTAAAACACTTCCTCATATTGTAGACACCATAATTACATCACACAATTGCGTGACTCCCTGTGTCGAAACCCCCCTTGATCCCCTTTTAATAATTAACCTTCTTAATCCATGTTTTCACCTTAAAATATTTAATTAAGTTAATTAAAACCCATTTATGCCACCTCACCTGGCCACCTCATCCTAATACTAATTCTTACCCTTTGAGTCACCTTGAGACTTAGTCTCCTAATCCTAACTACATATGACTTGTTCCCACCCCTAACATAAATTCCAACTAACTATGTTCTTCATAGCCTCACATTTTTACCATTTTCTAACTGACACCACACTTGGAAAGATAAGGAATATAAAATGGGTTAAAAATATCCCTTTTAACTATTCTCATGCCATCGACATCAGTCAACCCTTAGTCAACATTGGCAAGATCACCAATGTCGGTTACTCAAGAAAAATTCCAAGTTGGTATTTAGGTTACAAAAATCAATAATTCACAAAAAAGATTTTGGCAATTAGAGCATCTTACATTCAATGTTGACATCCAAGCTTATCGTTACTCTACACAAATTGATCTAGATCAAGAATTGATACACTGCATAGAGCTTAAACTCTTGAGGACTAGTAGCACATACTTGTTTTGTCTGTTCACCCATCGGTTCACCAAGCCTCATCAGAGTCATCTATTCAACAATCAAAGTTCACCCATTTCACCAGCTAATTATATCTCAACATTTTTTAAGTCTTTAAATAGTAAATTTATAATTAATTTACATTATAATATTTATTATTTTATGAATCCTGACTCCTTCTGTGGAGGAGTTGTAATGCTCCCCACCCACCTCTCTTTGCCCCAATATACCAACCCTCTATCCAGACTCACTTGAGTCTTATCCACCTCCTTACAAATCTTCCCAACCTCACAACTTGACCATACTCCCATTCTCCCTTTCGAAAAAGTCTTCTCTAATTGATTTTAATACTACTTCCCCAACCAATATCAGCAACCCCAAATCGACATCAATGATCCAACTAATGTCGATGACCCCAAATGACATTAGTCTTTTAACTCTCACATTAGTTATTGTGTTTTTAAACCTGTAACCTCAAAATCACCTAACAACCTTCCTAAAACACAAACTTGACTTATCAACCTGTACTGTATTATCTTTTTCTACACTCAGACCTACAACATAGTAAATAAAACTCTAACTCTCTCTCTCTCTCTCTTTACTCTCTTTACTTGCATTTATTTTT
This sequence comes from Torreya grandis, assembly GCA_037957365.1. Lineage (NCBI taxonomy): Eukaryota > Viridiplantae > Streptophyta > Pinopsida > Cupressales > Taxaceae > Torreya > Torreya grandis. The sequence continues at coordinate 4,523,853 of JARHVA010000458.1, forward strand.
AAACTTTGTTTTAAAATAATGGACTATCATCCCAAGAAATTTTCATTCTTCTCAAAACAAGCACGTAGCTTGGTAGTCTGCACATATCTCCACTAACAACTATTTTGTGTAGTGTTTTCTTATCTACATGTGTCTTCCTCCATAGACAAAGAGGGGAATCTACAAAGTCTGGAATGGTGCACACTTATCTGGGTTTTAATCACTTATCACTATCTTTCTTTTCTATTTCTCTCTCTTTGAATATAAAATAAGCTTAAAACATAGTGAAATATTTTGACACGCCCGGTGGGACACTGGAGTTTTCTTGGGTTCGATACTTATCTAGCTATTCATATAGGTGTACCATAGAGAAATTTTCATTCCTTGTACTTTCTCTATTTATCTTTCTCAAAAACAATTTTTTTAACTTTTTATTTTTTGTATAAGGAAAGAACTAAAATTTTCCTTCCCTATCATTCTCCTCTTCTTTCGCCTATGAAATAAATTCATTATTTTCCTACAAGCTAAAAAGAATACCTTCTTTTGTTTGCCTCTTTTGAGAATTAGGATAGTGAAATTCATCATCTTCTCCTATTCGCCATTGTTTTGATCTAAATTTACACATTTCTAATTTGGGTTTAAAACTCATTGCATGTCATTATTTTGATTGTTGCATTTAGCTCACCTAGTTAAATAAAGCATCATGAATAAATCATAGAACATAAATGTTACACAACCATATCACTCTCACAAAATTAAACATCTAAACTCAATTGAGACAAGGTGCACTAGGGTTTCATCACCCAGTGGATCACCTTACCATACCCAACAATCCCACTTGGATTTCATCACCAAGGGGAAGGCCCACTCCATTCTCTGATGAAGTATAAACTCTAGATAGGTGATATATTCTAGCTAAGTGGCTTGGATTGGATTTGGGACTATGAAGTATGGGGATCAAGCTCCTATAAAAAGACATGTACTTGGTCTAATATAGATTTTTATTCAGCATCGAAAGTAACCTGGAACCATCCTTAGACTGCTCATCTAGTACATGTTTCAAAAATCAATTTTACTCTCACACTTTTTAAGGCATAAGCCATCAAGAGACTAAAATTAATTTCTAGGAGTTAACAATTAGTGGTTACATGTTCCTTTTTTACTTCTTTTTATCTTTTGCATTTTTGAGTTAGTGAGGACATTTCATTTATCAATTTATAGAATCCAGTCATTTCTACCTCTCAAATTCTATTAACCTCTAGTTTCAGGTTTTTTTGTGTCCTTTATCCTTGCATAGACCTATTGTATCCTTTGTTTTACCTAGATTTTCCCCCTTAGCTGCCAAAACCTTGGATGTTTTCCCTTTCTAGATTCTAGAGTAACCAACATCGATAAGGCCACTGATGTCGGTAATCCTGTTACCTATAGACATTAGTTAGATAATCGATATTGATGACTGTGTGTTTTTATAATTTTTAGCCTGCTTAAAACAACAAGCTAAAATTACCTTCCTACCTACACTCAAACCTAGTTTTCTGACGCTCTATCACTAATATAGAGTTTGAGGCCTACTTTTATCCCTTTTTCATGGTCTTGATGCATATCCAAGCCAAAATTCTTGTTGATTACACAAGCCAACAACCACTCTCACCTTCTCCTCTCCTTTCTGATTTTACTATAGAGCATACTTTAGTTGTAGAGAATATCCCTATGACTACCAATCCTAACCATATCCCCCTTGTACTTGAAGGAGATCTTGACTTCACAAAATTTCTTGATCATAACATTGTAGCCCTTTGGCATTATCTCACCACGAACCAAACCCTTAACACTACAGGAGATCCCCTCTATGGTATGCCAACCTTCCTTGATGAAGACAACTATAGTCTTAATGGTTTCCACCATTACATATATGGTCACCCAAACCATTGATTCAACAAGTGACCCAATCATCAATAACCCTTAAAATTCAACCACCCCAACCACTTAGTCTCATCTTCTTTACCCAAATTTTTTAGCAGCTGCCTTAGCCTCATAGCCATAACTGGCCCAACCAAGTCAAACACCATTTCAAAACTTGGTAGTGCCCATCCCATCAACTCTTGCACCCATAATTATAAGAGTTGCAACTCAACCTTCAACCCATGTAGCCATGCCAACAACCTAACCTCTGATGATATCACCCAACCAAGGCATTGTCTCTAACCCCATAGGATAAGCCTCTTTCATTTCTGCTCCTTAGCCCATGACTCATTACCAGTATGTTGCATCTAAACTACCAAAACAAGGTGTGTCATATCCCACCTCTAGATCCCTTCAAGTACCCTAAAACTTAGGGGGTGCTTCTCACACCAATCCTTCTCCTGATCTCATTAAGATGCTGATGGATAAGATTTCTAACCTAGAAACATCTGTGTCAGGTTTAAAGAATGTTCTATCTTATGATCAAATATATAATGAACCCATCCATCCTTCTATACCTATTCACCCTTACTTGAGTTAGTGGGAGCTCCCTTAATTTACTCATTTCCAAAGTAAGGAGGACCCATAATAACACTTATGAGTATTTTGACATGCTTGTTACCTAATAGGGCATGATGATGCATTATTACTTTAAACTTTCCCTATGTCTCTTTTGAGTGTTACCCTGGATTGGTACAGTTCCTTAACCTGACACTCACTTTTCTCATTTACCCAACTTACTCAACTATTCTTGGACCACTTCTCTATCAATATTTCTAAAAAGGTCTCTATTATAGACCTTTATTCCATTAGATAGTTTTATGATGAGTCTATTAATGACTTTGTCACTCATTGGAGAGGTTTAATCAATCAACTCTCCTTTTCTTTACCTCAACTTGAGCTTATCAAGCTTTTCTCAAGAGCATGTGCCAAACACATCTCTTCTACCCTCTGCATCCAAACTTTCTACACATTTGATGAATCTTTTACAATGACACAAAAGTTAGAGATTTAGGCTATAAATGAAGATAGGGTTAAGTTGCATAATAAAAATACCAAATCTAAACCTAATGACTCTTCCTCTAAATCCTCTTCTTCTAATCAAAATTCAAAAGGCTCCGCCAATGCTGTGGTGATTAAATCAACTTCTTCTACCATAGTCAACCAGTCTAGGCCATCCACCTCATAAAATACGACCAAATAATTCTGACAATGGCATGAACAAAGACAATACACTCCTATTAGAGAGTCATACACTTTTAGTTTGGATAAAATTTTACAACAAGGAGATATTGCCCTTCCCCAAATTAGACCTCTTATGCAGTTCGATCCCTCCCATCTTATCCCAACTTGGTATAATGAGGATGAGTTTTATGGCTATCATCGAGTTAAAGGACACAATTCTATTAACTATAAAACATTCAAAAACATTGTTTAAGATATGCTTGATAAAGGCAAGCTTATCTTAGATAACCCTAATGTGCTTAATAACCAAAGCATGGATGTGTTCAAATAGCCTTTTTCTAACCATTCACTTAATCAAACAAATATTCAGGCCATGATCGATAACTCACTTGATCATGATATTCATACAGTCAATATGGTCTTTTGTTTACCTCTAGTTCAACCTCTCCCACAATTGGAGGAGCCTATTTTACCTATTCCTCTTCCATGAGTAGAGGATCCTATTTCACCCATCCTTCTCCCATGTGTGGAAGGGCCTCCTCTACCTATCATTTTACCACATGAGAACTCACAATGTCTATTCCTCTTATACCTATTTTGCCTATTCTCCTACCTTTGGAAGAGCATGCCATGCCCACTCCTCATCTGTATGTTGAGGGGAACATCATTCCTATGCTCTACCCTCTTGAAGAGCCTTCTTTGCCTACTTCTCCTACACCAATGGAGGATAGTGCCCCATCCACTCCTTTTTCACATATAGAAGAGTCTGCATTATATATCCTTGTACCTATTGTGCCTACACCTATCAAACCAATTTTACCCCTTCTCTTAGCAATAAAAGAACACACCTTGCCTAATCCTCATCTACATTTTGGGGAATCAATCATACCCATGCTTTATCCACTAGAAGAACCATCTTCACTAGTTCTTCCCCCACCTAGGGAGAACCATGCCTCTTTTCTTACCTCAATTGAAGAAGACCCAGTTGCAGTTCTTACTCATCTTTGGCTTGAAATAATAGAAGCTAACACCTTCACTCTTTCCTAATAACTTAAGTCTTTTACGAAAGCAGTTGTAAGGCCTATGACAAATTTGTCTAAACCCTTCTCATGATTGGTCAAAAATCTAGACTTTCTTGACTCCAAAAAGCTAGACCACTCAACATTTTGGGATTGACTTAAAGATCCCTATCTTACGCAACAAATGTCATCCTCTAATACCAATCCTTTGCTACCATTTATCCCAAAGTTTTTGACAAAGATATAATTTCTTTGATTTGACCATTAGAATCCCAACCCTTTATGTCAGAACCATCACCATCATGAGCATCTACTACTTTAAAGTAAATGAGATCTTCGGGTGTTTGCTCGATATCTAATCTAATTAATTTATAGGTAAAGTTAGATTTAAATCCTCAACTATGAGTTAGAGCTCCATGGCCTAAACCAAGGAAGAATGTTAAGCTTCTTAGGCCTCACCGTTCCACTCCTCCTCCACTGTCAGCTATACCTTCGATTTTGGGACCCTATCCTTCCAATTTAGTTAGAGTGTTCTCTTTCCAAGCATGATAAAAAGGCAAAACTACCTCCTCTTTTGCCTCTACCACTTAGTGGCCCTTACACATCTAACACCTCAACACCTATGATTAAAAGGTGTCAACAAAACTAGTGGCTACACCTTCACCGAAAAGGGTGCCATGTAAAACCACATCCATGCCAAATAAATCAAAGAAGGTGTCCACCCCTATTGTGAAAACAAGTGCTAGCCCACTGGTAGGCTCTTAGGCCTATCTCCTATGCCATTTATTGTAGTCCTCCACCATAAACTTTCCTTATATTAAGCCTTATTAGCCTCTTATACCAACACCATCTTGGTTCGATGACACACAAGTTTGTTTATATCATCACTCACCTGGACATGATACAGAAAGCTATAAAGCTCAAACAGTTATTCTCCAACAATAGTTTGATATGAACAACCTTTTCATTAAGGAGCCTCTTTCTAACCTCTTAGTTATTCTTCTAGTTTCATCTTGAACTCTACCTACGACCTCACCTAAGTCCAAGACCAATGATGAGGTTGTCACCACCTTCTATGCATGTACTCCAGATCAACACAGTTAATGTGGCCACACAGTCTCAAAACCAAAAGGATAAAGGTAGGGAAAAGGCCACCACCCCTTGGGCTCATCCATTCTCAAAAGATGCTCCTCCACCAAATCTCAAGATATCTATTCTTGGTGCTCCCCAATCCACATCTTCACAAGTCATTCAAGACTCAATGGTGAAACAACTTCACCCAACCCCTGTAAAGATGTCTTTATATGAGTTAATCCAAAACTCATCCCAACAATACCAAGCCTTGATCAAGGCTTTATAATCTATTGAGGTACAACCTGATGATCCTTAACCTCTTACAACTTTGGTAGATTCTCTTAATACTATTGCCTTAGTTTCCTTTAGTGATTCAAAAATTCTGGCTCTTTACCCTGAAGACCAGGACCTTGCACTTTTTATCACCAGATATATCAATCAAACTCATGTTAAGAAAGTCATGATCGATGGAGGTGTTAGTATTAATATTATCTCCACTCATGCCTACAAGTAGTTATCACTTCTTGATAATTTTATGTCATAGTCTGATGTGATACTCCATTCCTTCAATGATACTACAATGACTACTGTGGGTACTATAGTCTTGTATATTTACATGCGTCCTCACACAATCCTTAAAATCTTCTATGTTATCAAAGGAGAGTTCAAATATAACATATTTATTAGAAAACCTTGGATACATTCCATGGCATGTGTACCTCTGACTTTACACCATTGTGTCAAATTTTCATAATGGGTAAGTGCATGTTATTCCCATCGACCTACCTCCTTTCAAAACATGCGATATGACTTATCATCCCAATGATGGCCTAATTCCATTGAAAGCATCTTCCTATTTGCATTCTATCATTGAATCCTCAATAAGATTGAGTACCTTAGTTACTCAGGTATCGATGACATAAATTCCTAATAAGGACTCCATGAAAGACACTTTCAAACACCTTTCACTCAAATAATATCACTAGTTGACACTTGACATGTTTCATACTCCACAAAAGTATGGAAAACTTCACATGTACCCTATTTATGATCCTTGAATTGGGATGGTCATCTCATATGGTCCTCCTAACCTTAAAACTAATCTCACATATGGGGGAAACTGATTAGGCTCTTACTATCAAAAATCCCTCCTCTTCACCACAAACTTTTACCTGTGACTTCTCCTTCCTAGGCAAACCTAGTTTTTCTCACACCTATCTTTATAGGTGTACCTAGAAAGGATTCAGGTTGGGTCATTATGAGGAGGGTGCTCATACACCCATTAAATACCCCTAACCATCAAAGATGCCAAAAAGTGGTATGGTGTGGGTTTTGACAAGCCAACAAAATCCACCAGGTTCTCTCATATCGAGGAGCCATTGTCTCCTTCTCCATACTCTCTTTTTCCCCCACCATCACCTATAAAATTAGAGGTATCCATACCTCCTAATTTTTTTTAATAAATGTCATTCATCTAGGACCCCTGACCTATCATTTGGGTAAGGAAATAAGGTCCCTTCCTCTTGTTCATCCTAAAATGATTGATGAGGACTCTCTCACTATTAACACTATCCAATGTTAGGATGATGATGCTATTATCACCTACATGAGTGAAGATGATTCCTATATCCAATGATGAATCCCTTTTTAAACATAAACTATGTTAAATAAATCAACCATTGACATTAATGTACCCTTTCTAGATAACCCTTGAATCCTCAAGATTGGCCAATCTTTAGATTCCCTTGAACAAACCAATTATGCCACTTTCCTCTCTGATCATAGTAAAAAAATTGCTTGGTCTTATCATGACATGCCTAGCATTGACCCCTCTATCATCACCCAAAATATTGTAACCAATCATGATGCTAAACCTATTAAGCTGAAGTTTTATAAGATGAACCCTCGTATTGCTCTCCTTGTCAAAGAAGAGTTCCTACACCTCCTCTCTATTAACTTTATTCAACCCTTTGACTATCTACAATGGGTTTCCATTATCATCCATGTCACAAAAGTGATAGGGGAAATCTACAAATGCATTGACTACCATGATATAAACCTCACTTGTCTAAAATATGACTTCCCTTTACCAAGCATCGACCAACTTATTGATATGATAGCTAGCCATGAGATGTTATCTCTTGTGGATGGGTTCTTGGGCTATAATCAAACCCTGATTGTTCCTAAAGATCAACACAATACCTCCTTCATCATCCCATGGGGGAATTTTTATTACCAGGTCATACCTTACAACCTTAAGAATGCTGGTGCTACCTACCAATGCACCATGACTTACATTTTTCATGATATTCTACACAAAATTATGGAAGACTATATGGATGACTTACTTGGAAAGTCTAAACATCGCCAAGATCACTTGGCATTTCTCAAAATCATATTTAGTTGTCTCTTGAAATATAACATTTAACTGAACTATAAAAAATGCATCTTTGGGGTCCTTTTAGGTAAGTTTCTAGGCTTTATTATCTCCCTCTGTGGTATCGAGGTCGACCCTGCTAAGGTTTGTGCAATACAAGAAATGCCTCTGTCCACTAATCTCAAGCAACTTCATAGCTTACAAGGCAAACTTCAGTCAATCTACTATTTCATCTCTTAGTTTTTAGATCAATGTCAACCTTGTCCTCATATACTTAAAAAAGATGTCTCTTTCCATTGGAACATGGATTGTTAGAAAGCCTTTGACACACTTAAAGGGTATTTCCTTTCCCCATTGGTTCTTATCCCCCCTAAGACCATCCTTTCTACCTCTACATTTCTACAATAAACCATTCCTTGGGTGTTATGATTGCACATCAGGATGATCAACATAGAGAGCAAGATGTTTACTACATAAGCCAAACACTTATTGATTATAAAACTCAATATACTCATACCAAAAAGCTTTACCTCGCATTGGTCTTTACAGCTTACAAACTTCACCACTACCTTTTAAATCACAGAACCTACATTGTCACCCATACTTACCCCCTATAATACATGCATTCCAAGCCATACCAAAAATAGCATATGGCTCATTAGCCCATTCTCATTGCTAATTTTGACTTGGAATTCATCCAATAAAAGTCTATCAAGGGGCAAATAATTACTGACTAGTTAGTTGATGCCCCTTTACCTGACAACCAACCCTCTAACCTCAAATTCCCTGACGAGTCTATTATAATGCTATCCATCGATGACATCTCCTATCAAATGATGATGTTATTTGATGGGTCTAAATTTCAACTCAGTGGGGGTACGGGGGTCATCGTCATCCCTCTTGATGGTGAGCCTATGCCTCTATCATGTAAACTAGATTTTGAATGTATTAATAATATGGCCGAATATGAAGCTTTGGTCTTAGGGATTTAAATTACCATTTTCTTAGGTGTCAAATAAATCAACATCTTTGGTGATTCCCAAGTAGTGATTAATCAAGTTAATAGTTCCTACCTCTACAAAAAATGAAATTTTGTAACGATATAAACATCGTGTAGATGCACTATTGGAATCATTTGACCACTACCTCTTATATATTATTCTGTGATCTACAAACAAGTTTTCTAACATGATGGCTTCCCTTGCCTCACACATTCCATCCTCACCCTCTTCTTAAAAAATCTATGTCACCGTGCATCACCTCACATTACCCTCCTATGTGTCAACTAACATCTTATTTGTGGGCAATGTTAACTCTAATATGCATGACATCTAGTACAAATAACTTGTTGAATATCTCACTTATGTTATCATTTTGTCAGACCTTTCCAATAATGAGAGACATGATTTTATTAAAATTACTACTTGATACACTATGCTGGGAGGCCTTATCTACAAACAAGGCTTTGATGGTCTCCTAATTAGATGCCTCACTCATGCTAAAATCCCCTTCACCATTAAGGAAGTCTATGATAGGATTTGTGGTGGACATTTCAGTGGGAATTTGATTACCAAATGCATCCTTTGACTTGGCTACTATTGGCTGACACTCAACCAAGACTATCAAAATTATGTTTGGTGTTGTGTCAAATGTCAACAACATGCTAACCTCCTTCACACTCCAAGCCATGCCTTATAAGTCATCAGAGACTTTTGGCCCATTTCATAATGGGGTTTGGATCTAATTGGTGAGATTAACCCTCATTCATCTCTTTGACATCATTCTATCATTACTGCTACTGAATACTTCACCAAATGGGTCGATGCTATTCCTTTTATCTCCACTAAGACTAAAAAAATTGTCAACTTTATCAACCATCACATCATTTGTCATTTCAGTGTCCCCCATAAGATTATTATGGACAATGACAAATATTTCAATAACAAGACTGTCCAAAAACTCTATAATGATTTTAGCATCAAATTAAGCTTCTCATCACCATACTATCCATAAGCAAATGGATAGGCAAAAGTTTCTAACAAAACCTTAACAAAAATCCTCATGAAGGTGTCAACAATGTTGGTAGGGATAGGCATACACACATTCCCTTCTCCTTATAGGCTTACCACACTAGCATTCGAACCCCTATGGGTGTTACACCTTTTTCACTGGTCTATGGGATGGAAGTCATCTTGCCTCGCAAGGTCTATATCCTTTCTCTTCACATCTCTCTACAAGACATACTTATTAATGATGAATTTTACCAAGAACGTTTGTCCCAGCTTGAGCTACTCGATGAACATCATCTAGTAGCCCTCAATCACCTATAAATCTATCAAGAACGTATCAAACATGCTTATAACAAAAACCTCAAGGAGCAAGATTTTAATATCAAAGATATCATCTTAAAGGAAAATCAACATGTGCTAAATATGGAGAAAAGAAAATGGGGTAAGTTTTCTCCTAATTAGCTTGGACCCTACATCATAAATCACAAGTATGGCTTATAAACTTATTTTTTATCTTCTCTTGAAGACAAGCCAGAACTTGAGCCTTTGATTGATTTAGACCTACAACCATTCTTTTGTTAATCAAGTGATGCTTGAATTCATGTCTAACTTGAGCTCATCCCTTGATCAAACCTATTACATTCACCTCCCTTCCTTTTAACCCTTATTCCTGCTCACTTAGTTAACCTTCCAAGTGTTATGGTTTTGCCCTCATAAAGGAAAACCTCTAAGCCTCTATAGTCTAGTCCATGACTAAAGTCATATGTAAACAAAAAAATAATAACAGAAATTGGGATATATAGATAAATTATTATCTCTTAGGTCATGATTCTCAATGTAGACTACTCCCTTGAAGGACATCTACATAACTTCTCATTACTACTATAAATAGACTGCTCCTTAGAAGGACAACAACAACAAAAATCTTAGACCACTCCCTTGAAGGATGGCTAAGCCAAGCTTTCTTATCAAGGAAATATTGAATTAGAATCTTTCCACATTAATCAACTTCACATGACCTCAAGTCACCAACAACATCCCAATGAAGGCTTCCCGCATTGATCAAACTACACATACAAAAAAAAAACTTTAGTCATGGAGTTGCCTATGGTAGCTCTCAAGTCACCTACAGAAGGGGAATTACATCCCCAATAAGAAGGTTACGCTACCCACACACCCTAATTACTTTTACCTTTTTCCCCTATTACTCCCTCACAATCAAGGGAATTTGAACTCACTTGACATAAGGTGATCACAACATTTCTCTACCAAATGAATGGTCGATACTACAATGCATAAATAAGGCTCATACTCCTGTGCCTATTTATATGGTCATTATGGTCTTCACCAATGCAAGAGAATCACATCCCTTTATTTTTTGTCACATGTCAATTTCTCTTTTAAGGTAACATCTCACAACAAGATTCGCTTAACTTCTCACCTACCTGCCAATCTCTATTTAAAGTTATGTGTTTAAGAATACTATTACTTACATATCCATTTCAAGCAACAATGCTAAATAATATTAGAAAACATCATGGTGTATTAACAATACATTCTTTATTCATCACACTCTACTAATACTAATAAACCATTTGCCAACTAATTTATTTCATACAACTTCTTGTGAAATGCAACCAACATAGCTTCTGTAAACAACAATAAATTGAAAAAATATAAAATCAAATAGATAATTTTTAGCATACACCATCACATATATGGAAAATGCTAAAATGAAACCAACTACTTAACTATGCATGTACCATCACGAATATGGGAAATGCTAGCATAACACACTAACTATCACTAACATAACCACAAATAACATCATATAAACTTCATACATAATAGAACATCATCATAACATCATAACATCTTACAATACCAAACTTTCATATATATATATATATATATATATATACTGAATATGAACATATATCAATGAATCATATTAGTATCATCTCTCTCTCCATACATCTCTTAACTTCAGCTCATAGGCCATAATATATATAACAAAAATCATAATACATCTAGCCCTGAAAATACTCAAAGCTATGGTCGTAGTCATGAAGAGGTAGTATCATCACCACCCTCTACCTATCTGTGTCTGCATGAACTAGAGGTCATGGTGCATCTCTCTGATTTATCCTATTCTCTAGCCTCATGATATCTCAAAATCTATGAGAACTACCTTATGGCTCTCTCATAGTATACAATCTCATTTAAAGCAGTGTTATACCTTGCTAATGGTATAGTATGTGGTGGACCCATCAAACCTACTTTAGGACCCTATGGTGATGCCTATGGTGGATCTTATACTAGCATTTATGGTAGAGGAGGTGGGTAGCCTATCCTACTACTCTCAAACCATCTCTCTCTACTATTAGTATAGTAACCTATCCTTGGAGTGTCATCACCTATCCCTATAGAACCAAAACTTGTGTCTATGCTACAGTCAATTAGGCTTACAGTGTCATCACCTATCCCTATAGGACTAAAACTTGTGCCTATATAGATGCATCCCTCTCTCCCTCAACTCCTTGTAAATTTGGTCATGGTTTCCTCAGAATCATAGGGTGAAAACCTGCCCACCATGCTTGATAAGCTATTATACACCCTAAATCTATTACACTTGGGCCTAATGGCAGCTCCTCAAAATATGACCCATCTATATCCTAGAGCAATGGAAGGGGTGCCTCTATATCATCCCTCCTAAATTTATGAAAAGTAAGAGGTACATCCTATAATAACCCAAACTGTCTCTCAACCTTGACCACATGTATCATCTCCAACTCTTCGGCCTGCCTCCCCCTCACCCATATCATACTCTGTAAGCCTTTAAGCTACTCTTCCTATCCTCTAAATACAATATATGTCAATTAGGGCCTCCAAAAAATATCTAAAGCAATAAATCCATCCATTACCTACCTATATTAATCAATATCCCTCACAATGACATCTACTCATGTATGTGCCATGCTATCTCTCCATCATCTAAAACTAACCCTGAAACTAGTCAAAATTGTGACTGGTAGCCCTAATGGCTATGTCACCACAATGTGGTCATATGCCCAATAATGAAGTAAATGCCCAACATAAATATTGTATCACCGTCACAACCTCACACCCCATAACTCCCTATATAACTATGCAAGAAAAGCTAATCCCCATACAAAGACTATTCGCTACTCAAAAATCTATGCCAAAACTTTGGTCATCATGATAGGGAATCTCCCTCCATCCATGTTAGGTTATGCATACACTGTAATGCCTATCATCATCAGGATAATCAAGTGATGCTACTCCTCATCGATAGTGTACAATGGCTCATATGCAAAGCTCACCGAATGATAGGTCACTTCAATGACATGCTCCCCAAACAATGTGGACATATAAATATCATGATTCTCCCTTGAACATGAGAAGAGATCCTCACCCTAGAGTGGTAGCTATAAAATCTTGTATACATCCTCCTACATCACTATCAACTCTTTAGTAGGAAGATGGAAGGTGTTAGTGGTGTGATCCCACCTCTTTGTTAAGGTTAACATCAAACTAACATCTTGTGCAACTCTGTAATATCATTGCACTCCTCCTAAACCTACAGCTATCATGTGCTCCCACTCATCTATGGTGACATCCCTCCTTATTCTTGTTAGTAGTGTAGGTAGTCGATCTCATAAGGTTAACTCCTGCCAAGCCTACATCCACACATAAAAAATCAATCTATCAAGCCATATAACTTTAGTTATAAACCTCCTATTTTAATCCCTTTCCCTTTGGGATAACTACATTGGCTTGAGGCCGTAATCAGGGCTATGTAGGCAACACTCAATTGACATGGGGTCTTCTAAGGCTAGCTCTTCCATTAGGATAGTCCACTAACACACCTATACCAATTCAATTAGGAATGAATAATTGGCTCTAATTCTTCCTAAACTTGTCACTTTGGGTTTTATAGTGATCAACATAAATTATATTTTGATTGACATCAGTCTTATTTTCCAACATCGATGTTAGTTGTCAGTTGACATTGATACTAGTCATTGCTCGATGTCAATAGACCCAACTGATGTTAGTGACTAGTTCAGCCCTAGGACTAAATGATCTATGCCCAAATTTAGGGGTTTTCCCTAAAAACTACCCCCAACTCCCCCATAAATCCACCCAAACCTACCCTTACCCCATCCACTAATCTTTTAATTACCATCTATCCCCCCACACACTCACATTGTATGTAACTAACAAATTATGATCAAAACCTAAATTCAAATAACAACCAACTCAAGCCACTCAAAAAGATCTTACCTCATCTCTCCATCTACTTTAAGCTAGAATTATTGGCACCTATTGTGGAGTGCCTCTAGATGGGTCCCCTCATCCCTCTACCATCTCCATCCACACCAACGCTCCCTTGGTTAAATTATGGCCCACCAAGTGCTAAATCACACCCTCACTCTCACACACTCTTCTCAATCAATCACCTCTCACCACCTCACCACAATAATATGAACTCTAGATGTTTTAAGTTGCATGACACTTAGAGCTCTAGTTTCCTCTAATCCAATGTCACAAATTAATTTTGGTGGGCCACCAAACCCCTTTTGTCAGGTTTAGTCACCCACTGACAATAGCAATCATACCCTAAGCTATTGATGTCAGTATCTTTCCTACCAACATCAGTGACCTAACCAATGTTAACCACCTTAAAATTAGGGTTTCTAACCCCAACTAACACCCTTTGAAAAATCACCCTACTTACATGCCTTTAGTGGTTCACTTGGACTCCTTATGGGGCAACTTGGAGATCATGTATATCTCCCCACCCATGACAACCAACCATAGAAATCACTTAAATTTCCACCCACGATGACTCTGACCAAAGATCATAAATATCTCCTTGACCAATGACCCTTTTTAAGCCAAGCTTACCTTGATCATTCTGATCATATATACTACCATGCTATAGTTGGCTATTTTACGCACACATGTATATCAGGTGTTTTTGGATCATGACCTTGTCAGTTCTATCACTTATAACCCTTTTTGCTTTTCAGGAGCACTTCCTACCTTGGATACTTGAAGCACATGGACCATTATAGCTACAACTTTAATCATTTTAACCCTAGTAGCTATCACTAACAAGCTATAGTCTAGTTATTTCTATCCAAGTCCTCCTCACCTTTATTGATTGTGTCAACTATAACTAGTAGTAGTATTCATGCAAGTAATGATGTTCCCACATTCACACTCAACATCTACCCATCCATTGACTCCCTATCAAATTGGTACCCAATTCTAGATTCTCCTTCGTTAGTTCCCATTTTGAGGGGAAATATTGCATCCCATACCTGAAGCATCTACCTCCTATTTTTGTCTCACAACTTGTCAATACAAATTACAATACAAAAAGGGGCAAATGTAGACACCAAAATTACATCACACACTTGTGTGACTCCTTGTGTCAAAACCCCATTTGATCTCCTTTTAATAATTAACCTTCCTAACCTATGTTTTCACCTTAAAAAATTTAATTAAGTTAATTAAAACCCACTTATGCCACCTCACCTATCCACGTCATCATAAGACTAATTCTTACCTTCTGAGTCACCTTGAGACTTAGTCTCCTAATCCTAACTACCTATTACTTGTTCTCACCCCTAACATAAATTTATAACTAACTACGTTCTTTATAGCCTCACATTTTTATCATTTTATAACAAATACCATAGTTAGTAAGAGAAGGAATAAAAAATGGGCTAAAAATATCCATTTTACCTATTCTCATGCCACTGACATTGGCCAACCCTCAGTCAGCATTGACAAGATCACCGACATCAGTTACTTAAGAAAAATTCCAAGTTTGTATTTGGGTCACAAAAATCAATAATTCATGCATAGCCTTTTGGCAATCAGAGCATCTTACATTCACTTTCAACATCCAAGCTTATCATTACTCTAAACAAATTGATCTAAATCAGGAATTAGTACACTGCATAGATCTTGAACTCTTGAGGACCATCAACACATGCTTGTCTTGTTTGTTCACCCATCGGTTCACCAAGCCTCATCAAAGTCATCTATCTAGCAGTCATAGTTCACCCATTTCACTAGCTAAGTATATCTTAGTGTTTTGTAAGTATTTAAATAGTAATTTTATAATTATTTTACATTATACTATTTATTGTTTCATGAATCTTGACTCCTTTTATGGAGGATTTGTAAAGCTCCCCACCCACCTCTCTCTACCCCAGCATACCAACCCTCTGTCTAGACTCACCTGAGTCTTATCCACCTCTATACGACTCTTCCTAACCTCACAACCTGACCATACTCCCATTCTCCCTTCCAAAAAAGTCTTATTTAACTCATTTCAATACTACTACCCTCACTGACATCGACAACCCCAAATCGACATCAACGATCCAATCGATATCGGTGATGCCAATCGACATCAGTCCTTTAACCAATGTTAGTTACTATGTTTCTAAACTAACAACCTCAAAATTAAACAACCTTCTTAAAACATAGACCTAACTTATCAGCTTGCACTGTATTATCTTCTACTACACTCAGACCTACAACACGATAAAAAAAACTCTAACTCTCTCTCTTTACTCTCTTTACTTGCATTTATTTTTAAACTTTGTTTTAAAATAACAAACTGTCATCTTGAAGAAGTTTCATGCTTCCCAGAATAAGCACATAGCTTGGTAGTCCACACATATCTCCACTAACAACTATTTTATGCAGTGTTTTCTCACCTATAGGTGCCTTCCTCCATAGCCATTGAGGGGAATCTAAAAAGTCTAGAATGGTGTGCACTTATTTGAGTTTTAATAACTTATCCCTAACTCTCTCTCTTTTATATTTCTCTCTCTCTTTGATTAGGAAATAAGCTTAAAATGTAGTTAAGTACATATCTCCCCCCATGATTATGGCTCCCAAGTTAGATAGGCCCTTGATAGATACATTACATTAGGGTGATTGAGGTGTCCCTCACTTGCATGTTGGCCCTAGCAGATGATGCTGGTAAATAACATGCTATTTAATTCATTACCCAGACCCTCATCAATTACAAGACATGATATAATCAAGTAGAAAATGAATGTTTAGCTATAGTGTTTTGACCAAGCAGTTGTGACAGCATATACTTGATCAAAAAATAAGAGTTATCATGAGATCTCAAGCCTTGCATAATTTTTTAACCCAACCAACCCTCTCTACAAAATCTAAAAATTTCATCACACTCTTGAGCAAGTTCAAGTTAACTTATATCAACTAAAATTTTGTTAAGGGATAAAGCATTATTGATTGGTTGGTTGATTTTCTCTTGGAGGTCGAAGATCTCATTCATATTGACTTTCCTAATGAATTGATCTACTACATAGATAAACCTATTTCTAGTTAATCTCCTTGGTACAACGATATCATTAACTATATAATTAACCAAATTTACCTTGAAGGTGATAATTCATAGTAGAAATAATAGCTTCATCCGAGGATATTATATATATGGTTCTATAATACAAAGCCTTTGATGACATATTACTCAGGTGTGTCAACTAGGAGGAGTCAAAAAAGGTCTTCTTTCATTGCCATAGTGGCGTTCATCATGACACTTTGGTGTCCATCTAACTAATCATAAAATACACATGATGAGATATTTTTGGCCTACCCTACACCACAATTTCATCAAGTATGTGCACAAGTTCAATAAATGTCATCACTTTTCATAAGAGATACATATTCTCATTAGGGCATTGTGACCCATAGTAACTCCATGGCCCTTTTCCACTTTGGGCTTGGATATTACAGGAAATCTCTCCATTACTTCTTTATATGGTCATTATTTAATTATCATGACCACTAAGTATTTTATTAAGTGGCCAAAAGCTATGCTATTAACAACTGTCATTAGTTTAGTCATTTCAAAATTCATTCTAAACTAAATCATTTATCGATTTGAGGTCTCACGAGTTTATTGACAATAGGTATATTTTCAAAAACCTAGAGGTTCATGAGTTATGTAATAAATTTTATATATCACACCACTCTCCCTCTTTGTATTAACCATAAACCAACATCTAGGACAAGGCCACTAACAAAATTATAAAGTCAATATTGGTTAAAATTGTTAGAGATTCTAAATGAGGTTGGCACTTACAGCTCTATCCAACACTTTGGGATTATATGACAACTTTTAAAACACCCACATGGTCAAATACATAATAACTAATGTTTGGATCTTAAGCTATTTTACCCATAAAGGTAGAGATACACAACTTTCACATTTCTCTCTAGGGCCTCCTTGATCATGAAGAATACAGAGAGGTAGGACTAGCTAAACTAGATATTTTAGATGAATGTTGCATTGTTGCTTCAAAAAATCATACTATTTACATCAATATATGGGTATATAATATAAAAGGAGCATATATGAGTGCCTAATTCATGTAGGAGACCCTTTCCTTAGTTTTGAAAGGCAAATTAACAAAATGAAAGGAGAAAGCCAAAAATTTAGACCACATTGGTTAGGCACTTACCTCGTGATCGAAGATTTAAGTAATGGAGCTTATCAGTTATGCACCCTATAAGGCAAAGAGTTTAGTGCATCCATGAACTATTTTCACATAAAATGTTTCTACATTTATTTCTTTCACATCAAATTGCCCTCATTTACATTCTTATCATAGTTTATGTGTTTGTTTGCATATCAGTTATTTTGTTCAGTGATTATTTGGTTGTTAATTCACATAACATGAAACTTTCAGGATGTGTCATATCATATCATTCCATTTTCACATTACACTATTGTCCCATAGTAAACATTCCCAAAATTAGCATTACATTTATTCTTTCTTTAGTTCTTATGAGCAGAGTACACCTCTTTTCCCTATGTCTTCTTGCATAACTTAGAAAATGGTGGCCCATAGTCTAGTCTATAAGCTTGTCCATTGTAGAGTTTCACCTTATGGTGCCTTCTAAAGCAGAACATTAGCATGCTAAAAAATAGATAACTTTACTTACCTATCCTATTCTTTGGTGATGAGTCCTTGCATCTTAATAGTTACAAGAGGCCAAGTTTTGGGGGTAAAGGCCTTACAAATAGAAAAGTAGACACTCATGATAACAAAAAGCTTATGTAAAATAAAATTTAGATGTCACACTTCTTGCCATTATTAGCCTTTGGTTTTGATCCCTTGCATCTTATTGGTTGTGTGGGGTTAACATTGGGGAGAGGTGCCCTTACTCACCTACATCTAGACTTTGGTGATGAGCCCATGTGTCTTCCTAGTCACATGGGACTAAGTGTAGGGGGTCATTAATAGAAAATAAAATCTAAATGCAGAAGCATTAATAAATCAAGAAAGTGTCCAAGTTAAGAATTATTTCAAAATCTTGTCTACATGCTTATGTTGAAAAGGGTAACTTTATCCCACTTACCAATTCTATCAAGACTAGTTATATCTAGATGAAGCCAACAAAGTTAGTATTTTAAAAGTTTATCAAGAAGTAAATTTTTCCCATTTCCTCATAAGGATTAGTTATCTTCCTTTTTCCAATGAAAATTTGATCTAAGGTTTTCATTATTTATAGTCTCATGTTTATCCTATTCCCTTTTTCATTCCTTATTTCAAACCAACGGTCATGTGTTGTGTGAGTAAAATAACTGGGTCATGACCTGCAAAAAGATTATTAGTGCATTTACATTTTCATACACACACACACACACACATCACATTACATCATCTACATACATTTGTTTTCACATATATTATCATGCTCCATGACATTATATCAAAAATCATAGAGATACACAATATATCATCACATGCCTAGTCATCTAGAGTTTACACTGAAAAGAAAAACATATAAATTATATCCCATAATACATAATGATAAGTCACTAGGAGGTAAACCAAATGATTCTATATATAATAACTATTGAGATTTTAAAAACATGAATCTCCAATATAAATACCTTCGTATAGGGCCAATGTGTCTCAATATCTCAAGACCAAAAAGAATCAAAAGTGAACAATAGATATTGACATATATAAATGACTCAAGATCCCAACCTCCTCCTATGGGAGGGTCCTAATATATAAGAATGATAAGGGTTTTGGCTCTTCTAGTGTCTACTACTAATACTTCCCTGGGAAACCATCTCTTTGACCTGAATGCTCCCATATCTCCTCTCGCTAGTACCTCCTTGCAAGGTCATCCATCTTGTTTGTCAGCTAGAAGAAGCCGAAGCTCTGCCTAATACCATCATTTCAACCAAGGCATCTAATTTCTTGGATATATACTTAAGATTATTTTTCTCCACCCTCAACTTGGGCAACAACACATATGTATGGAAAGATGGAGTGAAGATATCAATATGTGTATGAACATAATATTTTTAAACTTTTAACGATTATTGACACTTTGTATCTTGAAAAAACTCATAGAGTCTTAATATCTCTAAGTGCATGACCTAAGGGGTGTACCAAGAAAGGGGTAAGTAGACCATTGGTGCTTCATAGGATTATTGTCCCTTTTTCCACTTGTTATCTACACACTTATCTATTGAAAATATTATCTCTAAGTTTGTTATTCTCTATTGCACAATCTTCAGTCATTTACTATCCTTTATCCCATTTTCCCTAACCTTAGCCCTTTTTTGAATATTGGCTATACTAGGTTTATTGGGTTGACCTTGTACAATTTTGGGTAAAATTTACTTAGGGTCTAGGTCGGCTCTTGGCCGACCTAGTCCATAACCTAGTGAATTTTTGCCCTTAATTATAATAGGTTGACTGGGTCAACCTTGTGGGCTAATTTTTTTGAAAGGGATTAGGGTTAAATATGCCTATATATACAAGTTCATTTTACCATTATTTAGATAATAAAATAAGAAGTAAGAGATATTATGCATTTGTTTATCCACCATTCTACATGAGGAACAAGCTTAGGGTTTTATACTTTCTTTGGAGTTATGAATCTTATCTTGTGGAGAAGTCTTTTGGATGCATTGATAGGTTGTGTATCTTAGAGTTGATTTATCCTTGTCATCCTTACGTACCACAATAACCTTTTGTGAAGCACCTTGGCCAAGGGAGAGATTAAGGCTTACTGGGTTCTTGTTCAAAGGTAAGTATTCCTAACTTTGTTCCTCCTTTGTAAGAGTAGATAGATATGCATTTTTACTTCTCTTCCATGCAATAGGATTCTATATACATATAAGTGAGTATATGTTTCTTATACATGTTTAATTTTATTATTTATAAGCTCCCACTTTGTGCCACAAGATTTAATCAGCACTAGATTAGACTTTACTTTACTTGTTATTAGTTTAGTGAATTATATCAAAACATAAGACTCCCTTAGGGTTATCATGTGATTGTGCTTGATTGGAGGCTTTGGAACCCTCCCTAACATAGTTTATTATGATAAGAGATCCCATAATCAGGTCTATCAAATCCCCATGTTGGTCATGTACTTGATTATCTAATGTGTCTCCAATCAGAAGTGTATGGTATGATCTATCTTCTCTGAGTTATGATTGATTTATAGACATGATGAATTTTTGATTGCATACATTCTAGTGAAACCAACATGAATCTAACCCTTGTAGGTTTTATTTCATGTTTTTCATCATTTTATTATTATATATTTATGATTCTAGGTCGATAGTGTCGATTCATCTCTATCTTCTATGTGCAGGGTTAACACATAGTCATATCAATATGACTATGTTCTATTTATGCAAGTTTTTCATTAGGTATAGGCTATTAGGTTGACTCAATCAACTCTATACATTTATAGACATCTAGATCAAGCTACTAGGTCCACCCAGTCGACTCTGTATAATTCCAAACTTCCAAAAAACATACTAGGTCGACTCTGTCAACATAATACATTTTATAGGTTTTAAACAAATAGGGAATTACAAAGATCGATTAACCCAGTCAACAGAGTTGGTAGAATTTTCAAGTATAAATCAAGGTATTTCAACATCAATCTCATTTTCCTTTGTATCCTCCAACCCACCAAGGTTCATTTATTTCCTTCTCTATCATTTTTATTATTCATTACAGTTCTATTTTTCATAGTTTGCAGTCTTTAAAACTACCCTTGTAAAATTAACTAGGTTGAACTTATTGACGTAGTTCTATATTATATCTATAAAACTTGGTTGGCACTATTGATGTAGTTCTTTTTTATAACCTTGCTTTCGTAGTATAAAATTGATACTGTCAACTCTATTTTGAAATCTCTGTATACACCATCATTTGAAACAACACTGTACTATGTTTCAAAGTTGGAATTAATACTTATGTGCTAGTAATTAGCTGACACTTTCATTTATTGTTGCTTTCATGCTTATAATAAATCACATAGTCTAATTAGGTGTTTTTTTAATATATAATTTAGTTTCACTATTTTTCTCTTTTATGCACACACTACCAAATCATAAAATCTTAAAAATTTATTTTAACAATTATCTACTCAAGGCCTACCTACTTGGATTTCATCACCAAGGGGGAAGTTGACTTGGATTTTTGGCCAATTATAAACATGTGGTTAATAATATATATTGGCTAAGCACTTGACACCATTATCACTATGGTGTGTGAAGTGAGGGGGTATGCCCCAATACCAAACTAGTACCATTACAAATACAGATCCCTTTCAGTCTAAACATCCTGAAACCAACCTTATATTACTTTCTAGTTCCTTACTTATATCCAACTTCTTATCACATATAAAATCATATTATAATAATCTAACAACATTCAAGTTGACCACTTAGTTAGCTTTTACTTTCCAAGTCGATTGCTTGTTTTTTGCTCAATTGTATATTGTATTTCAAAAACTTGAATTAACTAGTATTGGTGTAAGGCTTTATGTCATATGCCTCAATTGGATCAACCTCATTGTTTGAATTGTTTGTGTGTTTCCTTTCATTTTTTGATTTCAAAAGTACTTGCAATATTTTTCCTATTTTAGTACACAATCATTTTGCTTGACACAGTCTCTTATAGACTATCTATTTTTCCCTTACCTACTATACTAGGTTGACTTTGTCAACTTTGTATACTTTTTTAGCATTTCTTTTCTATACTATGTTGACTTTTTCAAATATATACACTTTTTATCCTTTATTTCTAGTACTAGGTCAACCCTGTCGACTCTATACACTTTAATTTATCCTCTATTTCCAGTACTCAGTCAACCTTGTCAACTCTATACAATTTTTAGACCCTATATTTTGTACTAGGTTGACTTAGTTGACTATGTACAAATTTTTATCACTTCCTATTTCCTTATTTTTGCTTCTCTCTTTCCTTATTTAGTCCTTCTCCTTCATCATGAACTTCCTATTTGAAGATGACATTGAGTTGAATTCAAAATATATGATGAGTTTTACCAACCCTCATAGGGTATCCTATAAGCTGAGTAGGGCTCCTCTCCTAGATGAGATTAATGTTCATATATCCACTCGCATAACAAAATATGGGACCCTTCCTCATTCCTATTCACTGCATAATCCTCTCTTCTCACATGAAGATCAAACCAAATTAGTGTATACCCCTGAAATGCTCTTTTTTATCTTTAGATTTCCTCAACATCGAGGAAAGGATCCTTTTACCATTTGCCATCTCATGATTAGTAGTCAATTTTAAGAGGCTCAATCACCTTCTCCCACATTTTCACATGGATTTGTGGATACTAGTTTCTTCTATTCTCAACCTCTTCCCTCTATTAAGACCCATTATCATAACAGGACCTCTTCTTCTTTAACTTATTATACCTCCATGCTTAATATTTCTACTAACATGACAGGTTTTACATCTAGTGGGCCTCCTTTAAGACCCATTCCCATCAAATATTCCACTAGTGCATCATTTTATACCCAAGGTGATCATGCTTCTAGTACTTCCTCTTCTCATCCCTTTACTAGTCCATCTTTTTCCACACAAGCAAATTTTGCCACTAGTGCCTCACATTCCAACAATTCTTCTCACTGCTTAATCCTCTATTCTCACTTGAAAATCAAACCAAATTAGAGTATACCCTTGAAATGATCTTATTTATCTCTAAATTTTCTCAACATCAAGGAAAGGATCCTTCTACCATTTACCATCTTATGATTAGTGGTCAATTTGAAGAGCCTCATTCACCTTCTCCCACATTCTCACATGGATTTAGGGATACTAGTTTCTTTGATTCCAACATCTTCCTTCTATTATGACCCCTTCTCATATCATGACCTCTTCTTCTTTAACTTATTATACTTCTATGCATAGTATCTCTACTAACATGGTAGGTTCTACATCTAGTGGGTCTCTTCTAAGACCCATTCCCCTCAACTCTTCCATTAGCGCATAATTTTATACCAAAGGTGATCATGTTTCTAATAATTCCTCTTATCATCCCTTCACTAGTCCATATTTTTCCACACAAGAAAATTTTTCCACTAGTGCCTCACATTCCAATAATTCTTCTCAAGCTCCTACCAATACCAATAATGGTACCCAAGCCACTATTACCAACTCTAATGCTTCGAACAATGCTAATAATGCCAATCAAACCTATAAAATTTTATTATAAATTCTTAATCAAATGGATACTTTTCAAGCTCATAATACCAATCAAATGATGAGAATGCAAAATCACCTTTTCCATCTTCAAACCCACCCTCAATAGATACCATGGGGCATGCATAATAAAATTGCCCCCACCTCCTCTTCAGGATTCCCATGGTAATCTTATCCCTCAACCTCCTCTTGTCAACAAGACAATTAAGAATCTTCAAAATGAACCTCTTACATCTCAAATTGCTAATATTGATATAGGAGGTATCACCCCTACCATTTATTACAATGGGTCAACTTATCCTATTCTTCATCTAAAAACATCTATATAAAGACTGGGTCAAATTGAATACCTTTGCCTCTACCAAGCTCTTATCCAAAAACCTCACAGGTGATGCTTTAGATTGGTACAATGAACTTAAAAGTCATTCTATTACTAGTTTGGAAGATTTAGTAAATTCTCTAGTCCAAGAGTTCCAAACTAGTGATCTTCCTAAAAATACCTCTGCCCATTTTATCAATTGTAAGCAACTTGAAAATGAAACTACCCAAACTTTTATTAAAATGTGGAAAACATTATCCAACAAATGTGAACATAACATGGCTGATGATAGCCTTTTCCATCTCTTTACCAATGTTTTTTTTCCCAAGTTATAATATCAAGTCCACACTCTCTCTCCACATACTTTAGAGGAGGCCATTGACTAAGCAAAATGTCAATATTTCCTTATATATCAATTCGAGCCACCCCAACCTTCTATGAGTACTTTTATCTTACTTAAGAACAAGAATCATCATACTACCAATGATGGTGTCATGGAATCTTATGATACCATTCACACTATTCAAGTTATTGTTCCTAACCAATCTTCAGAACCAACTCCCCCTTCTCAACGATACACCAATCCTTATTTATCTTCACATAATAATATCAATGTTCAAAAACCTTTATCCTCAGCTGAATTACTCAAATGTCTACCTAGGCCTCTTCCATGAGAACTTGATCCCACTCATCCTATGAAATCTTGGTACGATCCCATAAATTTTATTGGTTTCATGCTAGTTATGGTCATTCTCATGAGACATGTAGGAAAATTCTTAATTTGGCCATGGATTTTATTCCTGGTCTTAATTTTGACCATGATTCTATCATATAGAAACATCAACAAACCTATAACATTACTTTTAAAGCTCATGAAACTAATTCTAAATATCAAGCTTTAAATTAAGCTAATGCTCATTTGGCCATCTATAAAGAGACCCATCCAAATCACCAAAATCACCAAGACAACCAAGACAAGCCCACCCCTTCTACCAACAATGTAGAAAGCCTTGTTGATCCAACTCTTGAAGAGAATGTGGTTAATATGCCTACTATGCAAAGGATGGTTGATTTCATTGATCCTCAACCTATCAACGCCCCTCCATTATCTTGTACATTTCATGTTATCCAAGATTATTATCCAAATCACTTAAATGAGTTGGGGAAAGATGACCTTATAACTTTTGATGAACCAATTCCCACTCCTCCCTTTGACAACACTTCACATGCTATTTCTACCATCCCTCCATCTTCTTTACCTAACCCCAATGATAATCATGCCTTTATTAACACTTCTTCTAACTATTCTCAACCTACACCTACATCAACTACTTCATCTTCTCAACATAATTCACCACCTTATTCTAAACCTTCTCCCTATTATCAACATAAATTCCAATGTACTTCTTCTGAAGACTTCCTTTAAAACTATGCACCTATTTCTAAAAAACTTATTATGGGTTATGATGAATGGGATCCCTTCATATAACTCACAAATATCCCATCCCAAATTACATTTATTGTGATTATGAGGACCTCTCTGCATCATCAAAATCATATTATGCAACTCTTTGTTTGAAATGAACATCCTCATCCTCCCTTAGTAGGACGTGAAGCAAGCTTATCTAGATTTGAAGATAACATATAAAAACAATATGAAGAGATGTCCATCCATGTTGACAAAATGATGGACAATTATCTTTCCTTAAAATTTCCCATCACTTCTATTATTCCCAATGAGATTATAATTCATGTGGATGATCCTCCTCTATTCATTAATGTGCAAATTGGCAATATCCAAGTCAAGTGTGCCTTGATTGATGAGGGTTATAGCACTTGTGTTATCTTTATCTATTTTATCAAAACACTTGGATATTATGAATGCAATCTCAAATACACACACAACACATGTCAAGGATATGATCAAAGGAAAATTCCTCCTTTAGGTTATGTGTGATTTCCCATTACCATCCCACCTGTCATTGTTCATGTAAAGGTGACGATATTTAACTTTCCTCTATCCTATAACATCTTACTTGGTAGGCCATGGACTCACCATATGAGAGTAGTTACTTCTTATGCCTATAAATGCATTAAATTCCCTCAAAATTGAGCTATCTATAAGATTCAAGGTGACACTAACTGTTAGAATTTTGAATAATTCCAAGACCGTGGTGTCTTCAAGATTCCTACTCTTGAACCTTTGCCCAGTTTTCCATTTCATGAGTCTTAACTATTCAACTTTCCTATAAATTCAACTCAAGTTTACAATGGTCATCCCAAACTCACTGAGAATATTCTTCCTAAGCTCTTAGATTTTGATGATGATGAGCCTGATGAGATCAATCTCAAGATTAAAACTTCTGATCTATCACCTCATCTCATCTCTTAGCTTCCTACTACTTTATAGCCTCATTGTCACAAACCACCTTATGATGACATCCCATTTTTATTACTAAGACTCAACATTCCATTCATCACACCTCATCAGATGATAATGTCATCCCCACCTACATCATTGATCTTCATACACATGAATACAATGATATTTATACCTTAGATGATCCATTCTTAGGTGGTCTTGTTCAGGCTCATGATACTGAGATTATCCATTATCATTCCTTGTTGCTTTAGTATTTTCATGTATCTTACCATATTCCATCATATATCATTCCTAATTTTAGTATTTTTCTTCTTTATCATAGGGTAGAGATGGTGTAGACACCTCTAGTTTCTAAATAACCACATAGGAGTATGCTTATGTATCGTGCTATGACTAGGCCTTACCACTTTGCTAGGTACCCTAACCCTTATAGCTTACTTATCCTTGAGATGCATGAAACCCTACTTCAAAAAAATTTAGACCCCTCCCCTCCCTTAGTAGAGTCTACTTTATATCCTATTCCTACTCTTGCTTTAGTTGAGTCTATACCTACTTTTGATCCCATCATTCCTTTCATCGAGCCTAGTCCAATCCCTTCACCAACACCACCTTCCCTTGGTGATGGTTTGCTTCCTTTACAATAGATAGATATGTTTCCCACCAAGTGGGATGAAAAGCCTTCCCAAAATCCTTCCACTTTTGTTACACCTCCTCTTGTGAGTACCTCTACTAAGCGTATTTATAAGCGTATCTATTACTTCCATGATATAGATAATCATTCATCCATGCATTATTGCAAACTATGATAATATATTGATACTTTGTGTCCTCATATACCTCATTCCTCATTAAAAGACATACCTCCCCCAAAGGTACTTCTTGAGTATACTCCTAAGTATGGAGATGTGTATTGTTTTTGGTACCAATATGGCAACCATCACACCGATCATTATCACATATTTCAACAACACCTTAAATATCATATCTTAATTATTCTCACATCTTCTACCATTTCTCTCACAAGTGATTCCTACAAGAAATATTACCCTTATTCTCTTATGGTTCCACTTCTTATGGTTCCATCCCCTCTTATGGTCCCTTTATCACCTTCTATTCCTCCACTCATGAATCCTTGACTCGTGGACCTTCCCTCACATGTGGATCCTTCTCCACTTGTGAGTCCCTCACCTGTGGATCCTTCCCCATTGGTGATCCCTTCATCTCTTATAGAGTCCACTCCCATGCATTCTCTTGAGCATCCCTTGCCTGATATCCCTCCTTAGCATGATCCATCAAGCATTCCTACCTTTTCTATTAAGGACATTAGATGTGAAGTATTTTTCTAGTTTTCACTGAAGATAAATGAGACATTAGCTACAATTTGCATCCAAATTCTTAGAGATTTATCTAATGTTCTAGATAATGTGTGTGGGAAAATTTAACAGTACTTATGAACACATGCATGGTGTTTTTACATTTCATTTTGGATTAGACATGTGCTTCAATCTTATCTTCATCTATTTGTTATATCATTTGACATTGTGTCAAATTTTTATTTATCTTACATGGTGACTTTAATTTTGCATTCTATATTGCTTATAACGTTATTTATGTTTGCTTGTGGATGTCTTATTTATCATTGTTTTCTTTTTATTCTTGAGTTTCTTTCCTAAAAACTCCCTTATTTTCTTTTCATGATTGTTTGATTTCTTATCTCTATATAGAGTGATAATTGTCATTATGACTTGGTTATACAAACCTAGTTCCCTTTAGTCATTCCTTCTTTACCATGTGATCATTTAGCAAATAATTCATATCATTATACTCTCCTATTACTAGTCTACTTTGGATCTCCTTTCTTACCTTTATTCCTTTCCATAAACTAAGCATATACATGGTTGAGACTTGAGATAACATGTTGGTTCATTGTTAAGCCTAAGTATCCTAGTCAGTCTTGTCTTTGGTGACTTAACTTCCTTTAACCAAAGCCTAAATATCATTCATGTGTATCACTCTATCTCTCATGATTGGTCATTCCAAATCTGTATGGAAGAGGAATCTTAAAAATATTCAAAATCCAAATCATTTAATAAAAGGCAATGATGTAAAAAGGCAAAAACATTCAAAATTCTTAAAAGTAAAATCACACTAAAAGATGTGATTCAAAGCACATATCTTTCTTCTAGTTAAAGATCAAACTCCATAGTTGGCCTCATGATAGGGCTAAGGTCCATTGGGGTGCAATAGGCCAGTAGATTATAAAAGGAGAATAAAAAAATCTTTTAGTGCTACCTAGTTTCTCATGCAAGTACCTAATTTTTGCAGTAGACTGATGGCACTGTAAGGGGTCCTAAGGAATGGGGAACACATCATGGGAAGGTAGGTACATTTCACTTTTATTTTACCAATCTATATTATTGAATTGATCTTAGTAGCATGCTTATTTACCTACACAGCTTTGTGTCTATAACGAACAAGTTTCCTTTATACATTGATGCTCACTAGTCACTTAGTGTCTTCTCATGTCCTTAGTATGCCTAAGTTATGATTTTTACATTCCCTTTTTCATTCCATACATTCCTCATATTTATTCTTGAGAAATATTTCTTTGTTCACTAATCACTCCCCTAGGGATTCCATTTGTGAGTTACACTGTAAGACCATGGATAGGACCTAGCCTTCCTCATAAATTACCATAATTTCAAATTCCTATTACTAACATCCCTTGTTACTATATTTTCACATTTATTCCACCTCATTGGTGTTCCCTTTGTGAGTTATAATATAAGAGCACAGATAGGACCTAGCCTTCCTCACAAAAGTTTCTAATAATCCAAGTCGCAACAAAATTACATGTGTCAAATATGAGACAAGATATGATTGATTATGATGTTACACATTATTGACATGATTCCCAGCTTTATTTAGTATGTTTTATGCTTACTTAATTTTTCTTTCACTTTTATTTTCTTATTTTTCCAATTGTAAGTAAGAATCCAACCATTTCTTGATTTTTTCATACTTCCCAACTTGAATTAGTGTGATGAATTTAAGACCAATTTTTCCAATTTTCTTTCTCTTTTATACTTCCCAACATGATTAAGTATTATTGAATAAATCAATTGATTTGTTTTTATACCATTTGTCCTTTTACATTATTTTAATTTTACTATATTTTTTCATACTTCCCAACATGATTTAGTATGATTTTACTTGTTTTAATTTGGTGCCATTTTTTTTTAGATAGATACAAAGTTTTTGATCAAAATAACAACTAGTTACAATTCAATAGCCATAAGTTGCCAATACCAAAAAAACCACATAGTACCACCACAATCAATGAATAACAAAAATACTGCCACAATCAGAGAATACCAATAATACCACCACAACTGGTGAATACCCACAACTGGCCTAATACCAATGATCAACCACAATTGGCCTCTAATGCCTCTGATATTTGAACTTGGGTGGTGCATGTGACAACCAAGTTACTTTACCAACACCCCCCCCATTTCATCGGTTATTTGGTGCCAATTTTTATCTTGGTTTAAAAAAAAACCTTTTACTGTCTTACCACCCTTTAGTTCCTTATACTTAGTCATTTTATTGTTATTACACATTTCCCAACATGAAATATTGTGTAGTACATTTTTGATTGATTATGTTTTACCAAATCCTTTTTTTGCCTTTTTTTTGACCATGCATGTGTCCTACATAATGCTAGAAAAGAAACCACAACTCATATATTTCCTATAGCATATATAAAAACTACTAAATACATATGCTAGAAACAAAATACATCTAAGCATCCACAACCACAACCATAATGCAAACACATAAAATCAACATCCAACTACCAAATATATATATATATATATATATATATATATATATATATATATATATATATATATATATATATATCATGTGTTTTTTATATAAAGTACAAAAATACATAGCTCCAACTCTATGGATGGGCCCCATCATGCCTATCTCATGGCCTATCCATGTTGCCCATAGATGCCTCAGTCTGAATCCTCTGAATAGAATGATATAAAGAGGCTATTTGAGATATTAATCCTGATATCTACCCCTACAAATGATCCACCTAGGCCTATTCATATCCCAACTAGGTTAGGATCACTAGATGTATCACTCTCTCCTAGGCCTATACCTATCCCATCTGTGTCATAGTACCTAGATGCACAACTCTCTCCTAAGCTAAGGCCTACCATACCTATGCCTCTCATATGCCCCCCCTACTAGTGGCTGCATCCCCTCTTTGTGTGCCTATAACCACCTCACAACCTCTCTTACTAGATTAAACTAGCTCACCTAAGCTGGGATAGATGGTACTATGGGATCCTCTAGTGTGGTAGGGTCGTATGATGTCAGTGCCTTATCTAGGATATCATAGAGTTCTCCCCTCACTAGGAAACCCCATCTGGTCTCCTCCTCCTCTATAATATCTATAAAATGCTAATTAAATAGATATTAGATCCTTCATATATCTCAAAATCTATCTATCTATACTCTATCTCAAATAAACTTATTTAAAATTTAGCCTTCTATTATTACTTATCTATGTGTTACCTACTACCATTTCACCATCTGTGCAACCACTGAGCATGGTTTTCCCATCATCACATATTTTTAGAACCTCATCTATAGGTCACCATCCAAAATAAAATCCCAAAGTCACCACTCATGCCTGTCTCAAGTTACGCCTAATTGGTCTTTCTATCTCCCAACTTTGTCTTAGCCCACTTGATGGGTCATCTAAGATGACCACTATTTTTGTTCTCTCTCACTATCAATTCCTATGTTGGTGTTGTGTTTGATTTAGTATCTACTCCTCCTATTATCATACTAGTAGTGGTACCTATGGTACTCTTGCATCCACATTTGTATCCTCTTTTTACAACCCATCATGCCTGACCTATCCCTGGTATCTCATGATGTGGCCTAATTTCTAGCCTAGCAACTAGTGACCCTAATCCTCCTCTCCCCCTTGGCTCTCCCACATGCCAGGACTAAAATGTGGGAATCATTATCAGTGCCATGGGGTGAGGAAATCCCATCTAACCTGGCACATGTGCCATCAAATGTGGTATTATCCAACAGGTATAGTGGTTGGTAATCTCAATCCATGCTAATGTTGGTGCCACTATCTCCCAACCTGGCCCCATCATAGTAATATGCCCATAAGGATACCATACAATTTTTACTTGTCTAACTATCTACAATGTTGGCATATGGGGCATGACATATGCTACCTGATGCTACCAGTACCTCTTTACTTGAGGTAAGCTATCATCAATTATATGGGGCAACC
Source organism: Torreya grandis (assembly GCA_037957365.1). Classification (NCBI taxonomy): domain Eukaryota; kingdom Viridiplantae; phylum Streptophyta; class Pinopsida; order Cupressales; family Taxaceae; genus Torreya; species Torreya grandis. The sequence goes on from JARHVA010000458.1 coordinate 4,556,089, forward strand.
CAGTCAGTTGATACATAGGAAACATCTCATATATCTATGTAGTCAACAATATAGTAGGCCCTCTCAAATTTTTCTCTCTAGACAACATCCCATACATGTCATCTGCAAGATGTACCCAAATGATTGAATCAAGTCATATAACACCCTGTGCTTCAATATCATCTGACATAAGTCTATCACAAATAGTGGTACCTTACCATACAACTTGTGACACAACACTCATGCTATCAAAAGTCCTATCACCACCTTTTTTATATCTATAATATGTGAGGTATAAAAATCAAACAAACTAACTCTCAATTTAGGGTATATCCTCTTTAAGCCTATCACCCATATGGCTAAGGATTTCCTTTCCTCCTTACCATTTGGTACTCCTGTGAACATAGGTGTACTTGCTATAGGTAGTCCAAGGATAACATAGCCATCTTATAAGGTGATACCCACCTCAATGGTATCCCCCTCCACCTCCCACCTAAATGTATTAGTCAACCATTCCTAGGCTCCTAGGAACATGACTAGCAAATCTAAACTAAGTGGAATCCTACACATATCTACAATGCCTCCTAAACCTACTCTAATCAATCTAGTTCGACCCTCAATAGACAATCACTCTAAAAGATTTGGGATCTATGTTACATCCACTAAGTGCTAAAATCTAGGATGTCCTTGTAACCATAAAATAATAAAAGATGTATTAGATCCAAATTTTAACAAAAACAAGCCTCATTTACTTTAATTTATTCATTTTAATCAATTTGACCTATTTTTAGCCTACTCATCCCTTCTAACCCTTAGTCAACAATTCTGGGCCTTTCTAGCACTCTTTTGGCCTATTTCATGCATTTTCATACTATTCTGGTCACTTAATCAAACACTAAGTTGACCAAAATTTCCTTATTTTGACCAAGTTGACTTAACAAACTAAGTCAACCCTTTAATTTTTCCCCTCTTAATACTAAGTCAGTAGAGTGGATTTTTCTACTAGGTCAACAGTCATATACTAAGTCTGTAGTTTGAAAAACACACTAGGTCGACACATACCTACTAGGTTGACGGTGTGGATTTTGCAAAATTTTAGCCTACTAGGCCAACTGGGTTGAACTAGTTGTTTCTACCTGTTGACCCCTTATATTGCCAATAATAAATGTCTTTTGATAGTTATGACTTTGATCCCTTCAAACCCATTTCTCTACTTGCTTTTTCCTACCCCTAACAACTTTTTTGGGTTCATTTTGATTCCTAGAGTTGCTTTAAAACACAAATTTATAAAAAAACACTTAATATTATAAAAATATTCAAAAATAAGTATTAGTTCTTAGTTGCCTACCTGTGATGTACCCACTATCACCACTGAGAGTCCCTCTTATCTTAGTTATCATCTCCTTACGATCCTAGCTCGTTTAGTCTCTCGGAGCTCTTTTTCTCTCACTCACAAGTTAAACATAACAAATGACTTCCCTTTCACTCCATTTAAAATTACTTTTCACAATTCATTTCCTCTCAAATGTTTTTCATCAAGTTCCTTATTTTTCTTGTATCTTTATTCTTAATCATCCATTTTTCAAACTTTTAGAATCGCTATGATGTAGAGAATATTTTACACTATTATATGCCTATCTTCTAAAACTTTCAATTTTCGGCTATTTTTTGCGCTAACTTCTATATGTTCACCTAATGTTCTTCACATTTGGATGGATTTAATTCTCTCATAATATAATTCTTTATCTACATCACTAAGGTAAGTAAATGTATGTTATTTTCAATTATGTCCTTTCATTTGACTTATTTACTACTTACTCCATTTTACTTAGCATCAACGTTATGTTGTATCATGTTTTATTTTCGAAGCACCATCCCATGTTGTACTCATGTGACACGTGATGAACTTTGATTGGGGTATATATATACACATAATATTTTCAAACTTTTATCGATTATTGACACTTTGTATATTTTAGGAACCCATCGAGTCTCAATCTCTCTGAGTGCATGCCCTAAGGGGTACATCGAGAAAGGGGTGGGCAGACCATTGGTGCTTCACAAGATTATTGTCCTTTTTTCCATTTGTTATCTACACACTTGTCTCCTAAAAACCATATCCCTAAGCTTGTTTTTATTTATTACACACTCTCAAGTCATTTGCTACCTTTTATCCCATTTTTCCTAACCTTAGCCCCTTTTTGACTATCAATTATACTAGGTTGACTGGGTCACCCTTGTACAGTTTTGGGTAAAATTCACTTAGGGTCTAGGTTGGCTCTTGGTTGACCTAGATCATGACGTAGTGATTTTTTATCCTTAATTTTAATAGGTTGACTGGGTTGACCCTATTGGATGAAATTTTTGGAAAGGCTTAGGGTCAATTCCACCTATAAATACAAGTTTATTTTACCATTATTTAGAGAAGAGAAGAAGTAAGAGCTATTGCACATCTGCTTATGCACCATTCTACTTGAGGATCAAGCTCAGGGTTTCATACTTTCTTTGGATACATGGATATTATATTGTGGATAAGTCTTTTAGATGCATTTATAGGTTGTGTAGCCTAGAACTAATTTATCTTTGTAATCTTTACATACCACAACAACCTCTTATAAATCACCTTGGTAAGGGAGAGATCGAGGCTCGATGGGTTTGTCTTCAAAGGTAAGTATTCCTAGCTTTCTTCCTCATTTATAAGAGTAGATAGATATGCATTTGTACTTATCTCCCATGCATTAGGATTCCATATACATTGATGTGAATATATGTCTCTTATACATGTTTAATTTTATTATTTCTAAACCACCACTTTGTGCCACAAGCTTTGGTGAACACTAGATTAGACTTTATTTCACTTGTTATTAGTTTAGTGAGATATATCAAAACATAAAACTCCCTTAGGGTTATCACATGATTGTGCTTGACTAGAGGCCTTGGAACCCTCTCTAGCATAGTTAATTATGGTAAGAGACCCCTAATCAGGTCTAGTGGATACCCATATTGGTCATGTTCCTAATTATCTAATGTGTCCCCAATCAGAAGTGTATGATATGATCTATATTTAGTTAGGATTGAATTATAGACATGATGCATTTTTGATTGCATATAATATGTTGACCTATCTTGATAGGCAATCTAGGGTTCATTAGTATCTCACCTATAGTCATGTTAGTGCCCAGTTGAATAAGATTGATTAGGTTACCTTGATCATGGTCCTCCATCTAATTGAGGTATATGTAATCACAAAGTAGAAGAATCAAAATCAAATCTAGTCATATAAAAGTCAAAGCAATAAATTAGCTAAATAATAAAATATAAATACAAAGTATAAAATAGAGAGTTAAACTATGAAAATTAACACTTTACTCGAGTCATCTTCATACCAGTATGGATCATAGTCATAATATACAGCCTCACCCTCATCTGCATCCAAGTCCTCATCTAGTTCAATGTAATCAATCTCCTCACCATCTCCACCTATTATCTATTGTTGCCACTATTTTTGAGGATCCCATTGTGTGGTGTCTTGGTGTGGTGGTGGTGGCACTGCCTACTACTATTATCCTGATCCTCCTTCAGTTACCTACTAAAGATGTATATCCTACACCACTGTAGCTAAATCACCTAGGTAATAGGCACCCCTTACATAAGAAGGTACTAATCCAACTACCCCAATCTCCCTATTTGTGCCTCTCATATGCCTCTATACATAACTTCTAGAAATAGAAGGTTACTTGAATAGGGCATGCTGAACTATTAGGCACCTTGTCCACTAGGTGTACCTTAACTTGTAAAAATCAATCTTAAACCTGTGTGTCCCTTATCACCATCATAAGATAAGTAGCCTCCCCATCCCACTACCCAATCATGTCCTAGTATGAAAACACTATCAAATCTATTACCATTAAATTCTTAATGGCATAGGACAAGGCACAAAAAGGTGCCACATCTATCCATCTTAAGGCCTTGCTAACCCATGCATCCTTAAAAAGTACCTCCTCTGGTAGGGGATCATCTTATTGAATACCCACCTCCTGAGGAACAATGTTTGAATGATTGAGAGTGCTCTCAGTCAAGCCATATGATACAAGTCTCTATAAGTATGAGCTAGGATCTCTTATCCCTCTGAGAATCGAGCTTCCCTCTCCTCAATTTGGTGAATGATAGGGGATTGACTGTATAACAATATATCAATACCCTTGTCCCACACTAATCAGGAGATAAGGATACCAATGATCACTTTAAGTATATTAGGGATTTTTGATCCCTTAATTCCATCAAGATGTACTCCACACTTTCCACCCAGTTGAGTGCCCCTAGGTATTTGAAATGGTTAGCCCAATCCACTACCTCAGCTATACTCATGGCATCATAGAGGGCCACCAACTGAATTTTCATTGGTAGTCTAATGATCTTACAAATATCCAAAAGAGTGATGGTCTAGTCTCTTAGGTTTTGAGGGAACATGAAAGTGTTCATGTTAAGATCCCAGTATGTAAGCAAGTCACACAATAACCTACTTGAGAGAGGGAGGATCCACACCTATGAAATATTTAGAGTTTCTACTTAATTAAGAATGGATAACTCATCTACTATCAAAAGTGCCTTAACTTGGGTGAGCCACTCCTATTCTTGGGCTCTATTATAGCTTATGTAGGCTCCCTATAATGAGAAAATATCCCAAGTCAACCCTTAGATCATTTATACATTTAAAAAATATACCTTATACCTTTTGTTCCCAAGAGGATGAAATTGTTTATGTTTATAGGAAAAGGTTACGCATGCTACAAGTGATTACATAACCACCATCTAGAGATGATTGCATAACCACCCACTTTGTAGATAACAATGGTTACATAATCATCAATTTATGAAGACTAGTGGTTCCATCCCTAATGTGATGATTTTATTAGCCATCTACATCCCCTAGAACCCTCCTAAAACACCCAAAACCAAGTTTAAATCATAAAAACATTCTAAATACCTACTCTACCCCTCCTCACAAGCATGCTTAAGCTACAAATTTCAAATTTCATGGAATTTTTCATAAGTCTTAGACATAATTTCAAAATTAGGGAAAAATGGAAAAACACATGAAAATATACATATACATGTTTGGTTCCACCTACAACTGGTACATTCACCATATTCATCCCATGTTCTATCCATTGACTACTCATTTTCTCAAATCTGTCACAAGTAGCCTAGAGTTCAAAAATCTCTCAAACCAATTGGCACAAATGATATATGTTTTTGGCAAGTTTTTTAATATATTGGGCCCCCAACTAGCTATTTGTGTTTGAAAATTTTCCAATTTTAGCATATTTTCTTATTTAATGTCTATCTTCATGTTTATAAGCCTTATTGTTTCTAAATTTTATGATTCACATTTTAAAAATATGGAATTCCATCAGTTCATTAAGGAATTTGATAGTATGAACATAGTTATGTGATTTTAATGTGTATTTTTAGTTAGTCTCTTATTTTAGAATAAGTAGATGTATTATAAAGATCAGAAAAACTATGACATTCTAGTTGCAATGTTATAGTGGTTTTAATTAGACTTATAACCTAAACATAGATTCATAGCTTTGATTATACTTATTTATTATTAGGTTCATGGTTTCTAACTAACTGGTTATTTGAGGTTGTAAATAGGTATTTTTGGAACATACATAGTTTTAAAAGTCAATTGTCATTTTACATGAGTGTTTTAATGCAAATGACTTTTATGATTCACATTTAAAAAATAAAAAATTAATGGCATCTCTATATTTTATAGCATGTTTTATGGTTTTATAGGTACACGGTGATTTGACATCAGATTCGGTCCCTTGACAAGATGGTTCAAGTTGTATGGTCTTCCCCACACATAGGATACATGTTCTTATTTATGTTTTGATTAAACAACATGTTTTACATTTTTTTGTTATATTGCACTTTCTCTCCTTCTTTTATTTGCACATTGTATGAAGTCTCAACTAGCTTCATTGTGCTAGTTAGGTAAGTCCTGGAATTATTTATAACTTCTTATTTCCCTTTCACATACCACTACTTAGGATCATACCCTTGTCAATTCATGAAAAGGCATATTCATGATGGGGAAATATATATGCATTTAAAAATTATAGGGTGTGATACATCTAGTATGATGTTTGATGATGATTTTGTGATCTCCTAATGAATGCACAAATCAAGGATCTCTATAGCCACTTGGCCATATTTATTTCTTATTCCATCTTGAAGTCCCATTTACCTATTTTATTTGGTCTCTACATCATCTAAAAACTCAATTTTTAAAACCTTCCATGCATGATAGAACTGCCTTTTTTATGACAAAACCATCACTCAATTTTATAGAACTGCCACCTGGTTTACATAATCACCATGATAGTTTCATAAACTACCATGGTGATTCTATCTCAAAAGGGAAATGACATTTTAAAATAGTGGTGGTTATGTAGTGTGATGTAGTGGTTTTGTTATGATAACCATTAGTTGCATAATTGCCCATAGAAAGGGGGTAGTTCTATCACCTTCTCCTCATCTTCCAAATTTAGCTCCTAAAATTCATTCTTGCATGCATTTTTACATGTTGATTTTGAATTTTTTAATTTTTCCACCTTAATTTCACTTCTAATTTGACCTATCTTACTCCCTCTTGTATTTTCAATCTTTTTGAGTCCCTCCTAAGTGATACTTCCATTTAAACTTAGTTAATCTACTTCATACAACCTCCATTGTTCTTATATAAGTAAGCTAATTTTGGCTTGATTTTTGATCTAAAAATTTGTATTAGACCCTGGAGTTTTAAAGATTTTCATAGCCATAAAATGCTACCATTATTTTCATAATTGACTACACCATTGTAAGAAAGGAAGTGTCATTGATTATGCAACTTAGTCTTTACAAATAGTGTGTATGTCACAAATTAGGATGGGTCTGCAAGTTTTCTTACTTAGTGAATTCCATGCTTAGAGAATTTAGTCTTACGTACAACTCATTGCATAGTTATTTATATCAAGACATGACCAATTTGGATCTGCTAAACTTACTTAATGGATATCTTATCACACAAGACCACTAGAGAGGGTTTTAATGCCTCTAGTCAAGTAGAACCACAATAACCCTCTGTAGGTCTACAATACATAAAATAAATCTAATCTAGTGCTCACTAAATATTATGGTAAAATGTTGGATAATTAACAAATAAAACATAACATGCAAAGGAAAACTCTACTCAAGTCAATGTAGAGGTAATTTTAGGCAAGGAGTAGAATATTCAACTTACTACTTTGTCCAATATCTTTCTAACAAAATGAAAGAGTAAGAGTTATGAATACTTATCTTTGGATGAACCTTTCATGCTTTAATCTTTCCCTTATCTAGTGGTTATTTATAAGAGGTTTTTGTGGATTTGTAAGGATCACACTATATAAATCAACTCTAGGTTAAAAGACTCCTACTTTGCATCCAAGACTTTCCCACAAGAGAAACTTCTTTCTTTCCAAGGCAAAACCCTAAACAATGACTCCTCAAGTGGAGAATTAGTAGAATTATGATCTATAACAATGTAAAAATGAATGTTCCTCATTATTGAATTGAAGTGAATTTGATATTTATAGCCAAAGATTGACCCTGTATCCTTCCATAAGTTTAGCCAACATGATTGACCAAATCCATTTTGTTAGGTGGGAAAAGTAGCCATTAGGTCCCAAATTGGGTTAGTCATATTGGCTTAGTTTTGTATCATGTGGTTTAACCTTTGAAACAAGATTGATCAGGTTGACTTCATAGGAAAATGAATAAAAAGGGTGTTTACATAATGATGGGTTAATTTCAAAGTGGAATTTATTAAGGAAGTGGATAGATTGGATTTTAATTAATTTAGGATTTGGTTAAAAGTGACTTGTAGTGGTTTTAGGTAATGGTATAGGGACTTAAAATCCTACAAAACACCAAAACCCACCCCTTTCTTGGTGTACCCTTTAAGGCAAGTACTTAGAGAGATTGAAGCTTGATGGGTTCTTGCAAGAGAGAAAGTGTCAATAAATGATGAAGTTTAAAAATATTATGTGTATACATATAACCCACTCGAATCTCATTACATTTCATGAAGGTGTAACATGGAATGATGCTTCAAAAAAGAACCTAACATTGTACAAGAATTGAGATCATAAAGTGTAGTAAAAAGTAGAAAATAAATTAAAGTAAATAATTAAAAAATGCATACCTTCACTCACCTTGTTATTTTGGAGCAAGGGTTGCATGAGAAGTAGGTGGAAGAGGTTTCCAATGCATGAAACATATGGCAAACCTAGAAAATAAGATATAATTCAATTTTTTTCCAAAAAAATGGGGTAAATGTAAATTTTGTATCTACAATGTTAGGATTCTAGAACTTATTGTGATTTCTAAAAAGAGCTTGTAGAAGCATAGTTATGATCAAAAGATAAACTTTTTTGGTAAATAATTGTGAGATTAATAATTTGTAAATTTTGAATATATAAGAAAATTTAACTATTCATTTTCATTCTAGTATTTTGAGAAACTATAGTTGTGTGTGACCTAGAGGAATGACAAGAGAGATAATGACATAAATATGATGATCACAAGGAGGATATATTATAATCATTGTTAGTTTAGACTAGGTATGGGGTGTATTGAGTATGAATTTTTATCAATTTTAGTTTTAAATGTAGTATATTTTGAAAATTAGGTGTTATGAAAAATCCATGTAGTGGATTTCACATAATTTTTTTGAGATAGAGTAAAAATTATGATGAAAAATTGGTAGGGGTAAAAAATGGAAAATTTATGTCTAGAGTATTAATGATGAGTTAGTTAAAAATAATTAGAGAAAAAAATTGGATCAACTTGGTCGATGTAGGTTTAAAGTAGGGAGGGTGATTTTAGTGGTTGATTCCATATTAGTTGGTTGATCTAGTTAGGTTAAAGTAGCTAACTACATATAGTTTGGTTGATCTAGTGTAAAATAATAAAAATGGCTGACTATGTATAGCTTAGTTGATCTAGTAGGTTCTATAGGTGTCCAACTTAGTATGGGAGATGGTTATATGGGTAGGCTTAGTGTTTGAATTCATATTAAGTGGGTGACTATGTTGGGTAAAGTCGCTAAATTTTTAGTAAGTGAACTATTGAGAAGAACCTCCTACAGCAAATTACCTCCTACAATATATTTAATCGAAATATGCAAAAATAAAATAACTCTTACGAATAACAGAAACATAGAAAGCTTATATTGATCACAGGCCACTTCAAGGGGGCAACCTCCTTTGAGCAAGCTCAATACAATAAATTTGTGGATGCCTTCATTGGGCCTCAACACTTACTTATATACTAACTCTATTATAACAACTACTACTTCCCTTGTATGTGGGATAATTCAAATATGCTCTAAGGGATGACTTACAAAGCATATGTGTCCATAGAAATTATTACACTAATACTACAAAGAGAAGGGTAAGGCATGGGTTCCTAACATCCCCACCCTCTTAGAAAAAGCTTTGCCCTCAAAGCTTCAGATGTGGGAATTATTGTTGAATCTGGAAGAGTGGTTCCTATGTTGCATCTTCTAGTTGCATGCCGTGCCATTGGATTAAGACCTCTATGATGGAGCGGGATCGAAGTTGGCAGGTGTGCCTATCTAGGATTGCTTCTAGATCAAGAATGATGGAGCCTTCATTATCAAGTGCTGGTAAAACTGTCTGCACTCGGATGTTAGATCCAAGAACTTGTTTCAAACAAGATACATGAAAGATGAGATGAACTTGGGAGGAAGGTAGAAGCTCTAACTTGTAAGCAACTGACCCAATCTTTTGGAGAACCTTATATGGTCCATAAAACTTTGGAGCAAGATTTTGGCACCCTTTTAGTTTCAGTGATGATTGCTTATATGTATGTAGACGAAGAAAGACCATATCACCAGGTTGAAAGGTACACTCAGAGGGGTGTTGATCAGCCTGCTGCTTCATTCAGTTCTATGCCATGTGGAGATTGTCCCACAAGGTGTGGAGAATCTGATCCTAATTTCAGAGAGTAGTGTCAACTATCTGAACTGGTGAGCTACCAAGATTATATGGAAGAAGTGGTGGTGGTGCTTGACCATAAACTGCTTCATAGGGAGTCATTTTGGTGGAAGTGTGGTATGAGGTATTTTACCACCATTCAGCTAGGGGAAGCCACTTGGCCCATTGATGTTGTTGTTCTAAAGAAAAGCAATGAAGGAAGGTCTCCAAGCATTTGTTGAATTTTTTGTCAGGCCATCTGTTTGTGGGTGGTACCTAGATCTCATTCTCAATTGTGTGCCTGTGCAACAAAATAGTTCCATCCAAAAAAAGCTAGTGAAAGTGGCATCACAATCTGAGACAATTGAAGAAGGAATGCCATGAAGATGGAAGATCTGATCCAAGAAAACTTGTGTGATTATGGAGGCTATGTATGGGTGGCTGAGTGCACAAAAATGACTATATTTGGAGAGGTGGTCAACTATGACTAGGATCATTGTCTTTCCCCCAGATTTAGGGAGGCCCTTAATGAAATTCATGGAAATATCTATCCAGATCCTAGTAGGAATGGGCAAAGGCTTGAGCAAACTAGAGTCAATGTGGTTTCACCTTTGTTCTGTTGGCAGGTATCACATTTGGCCACCATCTATTTAATTTCAACTTTCATGCCTTTCCAAAAGAAGTGTCGACATGCCCTCTCATAGGTTTTGAGAAATCCTAAGTGCCCTACTGAGGGGGAAGCATGGATTTCATAAAAGATGGCCTAATGCAGGTCTAGACTTTGGGAAATCACCAGATAACCCTTGTATCATAGAGAAGCACTGTCCCATGAATAATGCGGTACTATAGAGGGGTTAGCATCTAATTGATGAATGAGGTGGCATAAAGAGGGATCATTTACATACCCTTGTTGGACAGATTCCAACCATTTTGGAATGGGCATGGAGATGGTAGAGAGGGAAGGCTGGTCCTCGAAGGTTCTTGAGAGAGCATCAGCCACAACATTGTCTTTTCCCTTCTTATAGGTGATTTCATTATCATAACCCATGAGTTTGCTGACCCACTTCTGCTGAGCTGGGGATGAGACCCATTGTTCCAAGAAATATTTCAAACTTTGATGATCAATTTTGATGCAAAAATGATTTCCCAGTAAGTAGGGTCTCCATTTTTGTACTACATGTAAAATTGCCATCATTTCCTTTTCATATGTAGATAAAACTAAATTGCGGCCAGAAAAGGCTTTGCTAGTGAAGGCAATTAGTTGGCCCTCTTGGAGAAGAACATCACCCAAGCCAATGCCACTGGCATCACTTTCTATGGTGAAAGTTTTGGTGAAGTCTGGCAGTGCCAAAACTGGTGTGCTACACATACCCTGTTTGAGTTTGACGAATGCCTGATCAGCTGTTGCACCCTAGGTGAAAGCATCCTTATTCAATAAGGAAGTCAAAGGAGTCACGATCTTTCCATAATCTTTGATGAACTTGCGATAGTATCCTGTCAGGCCTAAGAAACCATTAAGGCTCTTGAGGGTGGTTGGTCGAGGCCAATTCTGCATAGCACTAATTTTTTTTGGGTCCACGTGAACCCCATTAGCTAAAATAATGTGCCCCAGATAGTTAATTTCCTCTTGATCGAATGAACACTTGGATTGCTTGGCACATAATTGATTGTCTACATACAGTTGTAATGCCCTGTCAATATGTTGTAGATGCTTGGCCCATGTGTAGCTGTAGATCAAAATGTCATCAAAGAAAACTAAAATAAATTGATGGAGAAAAGGCCAAAAGATTTTATTCATGAGTGCTTGAAAAGTGGAAGGGGCATTTGTAAGGCCAAATGGCATGATAAGGAACTCATAGTGACCTTCATGTGTATGGAAGGCTGTCTTGGGAATGTCATTAGGATGCACTCAAATTTGATGATAGCTAGAACGTAGATCCAACTTGGAAAAGAATTTGGCCCCATGGAGCTCATCAAGAAGCTCATCGATGACTAGAATTGGGAATTTATCCTTGATAGTGAGGTGGTTAAGGGCTTGAAAGTCAATGCAAAGGCACCATGACCCATCTTTTTTGTGGACATAAAGCACTGGGGAGGAATATGGGCTGGTGTTGGGGTGAATAACTCCAGACTTGAGGAGTTCCCAGACTAAGTTTAGTCTTTTACAGATGGGGGTAACGGTATGGCCGGATGTTGGGTGGGATGCTTCCTAGAAGGAGAGGAATGCAGTGATCTTCAAGGTGTGAAGAGGGCAAACCCATTGGTTTTAAAAAAATGGTTGCATGCTTGTCGAGTATGGCTTGTAAATCTGTAGGGTAGTTCGTAGCAGTGGGGGGCTAGAGTTGAATGGAATGCAACTATGCAATGACCCCATGTGAGCCTTTCTTCAAAAGTTTTTCCATGTGATGAGAACTGATGATGCTAGTAAATCTTGGTAATAACCCTTTTAAGGTGTGCTTTTGATCATTATCTGTGAACTGAATCTAAAGCTCAGAGAAGTCCCATAAAATAGGTCCTAATGTGTAAAGCCATTGTGCTCCTAAAACCACATCACACCCTCCTAAAGGTAGGGCAAACATATCAGAGTGACAATTATAATCACCAATTTCAATACACACATTTCAACACTTCCCTTTACATGGCAATATGCCCTCAAAGCTAGAACAAGGGTATATAAAGTAGTCTACCACCTTAGTAATGCGAGGATCGATGAAATTGTGAGTACTGCCCGAGTCAACGAGGATTGTGGGAGGGATATTTTTCAAGCACCCTTTGACATTCATGGTTTTGGGAGTGGTGACACCTGTTAGTGCATGCACTGAGATCTCAATTTGAGTCTCTTGAACCATTGGGTCCTCTTCAGTGCTGGGTTCTTTTTGAGCATCTTAAAATTTTGGAATATCAGGCTCGCTATCCTGCTCTGGTGGTGACTCCACATCTAAAAAGTAAAGTTTTTATTAGACACACCTGTGACCCTTAACCCATTTTTCATCATAGTTGTAACATAATCCTTTCTCTTTGTGAGCCCACATCTCTACCTCAGTCAGGTGCTTGATTGGTGTGGTTATGGTTTTTTGTTGATTCACTATGTTCTTCACTGGTGAAAAAGTGGGAGGTCGACGCTGTGTGGAGAGTTTATCTTTTGCTAACTTACCCAGACCCAAAGCGTCCATCATATTTTTAGGTCAAAAAATTTTTACCTCTAAGTGGATCGGCTCTCTGAGGCCATTAACAAAGTAAATTTTGAAGAAGTCATTTGACAACCCTTCAGTGTGATTAGCGAGGATTTCAAATTCAATATGATATTCATGAATAGTACCTATTTGACAGAGTTTGGTGAGAGCTCCTGTGAAATCCTCGAATGCTGAGGGACCAACCCTACTCAAAATTAAGGATGCAAAATTGACCAGTTAGGTTCATCATTTGTCTTGAGATACCAACGGTACCACTAAAGTGCTTCTTGTTCCAGATAAAAGGAAGCAATTGGGACTTTGTTTGCAGAATAAGTATTGTGGAGGTTGAAGAATTATTCAGCTTGATATATCCATCCTGTAGGATCTGTACCATTGAATTGTGGAAAGTCTAGCTTAGGTCCACGTGAGAAATTGGAAGCAAAGGAGTGATGCTATGAAGAAGACTCCTTCTGCACTCTGTTAAGCAAGATGTTATTCTGTTGATTCAAGCCATGCATCATATCGATTAACTCTGTAACTTGAGATTTCAATGTGGCAATTTATTCCTCCATGATTTTTGTGCTTGCACGAGTGGTGACCATAATATGGGGCCCCAAAAAAAAAATTGGATTTTTTTTTTACTATTTTTTTTTTTTTGCTATTTTTTTACTGTTGCTTCAAAAACGGATTGTCTGCAACTGTGTGGTTGGAAATATCCTCAACTATGGATATGTTGTTTACTCTCTGAACATGATGAGTTGGATATGAACCCTAGGTTTGTTTAGCTACCTAAAGGATTTTTTTTAAAATTCTCTTTGGCCACCAAAGCTGTCTGATCGAGTACCACTCTCTAGAAATTTTAGGCTATGGGTTTACCCCTTAACGATAGCTTTTGGTTTACCTCATGGGTGGGAACTAGTTAATCAGGATGGGGCTATTGCCCTTTTTGCTGGCAGGTTCTCTTAATGGGCCAGCTACTTTGGGGTTCCTGTGGTACTCCTCACAATGATTTTTAGGGCTTATGCCCAAGCACTTCCCATAGTTAAGTGGATATGTATTTACCCAATTCGAAATGATGGAACCTGCAATGAAAAAAAATTCTTGCCAGAAATGGCACAGCTTTTAGAAAGCCTTGCTTTGAAAAAAAATTGGTCCAAATCTACCCATAAAGCCAAGAAAGCACTCTGATGCTAGATGAGAAGAACCTCCTGTAGCAGATTACCTCCTATAATAGATTTAATCAAAATATACAAAAATAAAACAACTCTTACGAATAACAGAAACATAGAAAGCTTATATAGATCGCAGGCCACTTCGAGGGGGCAACCTCCTTTGAGTAAACTCAATACAATAAATTCATGGATGCCTTCATTGGGCCTCAACACTTACTTATATACTAACTCTATTCTAACAACTACTACTTCCCTTATATGTGGGGTAATTAAAATATGCTCTAAGGGATGACTTACAAAGCATATGCGTCCATAACAATTATTACACTAATACTGCAAAGAGAAGGGTAAGGCATGGGTTCCTAACAACTATTATGTAGGGTTAGTGGTTGACTTTATAGAAAGTGGTTGACTATGTTGGGTAAATTGACTAACTTTGTATTAAGTGGTTGATTGTGTGGGGTTAGTGTCTGACTATGTAGGAAGTGGTTGACTATGTTGTAATTTGATACTGGATAACATAGTTAGGTACATGGTCGATGTAGTATAAAAGACAGTTATAGATGACATAATTGGTTATGTGGCTGACTTAATATAGAATGACAAAAAAGAGAAAAAAATAAGTTGACAAAATAGGTAAATTATATTTTAATGCCTATGTTATTTATTTTAGTAATGTAATTGATGATTATTTGATATAGAGAGCTGATACATGCTTTGTTATTTGATATTATGTAGAGCCAATAGAGGCTCTAGTGATTGGTGGATGTATTTTGGTTACTAGATTTGTTAGAGAGATTGATAATGGGGGACCAATCATGGTTGGAAACATTTTTTTTTGGGAGTATTATGAAAATGAAATGTATTTTGTTGAGTGTTGAGTTAGTCGCCATGTTCTTAAGAACATGTGAGTGACTAACCAACACTTTTATGTGGGTGGTGGATGGGGATACCATTGAGGTGGGTATCACCCTAGAGGATGTCCAAGTGATATTAGGGCTTCCATTATAGAGACACCTATGATTTATAAAACCCTTGAGACATATGCTAAGAGATGATCCCTAGCCTTATAGGAGACTAGATCTGATAGATATTTTAGTGGGTTATGCGTTTTCTTGTTTGATGTCTATGTGTCAACCATTCCAGATATCTAGAAGGCCATTATTGGTCTTATGATAACTCATGTGATCTATCATAAGTCATATGGGAAGATTTCACTATATGTGATTGCCTTGCATTGATTTATGTTGCAACATGATATGATGTATGAGCTAGGATTAGTTATCTAGCTATAGTTGGTGCATGATTTGTATAGTATATTGTCATGAGGCAAAATGACTATGGGCCTTGTGATTTTGTTGATTAGTTAGATATATGAGAGGGTTATCATGTATCAATTTGTAGGATTACCAAATGTGATATATGGTATTTTACCTCATGTATTACGGTGGATATATGATCATGTATTATGGGTTATACCAAATGCCCCAAAATTATAGATGATTACTTAAGGAGAGATTATTTGATAGCTGTATTTGGTTATTGTAGATACTTGGTCTTCATGGCCAGCTAATTTTTAGGGGCAAAGCCATGTATGGATTATAGGTTATTATAGATTGTGGGTGGAGAAGCATCCTATTGGTCATTTATCAGGTTAGTTTGGGTTGCCACATTTGGTGGAACCTATAGTAGTGCCCAATTTTTATGCATGACATGTGAGAGACATCAAGGTAGTGGAGGTGTAGGAGCACCCATGGATGTGCTATGATACACCCATGAAAACTAAGACCTTAAGGATAACAACATTGATGGTATTAGGGAGAGACTATAGTATCAAATGGCAAGGTAGAGATAGTTATTGTAGTACTATATTAGGGTTTTCATCTACCACCATAGCTACCAACATGATGACATAGACAAAAGTAGGTGAATGTAGAGACATAACCATAGGTAAAGGCATCAACTTAGGGTGATACCTTAGCATAACCTCTACAGAGTTGGTAGATAAATTAGCAAATTTATAGCGGACTACAACATGCTTGTTTTCTCCAACTTGGTTTTATGTCACTACAGAGTCATGCTTTGCAAGAGATGTTTGGTGGGTGAGCAGATGGAGCGATTGTTGGTGAGTAAATTGTGTTTTTTTTATGTAAGTGATGTTTATTATTTGGTGAATAAATAAATATATATGCTAGATAGATGATTTTGAGAGATATATGTGAGATCTAATGTACATTTTATTTGTATTTTATAGATGATACTAAGGAGGAGGCTAGATGGTCAATGATGGTACACACAACTCATCATGATATATTAGATGATGTGTGAACAAATCATGATACTACATAGATGATTGATAATTTTATGCCTTTTACCCTTGATCATGCAATTTTGTTTAGATTTTTTAGTGAGGCAATGTGAGAGCTTCAGAGATGGGAAGATTTAACACAATTGGCAGTACCACCAGGAGTGGGTGATAGGGAGCTATGGGCATGACAAACACTAAATGAGGAGTGGGCCATTCATTTGGATACATCTATAGGCTTATCACATGTATAGGGTCAGGTGGCCCATTTAAAGGGATAGGTTAATAGACTACATACATGGACAAGGTCTCTTAAGTGGCCTATTTGGAGAGGGAAGTCACAAGAATCTATGGAAATGTAACTTGTTCACCACTAGATAGACAAGGTGGACCACAACCATAGAGTTGAGTTTGTATTATGATTATAGCATTTTGTGTTCTATCAAACATTATATGTATAATAGGTATGTATATATATATATATATATATATATATATATATATATATATATATATATATATATGACTCATGGATGTTATGGATGTATGCATTTTCTTTCTTATAATATGTTAATGTTTGATATATGTTTTGGGAAAATGTGCAATGCATTTTGATTCTTTTCTAGAAAATGTGAACAAATGCATGGTTTAAAATGAATCATAAGAAAGAAAATGTAAAATGTAATGTAGAACACATTATATCACATTTGGAAACATGTAAAATATGGATAACAAAAATGAAATATATAACACACTAAATCATGTTGGGAAAGATGTAAAACATAAATGACAAAAATGAAATGAAATGTATAACACACTAAATCATGTTGGGAAGCATGTAAAACATAAATGATGCAAATGAAATGAATTGTATAACACACTAAATCATGTTGGGAAGCATTTAAAACACACTAAATTTTGTTGGGAAGCATGTAAAACATAAATCACAAAAATGAAATAAAATTTAGAACAAACTAAATCATGTGGGTAAGTGTGTAAAATATAAATGACAAAAATGAAATGAAATGTAGAACACATTAAATCATGTTGGGAAGCATGTAAAACATAAATGATAAAAATGAAATGTAAGGTACAAATAAATATATTAAAAATTAAATATCAATGTAAGGATAAACAAAGATATGTAAAATGAAATATCAATGTAAGGATAAACCAAAATTTAGGGTTGGTGTTAATCACTAGGTTGAAAGAGTATAGTTATCTTGTGATGAAACATGGTATGTATTTGTGGTTAAAAGAGGGGATATTTTGTGAGGAAATCCTAGTATTATCTAAGGTATTACACTACAAATCAAAAAAATTAAACCAATGAGGTAATGATAACTATGTTAAATGCTTATGGAGGATAAGGGAATTTTCGTGACAAAGGCCTAGTCCTATCCAAGATCTTATGTTACAACTCACAAAAATAAAAACAAAGGGTATGATTATTTAAAAAATTATATTCATCAAGGAGGAATATCGGAAATATTATGATGTAAAAGGAAGTGAAAAATCATGACATAGGCATTATAACAATCCTTAGTAGGCATGAGACATATTAATCAAAATAGGTAAGTTCTAAGAATTTGTTGGATGATAAAACCTTAAGATATTTATTCATAGTAGACACAAAACTTTTATTGAATAAGTGAATTAATTGGATCATATCATAAATGTGATATATATATATAAAAATTAAAATGGGACTATCTTCCCACAATGTGTTCCCCATTCCTTAGGACCCCTTACAGAGTAGTTGATCTAATGCAAAGATTGGGTAATTGCATTGGAAAGTAGGTATCACTATATAGAAGTTTGAGACCTCCTATCCTAGTCTATTGTCCTACCACACCCCAATGGACCTTGGCTCTAATACGAGCCCAACCATGGAGTTTGAGCTTCGATTAGAAATAGGAGATATGCTAAAATAAGAATCAAGTCTTTTGGTGTGATTTTGACTTTTGATTTTGTACTTGCCTTTTTATCATTTCCTTTTGTTTAAATGATTTATCTTTTGAAATTTTTTATGGATTTATCTAGTCTTCTTCCATACGGATTCAAAATAATCAAACATGAGTGATAAAAGTGACAAACATAGATAAGATTTAGACTTTGGTTACAAGATATAAAGTACCTATAGATTTTGTTAGATTCTAAATAAATAGGATTGCTCACATGTATGTGATCTCAAGACTAACCATATGTGTACTTAGTATGAGGGGAGAAATGAGGGAAAAGTGAAGATCATATAGGTCTATGTATGACATGATACAATGAGAAATATGTTTTTTATCTAATCATAAGGTAAAAATAAGACAATGAAGGGTGTGGGTCATACACCATGTCACAAGAATAACCATATAATTCAAACAAATGATCTAACATATGTAAATAGAAATCATCCTAAAAGTAAGGGACGAATAGGTGAAAATGAATTTAATCCATTGAATAATTTTAAGTGATAAATAATACACAAGAACAAAATGTAATCATAAATCAAATCCAAATCATATGAAAATGTAATAAATAATGTGACGAAACACCATGATATGTTAACAAGTAATAATAAATTTCACATAAAACATCATCCTTAACATCCAACACATCTTAGGGTAACTATAATCTAACTTTCATCAAATTCTCATCATTCTTTGTAGAGAGTTGTGAAAAGACCTCCCAATGCACTATCTCTACAAAAAAAGTGGGTATGTTAGAAGAAGAATGATTCTCATGGGCAAACCCTACAAGGGATACTCAATACAAGGAATAGATGTCAAATTATGATTAATATCCTTAGATTTGTTAGAATATGTAGGCTGCAAATAAGGTTGGGCCTTTTTCCATAAATGGCCTAGAGTATGTGGTTGAGCTGGTGAGGGCATAGGCCATGGAAAATCACAAAAATGTTGTAGCACTCTACATCTATCTATATGATGTGTGGTACACTAATGATAAAGACAAAAAAATTCTCCATATTTAGGGATGCATTCTATAAGTATATTAGGATGAGGTAGGATCTTGTTAGAAGATTGTTCCTTATCTAGATGAAGTGTATCAATGTACTACCAAAACTATCAAAAATGAGTGGATGAATGTGTGTTTGTGTCATGAAAACAAGTACATCTAAGAGTAGCAAACTATGAAGGTTGGATATTTATAGAAGGAGTAGAGCTTGAAGCTTGTTATTATGCTATGAATCACTGATGTGCACAAAAATATTTGGCCCAATGATCAAAAAACCTATGGAACTCATAATATGATTCATTTTCCCATCGTGTTGGTAGAGGATCAAGCTTAGGAAAAGGTAGTATTCCATCACCAATAAAAGAAAAACTTAGAGCATGATTAGCACTATGCTCATCCATGACAAGAGATGATTTCAAAGTAGGTCAACATAATATAACTAACATATTTGGGAAATTATGCTGGAAGGATTACAAAATTGAGTGAATTAGTATGGTCCTTTAATATCATGGTCAAGAAACATACTCCAAAGAGTTTCAATAGTAACTAAATGAGAAATAGTGTGTGTGTGCTCCATCTTGGACCAATGAGTATCGAGCAAAGAAAAAATAATGTTAGGTATAGTAGGAGGGGTAGTAACTACATCAATATAAGTAAAAGAATGTTGTAAAGAAGAATAATAAATAAGTACCTATACATTTTTATCTTCAGCAAATATAGCTAAAAAGGGATCATCTAAATAATATACATCATCATAATCAAGAGTGTGGAGATCAATGGTACATGCATCAATGATATTATCAGTCAAAGAAACATTATGGATGGAGAGTTTAGTATTTGTGAGAGTTACATGAATTTCATTTTATGGTTTTTGGTGAGACTGAGGTCCTAAAGAAGGGGGTAATCAGGAAATTATGTGAGAGAGATCAAAAGTTTTGATTTTAAAACTGATCTCATCAGGTCCATCATCATCATAATCTAAAACATTAGGTGATATATTAACTATTAGTTTAAGGTGACCATTATAACCTCTAGTAGAGTTGATAGGGTAATTAAAGCGTTGTGATTCATGAAAAGGAATGCTAGGTAAAGGTTTAAGGGTAGGTATTTTAAAAACACCATGTTCTTGAAATTATTCAAAATTCCAAGGATTGGTGTCTCCTTGATCTTTTAAATAACACCATTATAAGTAAATTCAACACATTAGCATGCTAACAAGGCTATGACTCTCATGTAGTGTGTCCAAAGTCTATAGATAAGATGTTATATGATAATGAGAAGTTAAATATCATGACTTTGATGTGAATTATGACATGGGGAACTATGATAGAAATCCAAACATAGCCTAATGGAAGAATTTGTCATCTATCATATCCTTGGCATGTAATTTGAGTATATTTAAGATTACATTCAGAATACCCAAGTGTTTTAATGAAATCAAGGGAATTAACATAAGTGCCTGAACCTTCATCAATCAAAGCACGCTTGACTTGGATATATCTTATTTGGACACTAATTAATAATGGAGGATAATCTGCATGAAGAAATATTTCATTGAAGATAATTGAAGTGATGGGAAATTTGAGTGAAAGAGAAGTATCTAGTATTTCATCAACATTGATAGACATTTCTTCACACTGTTGAAGGATGTTATATTTAGACTTAGATAAAGTGGCTTTATGCCCAACACGTGGAGGGAAAGGGATGTTCACTTAGAATAAAAGTTTCATTAGATAATTACAATGTTGAGGAGAAGTTATCATAAGTTTTAGAAAAACATTTTGAGATGGGAGATGTGAAATTTCAATTATGGGATCCCATTCATCATATCCTATTAGAAATTTATTAGATAAAGGTGCATAATGTTGAAGAAAATATTCTCAAGGTGTATTGAAAGTTCATGTAAATTGATGTTGGTAAGGTATATTTGATTGGGACTTAGCCAATATGGGTTGACCAAGTGTGTTTGATTGTGTTGATTTAGATATTGTAGTTGAATCAGTGATTATTTCTTTTCGAGGAGATGAATAAATCCTAGAAGTAGATAAATTAAAAAATTTTGAGTGAGGTATTTTAGTAAGATAAAGGATAGAAGTTATATCAAAATAAATTAAATTAGTGTTTAATTGTGTCACTTGATAGGATACATGTGAGTTGATAGGTGTTTTTAATTTGGTTGGAATTATTTATATGTGCCCCAATTCTATAAGATGAGATGGTTAGGAATCTTAAACAATAGGCAAAGTTGGTAAATTATTATAGTTTAAAGTTGGATAAGGATTGATACAAGTGACTACTATTCTCATATTATTCATATTGATGACATTCACATCATTAATGTTAGTCTTGGGATCAACAAATTTTGTGACATTATTGGTAGTCGGATGTTGGGTAGTATCAACTTGATGATTAGGAAGGGGATCCTTGTAAATAACTAAGTGAACATTAGCTTGATTAAGCTCTTCATGTCTAGTTTTTATTTCATGAGCCTTAAATACCACTTCATAAGCTTGTTGACAAGTACATATTGTTATTTAATGATCAAAATTAGGCCCAATAAGATATTCCATATCAAAGGTTTTGAGTTGGTTACAAGTTTCATGATAATGGCCCCAACTTGCATGATACCAATTAATTTGTGTGAATCATACCAATGTTTGGTAGGGTGAGTAAGATAAAGATCTTATGGTAAAGGTAGAGGGAGTGTTGAAATCAAAACTAATGAGGTGGGGTGGGTGAATAAATTCCATTGAAACATTCATTCAATTCCACTTATCATTCCTGAAGCATTCATTCAAACATATACATCAACCAATGCATAAATAAGCATTCACATGAGCATACAATATATGAACATAAGATATATGTGGTAAAATCTCATGGGGGATAAACCCACTAAAAAATATCTTGGAATATATTATTATAATAAATTAATCAATATTTAGTGAGGCACCAATCCCACAAGGAGCACCAACCCCTCATTAGTCAAGCACCAACTTAACTAGTCCTTTAGTAAGCACCATCTTACTAGGAGGCACCAACCCCCTGGGTGACTCAGCACCAACATAGTCATCTAGAACCTATGATCACCTTTAGACATCTATTTCTCACTCAAATAATTATGATCACCTTATTTTTCTCTTTATACTCTTTTATCTCTCTCAAACATCCTATTAGGCCTCTTCGCTCAACTTGCCTCTTACTAAGCTAATTAGGTCAACTGACCTTCTCATCCACATGAAGAAAATATGTTATATATTTATAATAGTATATCTTACCTCTTATTCTGGTCTTAAATACCACATGATCCTTCACAATCTTCCCTTTTATTTGCTCATAGGTGTCTTCTTTATTACACACCAAATTAGGCATATTATACCTTGTATAAATATAAGTCACTAGCTCACATACTCTCTTAGTTATAAAAAGAAATTTATAAATATATATCAAACCAAAAATATCAATAATATAATGTTACACACATGAAAAATTGACTACAAAGGTTAGTCACCACTCATAAGGACCAAAACCACCATTAGGCTTAAAGGAGACCTAATGCAATTAGGCCTTCTCAAGCAACACGTTACACTTAGCCCACTTGAAAATTAATGAGACTCCAAACATGTTTTAAAAAATTCAAACACACCTAAAATATACCCTGGATAACATCCATTTATGTCCATACCACCTTTTAGCTCAATTCACTACTTGGACCACATCATTAGTACTACTCACAACTAGGCCTTCATACACCCAAAAAGTCTTTCTTAAACAACTGAAGAATACAACCAATTTTGAAAAATAACCATAAAAAAAATAACATATTTATAACCTTCATTAACTCAAGGTCATCACCAAGTTCATTATACATTTCAACATAGATCTCAAATCCTCCAACTCACTCTTTCAAAATGACCACTTAAAAATGCTAACAAGCTTCAAAACCTAGTCATGATCATTTGACCACAAACATATGTATAGGCACTTTAAAACAATACATATGCATGTATAATATACCATTTAATATATATAAAATCACAACATGCTTTTTGTATCTCTGATTAGGATATAATGGTTCAATAATAACTCTTCACTCAGCTTACTCAAGTCTGTCAAAACACCTTAAAAACTAGTCATGCATACTTGGGCATCCTAAAATTGAGATGGAAATTAACAAAAATAATTCAGAACAAAAATTATATCTTTATAAAACCATAATATAATTTAAACACTTCCAAATTGGTCATAACAACACAAGAACATCAATCTCACTAACACATTAAAAACTGCCAAATACGCTAAAAACACAGTCCTAATGAATGTTGTTTTAAAATTATTATACTAAGTATAAAAATTATATATATCATGGATAGGTAATTTATATCCCAAAAAACATTGACATGTTCACTAGATACATTTAATCCTATAATAGAGTCTCAAACTCTTCATTCTATCTTGCATACCCAAAACTGTCCTTCTGCCTTGAGGACCAGTCATGGTGATTATGACTTTTAGTACTTATGTGAACACTTTTATGGAATATTGATGCATGTTAATTATACTATGATATCATTAGGTAACTCTCACATAAAAATATATCATGGTTTAGTGATAATACGAGTCTTATAGACCAATCTCTTAACTTTACATCTTCACTGTCTCATTTTCACTAGACAGGTCATCTTTTGAACAATATTTTCAACATTTTCATTGACCTAAAAAACATATAACCACTATTCACATGTGTTAAAAATATTTAAAAATAACTAGATACATTTGGATCCATCCCTAATCCATGACAACATATCCATATTCTCATTTCACTTCTACCTAGTTTTTCTCACTATCTGTACTATTGGACTTTTTAGAAATAGGTCAACTTCCATAAAAAATTTAGCATATTTTAAGTATATAAACTAATAAAAAACCACCATGAACATGAATTAAAAGTATAATTTTTTTTTATCAAATGATTTTCATAATTTGACTTGGTCAACTCTATCTATTATACCAAATTTTTGAGAAATAAAAACTAATTTGTTGGGTCTACTCACTCACCTAACAAGATAATGTGACCTAGAGGTACTTAGAAGAGTCCAATCTATTATACAAACATAAAAATATTTTATCCAATCCATTATGATCCACTTTCAACAAGATATTCCATATTGGGTCACTATGAGGGTTTTAGACTGATTTCCATTCTTAATGTTTGTTGATAAAACTCTACCCTTGAAACCAACTCCTAATACTTGGAAATCATTTATAGGACCCTTTTTCATCTCTCCATAAGAGATAAAATTCCCATTAAACAATCACACATGCCAAAAAGCATCAAAAAGTGTCTCTTAGGCTTGGAAACCTTTACTCTACATATTCTAGAGACCTCAAATCCACTTTTTATGCTTTTTTCTTCAACTAAAGACCTAAATATTCATGAAAACTATTGAGACATTTCAAACATAAAACCATGTCACATGAGCTCAAAATCCTCAACACTTGATCATTATGCCTCATCATGCCACCTAGGGTCTAAAGACAAGGTCTATGAGAAGACCACCAATGAAGAACTTACCCCTTTGGCTTACTCTGAGAGTCATGTGACTAAATCAACACCTTTCTCATATGTTCTAAAATTGTATTTCAAAAATTAAAGCTCATACACATCCATATCACCACCA
This sequence comes from Torreya grandis, assembly GCA_037957365.1. Classification (NCBI taxonomy): domain Eukaryota; kingdom Viridiplantae; phylum Streptophyta; class Pinopsida; order Cupressales; family Taxaceae; genus Torreya; species Torreya grandis. The sequence continues at coordinate 4,581,397 of JARHVA010000458.1, forward strand.
TCATGCCTCTACAAGCCATATCCATACTTAAGAACTATTCTATCAAATAGACCTACTAATCACTATACCACTTTGAGACCTTCCTGCCACTATAGATGCACTCTAAAACTCATTCGCATGCCAAAAATACTCATGCCATGATCAAATAATACCACACATCTTCTCACAAGCCTCAACTCACTTAATTCACCAAGATTTACTAATCATGCCTTCACCAAGACAAGACTAAGCTTCACAAAACACCATGTCCACAAAGACTTGCTTCTTATAAACTTGGTCAATAATTACCTTATCATAAAAATCAATTCAATACAATCAATCAATCTCTTTTTGATGATCTCTCATGGTAATACAAAACAATATTGCTCATAAACTTGTCACATCACATCATTGTGCCAAGACCTTAAGTAGAACTCAAGGACCTACTAGGTCATGGTTAAGCCATCATCATCACTTACCATGCATTTTCACAAGAGAAAATATAGGACATTAATGAAACTTAATTACCTTTGACATCAATGACAACATTAATGCCTCACCACAACAATAGTAACATACCTCAATAGGAAGATGCTTTTCAATCTCTACTAAGGAAAGTGGTTTATGGATGTCTACATTATTTACTTGAGAAAATGTATAAATAGTATGTGGATTATTAGAAATTGATGGTGAAATAATAAGCTCCATGGAAGTACTAGGAGTAATGGATTGAATGGTGTGTTTGTAATCATAGGTATTTGTAACACCATCATTGGTTGCATGTTTATTTTTAGCTTTCATAAACATTTGAATTCATGTGGGAGGGTGTAAAGTCTCAAATGATCATATAATAAATATTTATGTTTGGCTTGGTCAAGGGCTTCTTCTAAATATTTTGGGGAAATAGTCCTAAGAGCATTAGAGAATAAGTGGAAAATATTGTCATCCGACATATTATACTCAACTTTATTAGATAATTTCTTCCATAATTTTATGAATACTTGGGTTTTTTTGGATTATATTTGCTTAAAATTGATAAAATTAGTTAGGTTATTGTCAAGAAGATCATTAATTTGTAATTATTGAACCAATGCATTAACTAAGCCTTTTAGGCTAGAGATAGAATGGGTTTTGAGTTGATAATACCAATTTATAGCATCACCTAAAAATGTTTAGCTAAGTGCTTAGTGGTAGAAAAAGTATTGAGTTTAACCCAATATTTCTATAAGTTTTTTAAAGTGTTAAAATGCAATGTCAAATCATTAGATCCATTATAAGTGATAGTGAGAACTATGCCACCATGTTAATGTTTATAATTGGAGGAACTAGAGCTTCATCTTTTTAATGTTTAACAACCTTGTTAAGAAGTGGTGGTTGGGGTATAAGATTACCATGTGCATATATAAATGGAGGTGGGGGTATTAGGGTTTTGAACACCCCATTGTTTAGGCTAATGATGATTTTATAAATGCCTTAATTTGTTTTGCATTTTCATCATTTGATTGGCACTATTAGTTTGAAAAGTAACCATTTAATTTAAAGTTTGTAATAAAAGTTGATTAGTGTTAATAGTGTTTTGACTAGTGGAAGTAGCATGAGATGCATTAGGGGTATGAGAAGCATTGATATTTTTAGATGCACTAGTAGTTGCAATAATTTGTGTATTAATGTGTGAATTTTGAGTGGACCCACTAAAGGTCATGTCTACCATGTTTTTGTAAATGAATGGTATGGAAGATGAAGAATGCATGGAAGAGGAAGACATGATAGCAAAGGAAGGCATGAGAGAGGAGAAAAGTGTGATGGAATTTGTAGGGTGACTTACCCCAAATCCTGTAGAAAAACTAGGTGAAGGTGAAGGGGGATTCCTAATGTGAGGTCCCATCATGAGGTTATATAAAACTATGGGATCCTTGCCTTAATGTTGGGGGTTTTCATTAATGAAAATGATAATTTCATCCATATATTTAAGATCACTTTCATCCTCTACCATATAAATTAATAGAATATTAATAGGAGTAGGAGTCCTATAAGTGGTGGTTCTAGTAGTAATATGGATGTTGCTAAGATCATGATTATCTACCACATTATAAGATAGATGTGTCTTGGAGGCTTTATGAGGATTAGTAATAATCATCATGTTGGTTTGATTTGTTGTGTAGCTTCATAAAAGAGGTGTTTCATGATGAATATAATAATATAATAAAATTATTAAGACTCCTATTTAAAAGGTAAATATTAAGAGATTATAAAACAACTAGATTGAGTTAATCGATTTAGTTGGGTAAATAGGATGAAAGAACAGTATAGAAAACTACTAAATCAAGCTGGTCAATCTAATTAGGTAGACAAAATGAAATAATATTATAAAAATTATTGGATCAATTTGGTCAATCTAGTTGGGTAGATAGGATGAATGAATAGACTACCTAATTAAGTAGGTAGATTTAGTTAGGCAGACATGATGATAGAACAATATGAAAACCTACTGGATTGAGATGATCTATCTAATTGGGTAGACAAGATGAATGAAAAATATACTAAATCAAGTTGGCTAATTTAATTGGGTAGATAAGATGATAGAATAGTCTAGAAACTACTAGAGCAAGTTGGTCAATCTAGTTGGGTAGATAAAATAAAATAGAAGCTAAAAAACCTACTGGATTGAATTGTCTAATCTAGTTGGGTAGATAAGATAAAAGAGTAGTCTAGGAACCTATTGGATCAAGCTAATCGATCTAGTTCAATAGATAAGATAAAAGAGCAATATGTGAACCTACTAAATTGATTTGTTATATCTAGTTTAATAGACATGAAAAATGATCAGTTCTACTAAATTGAGCTAGTTGATTTAGTTGTATAGGCAAGTAAAAATTTAAACTATATAAAACTAAGTAATTTAGTTTTAAAATAGAAGTAAAACAAGCAAAAAATATAAGACTAAGTCATTTTGGTGGACATAATCTATTTACACACAGGAAACTAGATCGAGTTGTTTAATCTAATTAAAACATGCAACACAAAACTTATATTAATATTAGTTTATACAGTCTACAATACAACATAGAATAGCAAGCATAAATCAGAAAATGTAATTTTTGTAACTACCAATGCTAACTAATTATCTTAAAATAAAATCATGAAGTTTTACTAAAAGGTTGTGTTTAATAATGTAAGATTCTAAATATATTGACTTGTCCATTAGATAATAGCAACCTAATATTTTAGAGCACTAACTATAGATGAAGTATCATTCCCATAACCACTAAACCCAATTTCAAGGGTAATAAGTAGCTTCTTGATGTTAACTGCTAATTGATGCACCACACAATCAAATGGATGTTTAGATTCCTAAGGTTCAATACAAATAAAAATCCTAGGCATTTTTCAAATACTGTGAGGTACATGTAAACTAAATATCATGTTTTGTTTTGTACTATGGCTATGAATGTTGGGGTAAGGCCCTCACATCATGATATCTATAAATGATAGACAAGGACCATAAATAGACTATCGTGTATCCCTTCACAATAGTAACTAATTAGTTTTAAAGCTATCAGTACACATTTTTGAAGTAAAACTAGACAAGATGAAATAAAGGCAATAAAATAATCTGTTGAAAACTAAGTTGAATTTTTTTTGAAAGTAAATAAACAAGAAGCCAACTCTTTATTTTAAAATTAAAAGTGATTTTAATTACTATGAAAATAGAGCTTAATTTCCTTTACTTATGCTGAAAAATGAAACATATAGGACAAGATTGAGTAGGTTGATCTAGTAGAGCAAACAATATAGAACATGATCGAGCTGATTGATATAGTCTATTAAAAAACTAGATCCAAATATACTAAATTGAGTAGGTTGATTTAGTTTGGTCATAGAAAAAATAGACATAAACTAGATCGAGTTCGTTAATTTAGTTTACTGTGTAGGTACATTTTAATAGTACTAATAACTGAAGAAAATAATAAGGAAGTTTGAATTTTGAACTAAAAATTAGGAATTACAAATTGATTAATATTGATAAAATGTAAATAGTATGCTATTAAAAATGAACCTAAAAGATAGAACAAGATTGACCAGGTCGATTTGGTTGTATTGCTAATTTTTTAACTATATCATTTAGGTGATATTTTAATCTTTTAAAGGTAAAAAGTTGAAAATGCAACTAATAAATAGAATTAGCCAAATCAATCTAGTTTGTTAAGACTAAAAATATAAATATTACAAGTTAAACAAAATTGAGTAGATTGACTTAGTTGACTGTAAATAAAATGCAAGAAGCATGAAAAAATGATTGTATCAACTAGTTCCATTTAATTAGTTGAAATTAAAAGTTGTGAATAAAAAAATTGATTGGATCGATTTTGTTAGATATAAAATAAAATTTAAAAGACTGATTAAATGACTAGATCAACCAGTTTGATCTAGTTGCCAAAACTAGACCCTGTAAATAGAATATAAAACTAGGTTTACTAGCATGACCTAATTAATTGAAAACCTTTCACATTTAGATAGGGAAATTAACTAGATCGACCATTTTGATCTAGTTAGATATAAACCCTAGACATTTAGATAAATAAAAATAGTAGATTGACCAACTTGATCTAGTTATCAAAAAAAAATTGTATTGATAAAATGAAACTTGATTGACTAGCTAGATCTAGTTGATTGTAAATAAAAAATTAAGAATGCAAGTGTTAGATTCATGTCACGTTCACCAATATGTATGCAATGAATTTGGAACATAATTATTAATATCAGGACATGACTAATCTGGAACATAATTATTAATATCAGGACATGACCAATATGGAACTACTAAACCAACCTAAGGGATCTCTTATCACACAACACCACTAGAGAGGGTTCCAAAGCCTCTAGTCAAGTAACACCACACAATAACCTTAGCTAGGACTACAACACATAACATAAATATAATATAGTGTTCACTAAAGCTTGTGGAATAAAGGGGGATAATTAACAAATAAAAAATAACATGTAAAGGAAAATCCTACTCAAGTCAATGTAGAGGTAATTCTAAGCAAGGAGTAAAACATTCAACCTATTACATCGTGCAATATCTATCTAAAACATGAAAGAGTAAGAGTTAAGAATACTTAACTTTGGATGAACCTATCATGCCTTAATCTCTCCCTTGGCCAATGGTGATTTTCAAGAGGTTGTTATGGATTTGTAAGGATCACACTATAGAAATCAGCTCTAGGCTAAAATACTCATATTTTGCATCCAAGACTTTCCCAAAAGATAAGCTTCTTTCCTTCCAAGGCAACTCCTAAGTAGTGACTCCTCAAGTGTAGAATTAGTAGAATTTTGAGCTATAAAAATGCAAAAATGAATTTTCATCTTTATTGGATTGAAGTGAAGGTGATATTTATAGCCAAGGATTAACCTTAACCCTTAAGAAAATTTAGCTGACATGATTGACCAGCTCGATTTTGTTAGGTGAGAAAAGTAGTTGTTAGGTATTGAATTAGGTTGGTCAGGCTAACTTAGTTATGTAATGTGCTTCTTAACCTTTGTAATAATATTGATTGGGTTGACTTAGTAGGAAAATGAAGAAAAATTGTGTTTGTTTAGTGAGGGACTATTTTGAAAGGGGAATTACTTAGGAAAGTGGATAGATGTGATTTTAATTACTTAGGGAATCGGATAAAAGTGACTTGTAGTGGTTTTAGATAACAGTATAGGGACCAAAAATATTTTGAATCACTAAAGGTCTACCCACCCCTTTCCTGATGCACCTTTTAAGGCATGCACTTAGAGATATTGAAGCTCATCATGTTCTTATAATATAGAAAACATCAGTAAATGATGAAGTTTAAAATATTATGTGTATACATAGTACACTCAAACAACCATAGATCAACTACTCCTTATTTTGGATTGTGTCTTTTTTATTATTCCCCTTCTTGTGATAGCTATTGGTTCATCTTCCTTGTTAGAGAGTTATTGAAATCTTTGCTTGGATAAGGGAGATAGAATACTAAGGACAATAAGAACACATACTACATGCTTTCAACTAATATCTGCCTTGATCAGGTTGGAGGCTCTTTGTTTCTATTTTATTTTATTTATTACATCAGGCTAGCTAAATTATTCTTGTGGTAGATTAGATTTATTTTCTATAAAAATTACATTTGATAGTGAAAAGAATTATTCTCTTCCCCACCTTTTCACAAAAATATCAATTAGTTTCCTTACTTCTTATAGCCATATAGTAAATTCTTCCAGAGCATATATATTTGATTCTAATCATTTGATAAATTGTAGGAACAAATCAAAATCATTTTTAGTTTCAAAACAAATCATTTTTAGTATTTAACAAATTTATATTCACAAGTAAACAAACACATATATACCTAGAAAACTCTATAAACCCCTAGATCATCTTAGATTGACAAAGGGTCTTGTTTAAAAAAAATTATTTCTCTTATTTTAAACAAACTAAGAATGTTTTTTCTTACCCATAATTAAAAAAAAACAGAATTTAGACAATCATTTTATTCAAAACAAAACATTTCTCATAGCTAGTGTAATCCAATCTAGGAATATTCAAAGTTTATTTTGATTGGATATGAGTAAAAGAAATTCTAGGAGCTTAATAAATTTTATTTGCTTAGAGTCTAAACCTCTTATTGAATTATTTAAAATATTAATATATGTATTTTCACATAGATATATTCATACTTTATTTAGAAAATTTGAAAGAAAAACACATATAGCTTCATCTAGGTTGCATCTAGAAAATTTAGAAAAATCAGTAATTGCATAGTTAGAGTAGATATCTCTCTCTTACCTTGCATGCATTAAAAATCAATTAGAAAATATTCAAAAAATATGTGCTTTATTTTTTCAATTTTATTTTGTTTATCATTATTTGCTTTCAAGTCATTTAATTTCAGTTAGTTACTTTTCATTTTCAAGTAAAAAAAATATCCTTCAAAACAAAACAAGCCAAAACATTGTCTAAGCCTTGCCAAACCATGTAAGCCTCCTAATTTAAACATTTATTATGACAACATAACAAGTCTATCCAAATGTTCAAGTACAAAAATAAGCTCATATGCTTACACCTTACCTAGTCCCTTTTGGATGACACTTCTCAAAACACCTGGTCTTGTTAGAGAAGGTATTTTCCTTAAGGTTAGGGCACCTAGTCCCATAGTCAAAATAAACTTTGATATCAACACCAATATTAGGAGAGAGATTTAACTTCCACACCAATCTCCCACCTCATTTTTGACTCTCTCAATGCTTTAGAAGAACACAAACAAATTCTTGATCCACCAATCATCATCATTCCCCAGAATAGAGGTCGATAATATAAGGCGATTCAAGCCTAGATCCTCACTCCACCCCATTTTATTCTCCTGGAGTCTAGTGTCATAATGTACCATTAACATTTGTGGATGACATTGACTGGGCATATCCATCTTGATAGATTTGATCTCATTCTATGAGTCATTCAACTTAACCTTCCTCATTTCTTTTGTCCTAGTATCGATTAAAAGGTTCACCTCCTCATAATCTCAGAGACTAAAGGACCTTGAATCTCTATTTCCAAGTAGATTGATGCTCTCAATAAGCAATGAGACATTACAAAGGTATTTTGGTTCCATCATGATAACCCCTTACCACCACCCATTCCACCTAATAACTAGCCTAACCCTATTCATATCCATAGCCCATCCATTACGTCAGCTGCCTCAGCCTAACCTTGGGGATTCAAGTGAAAAATCTAGTGTTTATTATTCACATGTACATAATTTCCTCATGACCAAAACATCAAAATAAATCTACATCAAATGATCATTTAAAAATATCCCCTCCAATTATAACATATAGAATTGCATTGAGTTTCAATTTATTTTTCTCATTCTATGAGAAATTATCTATGCTAACAACCTTAATAAATAAATTATAGATATTGATATACCATTTTTAATTTATTGCATTTCAAGTAACAACAAGCACACTAAGGTGTTAAAGTTACTTTTTTTAATCGAGGGTTGTTATAAATGTGGTATAGTCAAAATGGTCCAATCATCAGTGATGCTGATAGGAATAAGAGAATTAGCCCATGCTACTATCATACCACTTAGGGTTTTCATACATAGATAAAAAAATATGAAAAATTGATTTTAGTATGACATGTTGCACACAAATTATAAATAAATTCTCTTATCACCATGATGTTTTAACTTACTTTGTATTTAGGTGCTCTAACAAGTATGAAACTATTAAAATTTAGATTGCATAAGATATAACATTCACCACACAAATATGACTATAATAGTGAGATTACTTGCACTTAGTATTTATATAAATGACCAAGAGAGAAGGTACTTAGCCGATATTTTTTTATATATTTCTCACTTCTTGAGTAGTCACATGAAATGCTTTGAAATAGCTTTATGACTATTCATCTCAAGAAATAGACTATCATAATCTCCTAAGATGTTGTTGAGGAAAACCTAAACACTTGTGGACACCATTACTGTCCACTGCTTTATAATATTTTCCACTATTTTTGGTATTTTCCTAATGTAATTTTATAATCTAATATACCATAAATTATTGTGTATGTAGGTCTAGATTATTTTTATGTGATTTATTGTCTCCACTCTTGTGCATAGATCATGATTTTGTCTTTAATTGGATTGACACCCTACCTCCACTTTTGGCACATGATTCACTTGGAAAAGAGGGGAAAAAATATGGGTTAGAAAGCCTCAAACACTCCCTGTTAAGTTATTTAGTACTAATTACATTGTAATACACCAAAGAGGGCTCAAATCACACATAGCTCTCCCACCTGTGTGTGTGCCTCAATAGTGTTCCACTAGAATTCAATACATCTTTTTGGCTTTTGATACTTGAAAAAAGGAAACTTTGACTTTATGTTAGTGTTCAAACTTGTATTTTAAGCTATTACTTTGAGGAGTTTGGATGTGCATGATTTTTTAATAGTGTCTCAAAGATGTGTAAGTAGTATTTCAATGTAATTTTTAAGTAGTGATAGATAGTGCAAGACATGTATAGATTTAGGCTTGATTTGTATTTATAAATTACTCCTTGGTATTTAAATCCACAATTGAGATGTGAAACATGTATAGGTTGACCCAAAGGAGAGATTCAAATTTGGAAAATAGTCATTGGAAGTGATTGGACATTATTGCCAATGTACAAATATTTCTGATATTATTTAGAGATGAAGCCCAAGGATCTAGACAATGATGACATTTTGATTAGGATTTTAAAGCATTTTGACATAGATTAGGGAGATATTGAACATGTGTGATGGTATATTAGATTGGGAAAGTCTTTGTATAGCTAAATGGATATAAGAAAGGGTGTGAAAGATAAAAATGTGAATGCACAAGTCATGTATGTCAAAGATATGTCATAATTGATGTTCAAGTGTTTAATACCAAATTTAAGTGTTTATAGGAGTAAAAAACCTATTGGAAAAATATGGGAATTAATTTCATAATCCAAAGGATTTTGAATAATGTCATTTGAAGTAATCATTTTGGTATTTTTTCCAACCCTATAAAGATATTTTTAAATTTAGTATTGCATGTCATTAAGGGTCTACATCATGACAGCCATTTCAAGTGATGAAGTAGAAGCAATAGGTGGAGTATAAGTGGTAGTTGATGTTAGAGGTAAAAAGGTAAGCATTTTTTATGGGAATTATTAGTATGGTATTAAGGAAAAAATTGATTTTGAAACATTGAAGGTTTTGAAGAAATTGAGAAGTTGTTAATGATTTTAGAGAAATATTTTGAGATGTATGGAAATAAATTTGAGGATTTTGAGAAGGGGTTTGAAAATAATTTTGAAAAATTTGAGAGGCAATTGGAGGAGTTTGAGACTAATTTCAAGGAATTTGAGAATAATTTTAATGAATTTAAGAAAGAATTATATGGTTGCGAGAAGAATTTAGAGTAATTTAATAATAATTTCAGATAATTTTAGAATAAACTGGAGAATAAGTGGGAGGATAATTACTAGACACATCATTCACATATTTCTCCAAGGAAATAGTACTTCTAGAAGCATTAATACCATTGGAATCCATTTACTCTTTCAAGCCTAACTTAGATCTAGCAATATGTTTTTGAAAAATATGAAGGCTTTAGAAAACTCTATAAATTCATCTAATTGAGATTCAATAGCTACATAATTTTGGTGTCATAAATTAAGTATGAACAATTACACCTTGAAAGCACCCTAGGGTTTGAATATTTTTTAAAATAATAATGATCTATGGCTTGCGATCAATAAAATTAGTATAAAATAAAGTTAGGGTTTTAGATATATGAGTATGCAATGCAATTAACCTTATAAAATATGAATAAACTAAAATCCAAAACAATATGAGGCAAGATATAACCTTAAGAGGTGTAAATCAATGCAATTTCACCAAAATTTAACATAAATATATGAATTACATATAATTAGGTATCAAAAATAAAATAAATATTAAATATAGACAATAATGCCCAATTAATTATCCAAATTGACTAATAAATTAAATGCATAGGGTTATAAGGTGTAACTTGAATATGACATAGTTGACCATTTCTTTGATTTTGAGCCCATACATACATTGTCATGTACTTGATATAAACATCACCTTAAAATTTAAATCTAATATGAGATTGATGTCAACACCATTAAGATAACTTCTAGTAGTGTAATAATTACAAAGAGAAATTTTGACATGTGTTGAGAATGTATACTTCTCCTTGTCAAGAGTAAAATTGAAATCTAACTTTTGATTTATTTTCACTTGGTTTCACCATTTATTTTATTACCTTTAATCTTGCACTGAGACTCCTATGTAGTTGTTAATGAAATAATTTATACATATCCCAACATATGACATGTATACACCCTCTCTTTCTAGGATTACTTGAATTTGACCCAAGACACGAGTTGTAGGTTGTGGTTCTCAAAATAAGTCCTTTGGTGGAATATAATTGGAAGCATGTGACCTAAAACCTTTCAAGGAAGGGAGTTCCACTTATCTGGATTTTCAAAATTATGTTGATTCCAAATTATGGAAGTACCTATGACCATATTTAGGTATCTACATTAATATATTATACAATGATTTGAATCTCATAAATAAATATCAAAAGATATAGAAAGGTAGATAATAAAAGATAAATATATTTCCACTCATCTATTATTTACTAAACTAAACACCAAATAAGATCTATTACAAAATAAAGTTATGTTTATCAAACCCAATATCTCTCAAATTAAAATAAATATAACACTAGAATCTAAGGATTTAGTAACCCTATGAGTGAATTCCAAAAACATAACTTGATAAGTTAATCAATTTCAAAAGATAACAAAGTTCATTCATCCACAAAGACATAATAGTGGTCACAATTTTCCAAAATAAATAGTTAGAATAACATAAGCTTAGGTTATCTAACTCATAAAACAACATATAGATCCAATTAATGAAATCTTGAAGCTAATAAAGTTATCTAGTTGGGAAAATGAAAACATGAAATCATAACATAGCCACATAATGATATCTTTAATCTTGAAAATTCAATAGAATTTCTAAATTCTTAATCTTCCATTATAATTTAAAATGGTTCAATACAAAGTATTTATAATAAAAGATATGGGACGCAACCACATCTTCAAGGTATTTACATATCTTAGTAGTGGTCCCTTATTAGTTTGGAAGGCTTGTCTCAGTAGAGTGTATAGGGTTATAGATACCTTATATACATGGTTGGTCTTTGGAAGGGACCAAAAACTTCGTTGTGTTATGTGTGGGTTTCTGATTGAACCCTAGTTGTGTTTGTAGGAGGGTTGCATGATATTTCAATCAACTTTTGTAATGGATGAATGATTCCATAAAGAAGGCCTTTATATGGAACTTCATGTGGATCACATTATTTTCACATATACTTATGGTGAGTAATCTTTGTCTCCTTTGTGGTTGTGAGATATGTCTTATTCATAACCATGCAATGGATAATATTCCCATTGGATTTGGGCATCGATGGTGGTTGGAAAGGAATATGTGAACATTGTAAGGCATTTTTTCACCAAGTAGGTGTGATCATCAACTTCATTATGTCATGACTATGTTAGTGTGGTAAATTTCCTCTTACAACATGCTAATGTTTTACCCAAGGCAAAAAGATCGAATTTTGATTTTGGTATTTGTATGTTGTGGTCATCAACCCAATGAGTTTATGACCCTTTTCTTGGAATGACATATATTATGAATACCATTGTGTTAAATCAATGTTGCTTCAAAGGTGGCCTTGTTGGTATGGATCCTCTAAAATAACATGATTATTGTTTGTTACTAAGAAGGTTTGAGTGTACCTTCTTAATTATATGAAACATCTTGTTATGATCAATGTGTCCAACATAGAATGAGTTCCTTTGAGTGTAGTGAGACTCATACTCAAATCGTAATAAAGGATCATTATTCCATGGTGGTGATAACTAGTTGAGTGGTTTTCCTATGAGTTTTGATGGCATTTATTATATGGTATTTTATTTGGGAGCTTGAAGTAGTTGTTATGCCTATTTTTGATACCTCCTCTTTTTCTTTTATAAAATCAAGTGTTTGAGTGATTCTATCATATTGATGACGTATGTCATGACATCTAAAACTAATGACTAGGGGTCTTAGTTTATTGCATCATTTGAATATTCATTATTATGTCAAACGTTTATTATGACTGCTACATTTAATGAAATTATTACTCAACATTAGAAGTGGTTTTGAAAGCATTAAGTGGATTTAATGAAAATATTCAGTATGAATAGAATTGGTAGGTGAATAGTTGTTTGATCATGTGAATTGAATGTTAAGTGGTCAAATTTCTAAGGATTCACGATTTGATGTACACATTGATTGATAAAATGATAATTTTGACCATGAGGTTATATTTTGAAGAATCTATGATTAACATTAATTTTATTGAATAATGTTTAATTTGTGATATAATTTGATATATAAATCAAACATATAAATTTTGAATGATTTAGGTTTGAATTATATTTAAACCTAAGATTTTGAAACTGAGATCTAAAGGTTGAATGTTTGTGGATTGAAACTTTAAACCTAGGCCTAGGTGGTAATGGTACTAAGGTCTAAGGTGGTAGAATGAAACTTAATGTTAACCTAGGTAATAAAGTTACTTTGAATTTGAAGAAAAGGTCTTAAATCATGAAAGTTGATAGTTTTATGGTTTAAATGCTTTGGAGATATGGCAATTGCATTGGATATTGAGTTTAGCCTATGGATTTTATTGAATTTAAGATTGAGGTATATGCATCATTTAAAGAAATTTAGTAATGGATATGGTGGTAACATTAGTCATGATTAACTTAGCCGAAGTTTTCAAAGGAATTGGATAGGTTGGTGGCAAGGTACTGATAAAGCTGGTAGCCAATGTAATTGAAACATGTAAGCTATAAAAGTTAATGTTATTTGGAACAATACAAAAGTCATTTTCATTTGATTAATTTCCATTCTTTGGCAAGATTTAGGTGGAAGTGATATTTTGGAAGTGAGGACAACATTTGGAAAATTTGGAGACTTGAAGAATAGGTAAGGTTTTTGGAATTTATCATTTTCAGTGTATGTCTTTATATGATTCAAATTATTTGATGAATTTATATACAGTCATGCATAAGGAGCTTGTGATATTATTGTTGTTCGAGCATGCAGTTTGGTTATAAGTTTCATCTAGAAAATGGTGTATAATTTGATTGTAAATTATTAATATGTATGCATTGATTTATTTAATTCCATGAGGTTTATAGTGAAGTTTTGTTGGTCTAAGCATGTAGTGTCTAGTTATTGAGTTTTATTTGGAAAATAAAATGTATACTTGGACTATGTATTGTGTTTCTTTGTTTGGTTATCAGGGTTTACCTAGATGATAAACATAATATGACTACATATTGTTTATTAGTTTGAAAACATTTTGGTGCATGAAATGGTTTGTTCAATTATACGAGGTTACAAAATGTATAGGATGAATTTCATCTTTCTGGTTTGACTAACATTTGGCAAAGACATGGGTTTTGTTGATGGTTGGTAAATTTGGAATAATAAGCTAAAAATTACATGTTATATTTTTTTGTTTTCAGATTGATATTGGGTTTTGGCAAGTTAATATGATAGTTTTTTAGTGAATGATAATTTTGGATGAGACACAGATAATGCATGTCTAAAATTTTCTACAGTTTGTGTTGTGTTTTGGATATAAGCATGTAATTTGTCTTTTTAATTTGCAAATGTTAATGATAGATAGATATAACAAATGGGTTTTGTGTAAAATGTTGGGTTTTCAGTTAAGAGTCAGTTTATCTATGTATAAAGTTGAAGATGGTGAAACTATTATGAAAGAAAACACACATTTTTTTAGGTGATGGTTTTATTTTCTTACATGCAAGCTTTGATAAAGGAAAAATCATTGTTTTTAGATAAGTGTTTATTCATAATATGAAGAATCTATTTTGTCCAAAATCTTATTTCCTTATTATGAACATTTTTGGGATGAGAAAAGTCTCTTGATTTGGCCTGGTTATATTTTAAAAAGTGGATATGAAGAGGTTATTTTATTTAGTTTGACAATGTCGTGCTTCAATTCATTTTGATATTAATAGTCAAATGTAAAGATAGAAAATTTAATATCCATACCATAGTAATTGATAGTGTTAGTTAGATGTCAGTCTCTTAAGGAAAAATCAATGTGTTTATCAGCATAATTTGTATATCAACTAGTTTTGTTTTGAGATGAGTTTGTATTATTTTGAGTTCATGAGAGAAAAATATCATCATTTATACAGAATAATGTTGATGAATAAATTTCTCAAATTTCAATATTTCTATTGAAATTTATGTACCTATAGATATATCTTTATCTAGATTTGGCATATATTTAAGAAAAAATTCATTACAAACAAATAATTAGGGTTTTTGATTTATTTCATATTTCAAAAGATGTCAAGGTGGACATCGCATTCTAATAATTCTCGTAGTAATATATGGAAGAATGATCAGAGTTGGAATAGAGAAGATTCATCTTCTCATAGTTTTGCTTCTATAGGTCAGTATTTTGGAGGTAGGAGGCTTGGTAGGAATTTCCCTAAAACTTTAAATAGAGTAACCCATATGTTAATTCATTTTGATGCCTTAGATCTTGCATTTTTGGACATTCTTGATGATTTGTCATTCAATCCCATAAACACTCGAGGAAATCAATGATTGAGAAGGCCTCATTAGAAAAATCATCCTCTTAGATGTGGAAATCCAAGTGATCTAACTCAATATATGAAAATAACCCTATAGTCTAAGCATAATTCAATTTCACACCATTCTCCATAGCTTCATCAACCTTTGCTTGAAAATGAGTTACAACAGATTGCCAAATTGCATTGTCATGCCTTGGTAACTCTCAACCATAAAAGTCTATCTCCTTAACCTATTAATCTAGTTGAAACTTGCTCAAAGTTGAATCTTGTAGATTTTCCTCATCATTTACTAGAAGAATAAAGGTCATTGCCTTTTAACCATAAGAGACAAGAGATAAGTCCCTCAGCTTCACTAACTATCATCAGGATGGTTAAGAAAGTCACACTAGAAGTGGATGATGCAGATAATGAAGATGGTGTTAAGCTGATAAAGTTTCTTTCTATGACAATGAATTATATAGAATATCTAGCTAATAAGTGATATTCCTTGATTGAGATGTTATTAGATTATGATGAGAAGTAGAATGTTGAGTGATTTTTAGTTGCGATGTTTTGATACTTTTAGATACGTTGTATGCTTTAATACTGGTTAAGACTTTATTTTAGTATTTGACAGTGGTTTAAAACATTTTAGATAGTATATATATTTTGGTATGAAACATGCGAACTTATGGATAATACATATGGTTTAATGTGAGATGTATTAATTCTTCATTTAAATTGCTTATGTCATTTTTAATGTTTTTTCATAAAATGTTTATTTTAGATGTTTGTGATGTCTAAGGGCCTCTACCCATTTAGAGTTTGTCCCCTTTGGTCTATTAATATTTTATTTTGATCTTAATACTTATTTTAAAGTATTAAATAAAGTTAGGTTATAACTGAAATTTAATTGACTTAATTAAAGTCAATTAGGACTTAACTAATAACTAACTAAAGTTAGTTATAAATTATCCCTCTGCCATCTTTTCAAAAGAAGATTATAAAATAAGATCAAAGTCATATATGAAAAATGAAGAGTATTACATAGGTATTTTTGATGACTTTGATTTCCTTCAAAGTTCATCATTATACTCTTTTCTGTGCAACATCTCTAAGATAGAGCAAATTTTGTAGAGGGATCCAGGACACATTCTCTAATGGTTAAGTAATATGCTTAATTAGCACATGTATATCCATGTTTTATTGTTTATTTTATAAACTGTTTATCTGAAAGTTGTTAAGTTTAATATCTTATGATGATTGTAGATTTGCAGTCATATGAGTAGAATCTGAAATACTTGAACCAAATACTTGAATACTTCATTGTATGCAACATATTGTTGATCCATTAGAAGTGTATTGATTTTTATATCAAGGATTTATGTACTAAAAATACCATTTCTCAATAAAATATAGTTCACTTTACTAAGATGACTCTTTTTTGAAGACTCACAATCTATTTATCTTATTTATTGTTTAGTTTAAGTAATTAGTTTTAATTTAGAATAATTAGTTTATCATATTAATTTTAGTCATTAGTTAGCTTATATTATTGTTCTTTAGTCTTTTACTAAAAGTTAGATCTTATTTGATAGCTTAGATATTAGAGTTTAAAATCTTTTAGTTATTTCTTTATTTTTAGTTTAGGTTTATTTTTATAGCATTAGTTTTTTGTTTTAGTTTCTTTTCACACTACATTAAATCAAGTTTTATTAGAGTGTTAAATATTTTATTTAGTTTGTTATCAAATTTTTTTCAACTTTAAGTTTTAGATTTAAGTTAGTATTTAACTTTCAATTTAGTTGTTTGTTGTTTATTTATTTAGATTTAATTTCTTGTGTGATTATGTTAATTTTTCTCTCAATATCCTTCTTTGGTATTTATTGTAATATTTTATTCTTATCTTTTAGGTATTTTTGTTTCTTTTCTTTTGATGTTTTCTGAGAGAAACATGAAGATTTTAAAGCATTTGAATAAAATAGAAATATTTATAAGGAATATAAATGTTTCTTTCAATAGATTATCTTGTTCATATGTCTTCTATGTTAGATAGGTTAGATTATATGTTCACAATTGTTTATTTAATTTGATTTAAAGAGAATAAGTGATTAATAAAATTATAGTAAAGTATTGATCAATATTTGGCACACTTATTATTTTATTAGAATATTTAAAACCCCTTTGCACATATTTTAGATCCTTTGTGACCTTATAGACCTTAACTATTAGACTGGTACGATTCCACCTTAGCATTCATGATATGCAAAAGGGATGATTCATTGACATAACAATTTTGATCATCAATAATAGCCTTAACTCCTGAGTGTGTGTGCCATCCTTTTCACTTAAACATGTCATGATAGAAGTTTATTTTTATAGCATGCATGCTTGTTGCTTAGAGCATGTGGTCTAGAGTATATTATGGCATCTAAACTTTTATGGTTTTTTATAATAGTTGATCCATTATTTTGTGTTAACCTATGCTTCATATAATATTTTATATGTCATACTAATGCAATAAACTCTCATGGCATGTGGTACCTTAGATAATATTAAGATTTGTTAGGGATTTTTTTACCTCATGTTGGAACCATACCACACCATTATATGGGTTGTGAGGTTGGGGCCATATTTTTGTATGAATTGATAGGGAGTACATATGTTTCACATCCATGTTTCTTGTACTATTTTATTTTCCTTTGAGGATGCATTTTATAGTGTTGATATTTTCATATTTATCTGAGAGTGTCACTTTTTCCTTAACTCATTGTGTGATGTAGTTATCTTTTATTTTTGAGGTTGTCATTGATGTATGTATGAGTTACCTAGAATTATAGAGAGATATGATTGTAAGTTGGACCTGGTATTGTTGGAAGGATCAAATTTTAGGGTATCTTATCGATTACGACACATGAATCTCAAAATTTTGGCATGTTTTTTTACCCTTTTAAAAGGGGATTGTTAGAATGAATGTATGTGATTTTAGAACACCTATCTTCTTCATAGAGTTAGTATTTTATTCCTTTGACAAATATTAGTGAGATATTATGTGTATCCAGTTGGGTAGGTTAGTACCCATCATGGTTCATGATTTTAATGAATAAGATATCGACAAACCTTCTCTATCACCATATATCAAGCATCCTTAGTTGATTAGACAATTTTAATTATCAGTAAACCACAAAGGCCACTTGCATTATGTGTATAAGGTGTTGTGTAAGCATAACATGTTACTCTATGTGTATAAGGTGTTGTGCAAACATAATATGTTGCTCTCTTAGATAAGTGTATACATGTTTGACAAATATATTGTGCCTTAGGCACATTAATTATAGGGGAGGGGATTTTGGTAGATCCCTCATAAATCAATACCACCATTGAGTGGTTTGCATCCTCATCATGGTGGAGTGGACTATGTATTTATAGTGGATTATAATGTGATAGGCTTAATTATTTATCGATTTATATTCCAACTATCCCATTGAAATAAGGGAAGAGTTTTTTTTGGATTTAACATATAACAAATCTCAAGGAGAGTTAATACCTTCTCATTATCTAATGATAACAATATTTCTTTGAATAATGGAGTTATATTTTATATGATGATAAATAAAGTGTTCTTTATGATCAGATCCATGTACCTTTTGTATGGTCTCATCTACATTCATTGATCTTAGGAGGATAGAGTACTCTTATTCATGTCATATGGAGAGGTTACACAACTAGAGTGACATGATGCCTCTATGTGTTTTTACCTTCTCTCATATTGGGGGAAACTTTTTGTGAGACACTTATATGTTGGTAAGTGCATGGAGGTGTTTGAAATTTGGATTCAATATACATACTTTATATTGATCAAGGGTATTAAAGAGTTTTATTTATATTTTTTTAATACTTTACCTCCATACTCCCACTTAATGGTCTTTCAAATCCATAATGTTTAGTATTACTGTAATTAGAATTGTGAACTTTCCACTTGATGTGGCATACTTTGAAAAAAAAATAGTTATTGATTGGGACTACTAAGTTGATTAAGAACATATTTTTATAGTTTTCCTTGTTATAAGATTTGTGGTAATTTATCCATTTATAATTTTCATGTTTTATTGAATTTTGGATCTCCTTTTTTGCTTGTCTTTAGTTTTGATTAGATTGGGTTGTTTAGCCATTTTTCAACTTTATTATTCTTTAGATTCAGTTGGGTTGTTCAAAATTTTCATTTTGTGTCCTTTCAGGATTGATTTGGGTTGCTTATCTAATTTAATTTTACTCCTTTATTAGATTGGAAAATTTTCACTTTGTTAAGTTTGTTGTTCTGATGAACCATTTTATGGTACCTTTCATGTGTGCATCTATGGGATTAGAAGGTGAGAAGTATATTGTTAGTCTTAGATTATGGGAAAATCTAAGGACATGTTGATAAAGTTGGGAGATGTATGTCTTACATGTTTTATTCACAAAAGTATATAAGGATGATATGAGCCTTAGTATTTTTTTTATGTTATTGATATCATGTGTTCCCTCTTAACTATAAAAGTGATAGAGGTGGGTTGTATGGTGATCTTGGATACACCTTGGTATGGAGGGTTTAAATAGAGTTGGGAATTAGGGTTATTATAGAAATTCCTCCTAATGGTGATTAGGGTTTGGGTAACGAGACTAACATTTAAAGTCCTCTTAATAGGATCTTTAATTAGTTTTTAGGCATCAAGATATGTCCAATGTTATCCTAATAAATTGTTGGATTAGGGTTAAGCATCGAGGCTAGAATCCAAGTTCTCATAATGGATGGATTGATTAAGGTTTAGGTATAGGAATAACATATAAATTCCTCCTAATATGATCATTGAGTATGGTTTGGGTATCGAGACAACGTCTAAAGTGATCTTAAAGGACTTTGTAAATAGGGTCTAGGCAAAGGAAATATAATATCCAAAGTCCTATTATTATACCTAAGTGAAGGGTTTGGGAGAAGATGATAAATTAAATTCTCAAAATCCTCCTTTTATGTTCCCATTTATTATAAATTAGACATTCTTGTACATCTAGTGATAAAGAACCTCTCAATATTTTACGTGATCTCTTATTATTAACCTTGTGGATTCCATGTGCTTGGGTTTTTATTCCTTATTTGGATGATGAAAAAGTGATGAGAATAAAATTAAAATGCTCTTGGTCCTCTAAGATAAAAATAAAATAATTAAATCATTACCTTCTATATGGACATGACACTTGGCATATTGTCATACATGCTCTTACCATTAAGTGACAATTGATTGGAATTAAACACTCTTAATTATATGTTCTCATAACTTGGAAATGAAAGATTAATCAACTAGACTAAAAGTTATGCCTTGAAGTGTGACTCAACCTTTGGTGGAATTAATCTATCTTCAGCCATGGATATTTTAGTATATTACTTTTTTTACTCTATGATTTTTTAGTTGAGATTATTATCTTAGAGAAACTATTGAGTTAAATCAACAAGGTTTATATAGGTTGTTATATCATTATTTAAACTATACTTCAACCATTTTAGTGACTCCAAGATGAAGTCTAATAATTAGAGGGGATTGTAAGACCCAATTTTTGTAGTTCTTATTTAATTGTGTTTGTTATATTCTTACTCTAATATAATTTTGTTTCATAAAATGGATACTTAGACATATAGAATTAATTCACTTGATATGTTGATATATTATGATCCATATAATGTTTATGTATATGCTTATGAAAATATATATATAATGTTGCTTACAATATATTTAATTCAAATGCTTTAGATACCATAAGCATAGAATGTTTTGATGTGTGTGTTTGAGTTTGTAGGCAATAAGGAGGCCAAGTGAGTGAACTTAAAATGCATGGAACATCTATTAATCAATGCTTTCTCCTAGGGTGTTAAATGTTTTTTAATTTTGCCTTGTCTTTTTTGATGTATTGATCTTCTTGTCAATTTGGAATCATATAAAACTTTAATATGTTTATTCTTATTTCCATCCTCTTTCCATTTGACCTTTGACCCTTAAAATTTTTTCAATGAATTTTGGTATTTTTTTTAGGTTCATTAATAAATGGCCACATGTAGAACTTAGATTTAAGAATGAGGGCCATTAATGGAGAGGAGTTGGACATGTTTTTTCTTTTCTGAGTGATTAATTAAACCTATCAACTTAGTAGATGGGTTAGGAAGAATATATTTGGTATCTTGTTGACTTTTAAGTATCCTTAGATTCTCCTGAATGCCTTAGTTGAAGAGAGAATAACAAAAGTGTAGAGTAGTAAATGGAAGTGTAAGATGGTTTCATTCCCATGTGACTTATAAGAGATATTTATTATTTTTAATGGAAATTTACTGATGAGGAATACTTAAGGGGAAAGTCTTGGGAAATGAGAGTTAGAAATGGAAAGTTTCAATTGAGTAAAAATTTGAAAATATTTTCTAAGTATGAGAGCTATTTATTTGTGTGGAAATTCTTCCCATTTTATTTTTTTATTACATCTTGATTGGTTATCCCTTAGCTCTTCTTGCATTGCAAGAATTTAACTTTATTGAATTGGTGGATTTGAGCTTGGTTTTTGAGGTGAGAATATTAAAGAAAGGATAGTTTTATTCTTTCAACTGGTGGACATAAAGTAGTATCCTAGTCACAGAATATTCTCATGTTTGGCTTAAATTAATATTTATTTTTTATCTCATAAATTCATCTTTTATTGGAAATATTTTTGGGTTTATCATGATGTCATCTTGGGACTCATGGATTTCTTGATTATTAAATAATTTAGGAATTTTGACCATGTATTATATTACCCTTTTTAGTGATGTTTTTGAGTGTGTTAAAATACATTTTGTGGTTGCCTCTTCATGTATTATGTTAAGAGAGGTAAGTATTTTTTACCATTAAGACCCAACATTTATGCATATGTTAGATCATCTCATTAAACTCGGTGCTTAAATGTATGACTTGGCTAAATTAAATGCCCCTAAATGATTTATTATTGATAAGCAAATAAATTTGTATTTTGGTTATATCCATGTTATTGGGCAATCTTGTAAAAAAATATCCTTGTGTTATTTGTGAGTTTTGGTTATGATTTGATAGTGTGAAAAAAATGTGGTTTTTCACTTAAGTGGACACTTATCTGTGTAGTTGATTATATCATAAACCCTTTCCTTGGATTAGGCCGTATTATTGATTTTTTAAAATTGTGGTTAGTTATGTGATATTTCAATATAGGAATTATTCACTCAAGGGTGTTTAGGGTAGCCACCTGATGATGATAACTAGATGGGAGGTGAGATCTTCCTTGTTTGTTCTTTTGAGATCAACTACTAGGAGCTTGCTACTTAGAAAATATTTGGAGATCAAGATAAAGTGTGTTACCATTTTTTAAGAGCATAATTTCAATATTGGATGCCTTAAAATTATATTAAAATAATAAAATAAAATTTAAGGAAATTTGGATTAAGTTTGGACGGAAAATTGTGAAATTATTGCTCTTGTAACCTTCTTAAAACAAATGATTTAAAAGAGTTTTTTAATGAAAAATAATGTCCATTCACGTGAATTTTTTTAAGTTTATTATTTTATTTTTGAATTATTTATTGATTGGAATAGATAATTATTTCTAGGTTTCTTTGAAAATAGATAAATTCTCTTGTAGATTGTAGATACCTAAATATGGTCATAGGTACTTGATAGTGTTGTTTTTTGACACATATTGAACCACTTGAATTTCACTCAAATATAAGGACCTAATCCCTCTTTTTATTGTCACTATTACACAATAAATTCTCAAGTCAATTTCAAAATGATCTTATATCATCCTCAAACTGTCTCCAACCTCAGAATAATTATCCTTTTTTGGGGGGATACATACACATTAGAAAGATAGGTCTATTACCATAGGCTTATCCACCTAGCATGGCCTTTTCTATGTGTCATTTAATGACTAAATTATAAAATAAAAAATATTCATTTGGGTTTTCCCGCACATTTTGTAAGGTTTTAAATAAAATTATTAAAAGTGATCATTATATAATCAAATCAAAACCTTATTTCAAAGGGACTTGATATTTATTTGTAATCTAATATTTACACTACTACACATTTGGAAAAATTGACCTATTCATCCCAAATTAAATATCATTCACTAAGACTAGCCATAAATCAAGTCTAAAGCATCTCAAATCAATTCAAGAACTAACATTGTCAAGTATCAAAAGTTGAATTTATAGTTTCATACATATACTCAGAAAGCACAATTACACAATCACTCTTGCGGGAGAAATATGTGTGGCTTGTTTCCCTCCTTGAATTATATAGATACATAGGTAGTTGTCAATCATCAAAGGGGGTGATTGGGTTTAGCTCAACCGATTACACTTCCCCTATGTTTTTGTAGGTTTCTAGCTCTCACAAGTACCTCTAAGGTTTTTGAGGCAATGAGAAGAAAAATATTGATTTATATATTATAATAATATAAACAAAGTATCTCAGCCCTCTCATTAGATATAGGGGTAGGTGGTAGAATAATTATAATTACTTCACAGTCAAAGAAAACAAGTCTGTAGTCAATAGACACAACTAGCTTATACCTCTATCAAGGTAGAGCACACCTGTCAATAAATACCCACAGATCTTGTCTCTAGATATGAACTATCACATGTATATCTCATATTTATTTCTAATGTTATATATTAGTTACATTCAACTAGAAACCAAAAAATCTAAGTATCTTACTCTTTGTTTGTACTTACTATTTTTAGCATAAGCCACTTGTCAATATATTTCAATCAATTCTGCTTTACATTCAAATTTATGCTTAAATGTCATATATTATAATTTGAATAGATATATCAAGTTTAATACCTATTAAACATTATTAAATTAAAAAATAGGTTAAAACATATTGTGAACCTATACATATTTTAAGCATTGTTTTTTCAATTTTGTTTTCTAGTGTTTCAATTAAATTCATGATTCACATACATTACAGAGATAGTTAGTTGTCGTTTACTGGATTTGATCAATCATTATTCTAGGATTTATCTTTAACTAAGGGGTTTCAAATTAAATTATTGATTTCCATGCACATAAATATTTCTTCTATTAGCTTTCAATTTTTTTTCTTGCTTTCTAAAACCATGATTCAATAATTGTAAAATTCATAGGAGATATCATTTGGGTAAAAAGGTCATCAATTTTACCCGAGTCATGGTGTGAGGGGTAATCCTCTAATACCAAATCCATTAGACAACATTATATACTAATTTTAGTTTCCACGCACCTCATACTATATCAAAAATACGTGGGGTTTTTCTTTTTCAATCATAGAAAGCCTTCAATTTTTTTGCTTTGTAGTGCACAAGTAAATGGTTAGCCCCAAGAAGTTACTCTTCATGTACATTAGAGATGGGTGACTACATGATGGTGGAATCCTCTATAGTTAATTCCCTTTTAGACCTTATTCACTTTTTACGACTGAGATCAATATATCTGAGAGTCTACAAATAAAACACACCTTGTTTAGTCACACCCATTCTATCTTTATTTTTACCTTGTTTAAAAATTCAAAGTTTCACAATAAAATCACATCAATAATGAATTAATATTTTGAAATATTTTGATCCAACTAAGAAGGTTCATCATCACATTCTATGCTATTTTTTGAGGTGTTATTTTGACTCACTATATATTTGTATTGATCAAATTCAAATATCATAAAAAGGCTAAAATGAATAATGTAAAATCTCAAGCCATCCTCAACTCATATTATGACATATTATATCATGACATGATTCTCCTATGATATATGCACTAATAAGGATTTTTTTTAAAAATTAAGTATGACTTGGGATCAAGAACACATATATATTTTTAATCTTACAGTGCATCCTTCACACCCTATTGATAGACTTATCATGACTATTGAGACTAATAAAGTTAATACAAAACAATCAGATGAAAGTAATGATAAATGTTTCATAATATTTATGTACTATTATACATTTAAAAATATGAACAAAATAAAATGGCTCAAACACATACATCATAAAAACAATATGATCCATTCTACGATCTTAGTCAAGCTAATAATTTTATTTCATGTGTTTTAGTTTCTACTATAGCTTATATTTATATATCAACCCCTTCAGTTACATACATGAAATCCTCATTAGATATGGGGCATCACAATGTTTCCAATATATTCATATGCCTATTTATACATAGGCATCACACATATCTCCTTTGATTACTCTGCATATTCTATCACCAACCTCACTTAATGAAAATTATCTTGAGGATATTATTACATAATTGCATGCTAAGGTGTTATAATTAGAGCAAGGTGTCTCTAGAGATAATCATTCAACATATTCCTATACTTTTCTTCATAATCCTTTGGCACCTATGTTATCATCTTACCCATTACCAACAAGCTTTGTAGCTCTTAAGCTATCACTTTATGAAGGTAAAGGTGATCCTAAACAACATTTTCAATAATTATATATACATGCTTAGATTTTAAATACAATGACGAATTATTAACAAAGATATTTCCACAAAACTTCAAATATTATGCTTTGTGATGGTTATATTATCTTCCACTTTAATTAGTTAAAACATTCAACCCTTTGGCAAATCAATTTATAACATACTTCTCTATTCACATCAATGAAAAATTATTTTATGTGAAAATCATTAAACTCAAGAAAGGGTAGAGTAAGCCTATACATGGATATGTTCTTCTAGACAAAAATATGATAGCTAAGATGAATGTAATCACCTAAAAGTGGTTTTTGAGTGCTAAGAGTGCTACTTGAGACAACCTATCCCTAGTTTAGCCCTAAACCTATTGTAAAGCCTTTTATCACATGTTTTTAGCCTTTATGCAGACCACAAGTGTCCCTAGTCAACTAAAACATAGTCTCAAACTTTCATTCTAAGATCTTGGCCTTTCATGCTTTGCATCCTATCAGATGGATATTAGTTCCATATTAAGGACACTAGAGCCATGTGGCGTTAGTGTCCCCAAAATGGTGCTAATGTTTTTTACACTAACTCTCCTAAATAGATATATTTTTAAAAGTAAAACCCTCATAAGGTCATCCTAAGCATATTTTTTTATCTACACAAGATATAGAACACTATAGATACATGAATTTATAAATCTATTCACTAGATGGAAATTAGATGCAAAATACCTATTCAAACAAAAAATAAGTTGATAAAAATCAAGGTTATTAATATTTATTCTATCCTTCTTATGTATACTACCACCTAAAACTTCCCTAAGCCTAGATTTTCTAGATTTCCAATATCAAGCACACTCAAGACATTCAAGACCACTATCATTCTATCATTACTTGCACTTGCACTAGCACTTAGGTGGGTAGAAATACATTAGGTTTGATTCCTCCTTAGAGTATTGGTATGTAGGAAACTCTCTTCACAATGGGGTGTTGAGGATGTCTAGCCTATCCTACTAATGAACAAAATTTTTAGCTCATGCCTTACTTTCAAATAGGATTAATGTTTTCATCTTAAATTAGTTGTTACATGCATAGTATAGAGTTATAGACTTTGTGTGTGTAGGAATAGAACCCAAAAACACAAGTGTAGGTGCACACAAAATTTAGGAACAATCTTGTATATAGGACAATAGAACCATTTTATCGACACTAGAGCCACATGGTACAATTATCTAACAGATGATCTGGCATAGGGATCCAGTTGACAATACTCAGACCTATTTGTATCTCAATTTTTAGCAAATAGATATTTTGCGTTAGGTATTTTATAGATAATTCTTTATTTACACATATTTATTACTATTTTTAGAAAGTTAAAGCAATTCAAAATATGTCACAAAATAATGGTTATATATTGCATATTATTTCACTAATTTAGATTATCCAACCCTTTAATTAAACATAGGATTTACACTAGTAAAACTCTAAAAGTTTATAACATTTGGTGAACTTGACTTACTTTGAATATTGCTTAAAACCCTAGTTTACCTTCTCCAAAAAATTTGTGGACTAAACTAGGGTTATAAACTACTATTTTTTTGTTTTTTTGGCATAACCTAGCTCATAAAATCAATCTCATATTGGGGTTTCATTTTATCAAATATAATTTAATTTTTTTCAAAACAACCCTAATCCAAAAAAACCCAACCCTTAGATGTTCTTAGGTTTTGTATCCTTCTTTTTCCTATTTTCATTAGCTGATTTTAATTTTTTAAATTTCATATATTCTATTTTACCATCTTTATTCTAATTTGTTTACTATATGCCATCTAAAAAAGTCATCTCTCTTCCATTAATAAGAAGTGGTAGATTAGGTGGTAATCCTATAGAGCATATTTAGATTCTTGTTATTTGAGCCTATAACATGGATAAGGGACCTATCATAACTCCATATATGCATCCTTCACACCCTAATTATGTTGATTTCAATGATAATGCATCTAAAAATGAACAATACAATCAAGAGCAAGATGATATACACATTAAAAATTAGGATACTTTCCCTCCACTTAACAATGGTGACATGATTATCAACAAAGATGAGATATTATAGGGCTTTAGAGATAAAATTAGGGAATAGCCCCTTGATCATGCTCAAATCCTACAAGCCATATTGGAAATCAAGAATAAAACAAATAATGGTCAATCTTTAACTCCCTCAGATAATAATGTTGTTACACCTATAATGGGGCCAACTCAGCTAGCACAACCTAAAATTATAATTTAGAAACCTTTAGTGATAACTACACTTCTTATGGATAGTTCCTCCACTTCAGATGTACAATATCTTATGCACTAGATTCATACTCTGTAGGCTAAGGTGTTACATATTGAGAATAGAACCATTAGGCTATTACATGCCTTGGATTATAATATTCTCTTACATACACCTTTAGTACATCACATAGTGGAAACTCCCTTTCCATCCGATTTCATGGCACCTGAGCTTAAATTATATGATGGTAAGGGTGACCCAGAGCATAATTTTAGAGCTTTTCATGTAGCATGTTTGTACTACATGTCCAATGATTGACTTCTTACATAGTTGTTTCCACATAATTTAAAGAAGTCTGCCCTATAGTGGTTTTATGATTTACCTAATCAATATATCACAACATTCAATCCTTTGGCTAACATATTTTTGTCACATTTATCTATCAATATCAGTGATAAGATATCATATGCCCAAGTGGCACAGTTGAAACAAAAGTCAAACAAGCCTATTTACTATGATACAAGAATATATTATCCAAATTAACTAGCCCCATGGAAGATAGAGATATTTATGAGGTGAATAGGTGAGATAAAGTTGGTACAAACTTCCAAAGAGTAATGAAAGGAATGTTTTAAGACATTTTATGTCCAAGTAATTAAGGTGGTGAAAATTAAGAGTCATGTTAACCAATGTAATTGCCACTCATGCATTGAGTTGGCCATGTAAGGGTCTTATTTTATAACTACCTCAAAAACCAATGTAGAATTTGGGTGAGAATGGAAGTTTTAAGGTATATGGAAGAGTAGGAGGACAGTAGGAGGAGAGAGGAGCGATATTTGAGAAGGAGAGATAATAAGAAAAAGAAAAAAAGGATCTAATCCTCCATGGAAGGTGGTAGAGTCCATTCATGGACTGTACATGTAACAGTTGAATAGTTCATATGAATAAATAAGAGTTATTTTGTTGTGTTTACTCTCACATGATAAATTTATGAATTTATATTAGTCATATGTTATTTTGAAAAGCTTTGGAGGGTATGGAAATGTCATTCTTGTGTGTGGTTATAGGTTGAAGTAATGGATTGTAGGTTACAGTCATGAAAGAAAAGAATGTAATGGAGTTGATGAAGCTTGTGATGGAATAAAATTCTATGGTACATTAATACCAAAGACATTTAATACCTAAAAAACCTTGTTGTTATTGAATATGGTTTGTAAGAGTGTTAGAGACTCAGAGAAAGGACATCTTTATCTATGTACCTAGTTTATGCCCGTGATAATAAAGTAAGTAGGTGAGTTAATGTTTCTTGAAGTGTAGGTTATGGTATTGGCTTGATATGATGGTGTTTAGGTATAATATCATTGTTTAATATTAGGTTATATGGGTTAATTAAATACAAACAATAAACTTTCAATGTATTGTCTACATGAAATAATGAACTCTATCTACACAGTCAAGAACCCCTATTTTTCATACTCATAAAGGTAAGAAAGAATGTATATACCTGAGAAAATTAAGGGTTATTGAGTTGTTATAGTGTTGGTATATTTGGATGGATAATTTGGTTTATAAATATACCTTTTAAGTCTAGGGATTTCTTTGAGAGAGAAAAAAAACTTAAACCTTACATAGTCCTTAATAAGGACATATAATTCTATGTTTTGATCATTATAAGCTTTAGCAGGATTTAATAAGGTTTATAAACTATGTGGATAGGTGTAAAATGTTAAGACATACCTCGTAAATGTCTTTGGATAGTTTTATATGGTGGAATACCAAAGATATGGAAATATAACCTCTCTCATCCAATACAGGCTGCACTTTAGACTAGTTAGGGTTTCATATTTCAAAGGCTTATAACTATTGATTGAACTAGTGAAAATGGTTTAAATTTCATATTTTATCTTTATTTAATTACATATACAATATTATTGAAGTTTTAAATTGGTCCCACATTTGTACATTATGGAACTAGCATTGTAGGCATGTTGTAGGGTTAGAAGGCCTAATTGGTAAGGAGCCTACAAAGAAAGTAGTGTCTAGATAGAGAGTTAGACCTTAAAAATTTATAAGAGGATGTAAAAAGATAGAGGGTAACCAAATATGGGATTATATCTTTAGGAATACTGATAGAATGTTCAAACCAAGTATTTTTTTGAAAAAAGGCTACAAGGAGTTAGGTTCACTATTACACTTGAGGGGTGTAAATGAAGGATAAAGAGTAAATGAGGGGGAAAAATTGGTTAATTAAATCATATGAAATAGATAAGAGATCATCCAAGAATTTAGGTTATGTTCATGAGACCAATATCAAGTTTTGGTGTTTTATGCCTTGAGGTGTGAACTTGTGAGAAGCTGTGAATGAGTGAATCAAAGGTGATGAGGAGAATGAATAGAATGATTGAGTGAATGATAAATGAGGGTTTATAAGGGTATAATTACAATAAATAATGACTCAAAGTTGCTTATAAATAGGGTGAACAAAGGAGAGGATGCTATCTAGCTAGAAAGAAGACCAAAGACTAGATTGTAGATTGAAGCTAAAGAATAAAGTAAGACATTTGAAAGTTGATTAAAGTCAAAGTCAGAGATAGGAGTTGGTGAGTTTGAATCTTTTCTCATGTATCCTATACATAATTTGGTATCAAATCTAGGTTAGCTCTTGGTTTCATTCTTTTTTGAGTTATTGGTTAAAGATTGTTAATGTGAGATTGTCAAGAATGTTATGAGGAGTGCATGAGATGACATTGCATGGGTATTATGGGAAAAGAGTATTTTGCAAGTATGACCTATTGAATTTAGTATAGAAAAATTGAGGATTAGTGAAAAGATAATAAATTAAATCCCCCAAGTCCAATGAGGACTTAAAAATAGTCAAGAGAGACCTAGACAAGGTAGAGTGAAAAGAGCATTGAAGCTCAAGAGAGAAAGAAGGGAAAGACTCCAAGTGAGAATAAATAGGGATAAGAGAAGTCATAAATAAGGACTAGATAAAGATAAATGTTGTAGCAAAAACTTTCACCATGTGAGAGGGTTCTTCAGGCTCTCTCACTCCTGGCTACAAAATGGGATCAGCCTTAGGCTATGGGTATCGTGTGATGAGGTTGAACCTCTAGAGAAGGTTGGTTCCTCTTGGTAGATCACCTAAACTACTAGTTTTAAATTGGAAAAAGGTAAAAATGGTTGAAAGGGATAAATGAAATCATACAAAGGGTGATACACCATATTGAAATACATTCCAAATTGATTGAAACTAATAATAAGGCAACTCAAAGACAACCCTCACTCACACAATCTCTCAAAATGGTCATTTTACATCAATATTTCTAAACTAGGCTCCCTAGACAAGATATGAAGCATGGAGGAGTATCAAAACTCACACTATTAATTAGTGGTCAAAAGAACACAAACTCAGACCTACAAACACCTTGAAATTCCTATAAAAAGGCAAGAAAGAAGGATAATAACCAAGGAAAAATACTCCTCCATAATGTAATCATGCACAAGTTAACTAGAACACTAGATGTAGGCAAATAAATAGGTAAAATAAGTTGTCTTATTTCTTCAAGAGGTTTTTATTATAAATTTTGACATGGTTTTGCCTTGTCAAATGAGAGTATATTTTTACAATGAAGAGGAAGAGGTATATATAGGAGAAAAAGGAAGGGAGAGGAGAAGAAAGCTTTCAAAAATTAATAAATGCTACTCAACCACCCTCCATGGAGCTCCAACAAATAAGAAGAGGTAAATGAGTCTATAAAACCCCAAAACCACTTAGGCACTGATCTCACTTAGCAAATTAACCCTCCAAGTTCAAAAAAGGTCTTAAACCTCTCCCATTGGCCTTAAAAGGCACTAAAGGACAAAATTTGCTTTGAGGAAGATGACATCATGCTACAATAACTTTATAAAGGTCTTCATACATCTATAAGCTTCATTAAATTCTCTAACTTGTTCCTCAACTCCCCAAAACTCCTCCACTTGACTTATATGCGTCATCTCCACTTGGCTTGTAGAAGCAACTTGGCAATATGGCTAGTCACCCTGATATTTGATGCTTTAACTAAATTTGAGGGCTAAATTTGATTGATTTATTTTTTGTTCCAAACTCATATTTTATCCTCCAACCCAAGAAATTCATTGTGGAACCTACAAATCCCTTGGACTCCATTAATGGAGGTCTTCAAGCTCAAGCCATCTTCATCTAGTTGTCTTAGAACTTTGTTTGAAGGCCATTTTATCACCATGAGAGCCACTTTTGGACTTGTATAAGGATTTAAATCATCCATATAATTTATATGATGAAGAAAATGAAGTTTTATTCCACCTTCTAGACCTGCAAAAATGGTGGAAATCTCCATTAAACCTGCAACCATTCACAAATCATTAGAAAACTTGGGTTTTTGGAATTTTAGCTCATAAAATCACCCTATAAACCCATGGTACAGGATAATAGTACCATATAATTTTGAATCATGTCCCATTAGGCTTCCTCCATTCATTTATATAATTTTATCCTTTGAAGACATGCAAAAAATGGGCATTTTAGGCCATTTTGGGCCTCCTAAGCACCCACACGTGTCAATATATTATTTAAAATAGTTAAAAAATGATATTAAGAGAGTAACCTATATAATCCAGGTGGTTTTCAATATATTACAAGTCATTTCATGGGTTTATGATCTTAAAAAATCAAAATTGGTCAAAATAGGCTCTTTTGGCAGCTCAAATAAGCTTACCTTCTTAATGATTGTTCATAAAAGCTAGGGCCTGGATATGAGAACATATGCTTGGTAAATGGATCATACACCTATAATTAACCTTACCTAATATCTGATCCACCCATGTATCTCCTCTATACCGTTCTAAGTGTGTGAAAGTGCCTCTAAGCTTGAGAATATGCATCCTGGGTGGTCGAGTAGGAGAAAAATGAAGTAGAGTGAGGAAAAAAGAAAATTTATTGTTAAAATTTCCTCTGAGAGGTTTTTTATGAGCCTAAAAACCTATTTATATGGTTTTATTTCTTGTTCTAACCTTCTAAACATCCTCTACACCTTCATTCCTCTGACTAGGGTTTTTGGCTTCTTAGGTTGATTTGACCCTAGATGTCTAATTTTGGCCTTTTCCATCTTCTCAGGGTTTTAAAACTCCTATATTCACCTTGTAACATAATATTATCTTATTCTAAATCCTTCTATGCTTCTAAGCATCCCTTAGCTTCCATTTTCTCCACTTTCTCATTCTAGGCTTGCCTATGTCCAAATAGGCCTAATGGCCTACTTGAGCTTCATCTTCCAGCTTCAATTGAATTATTATTATTAATATTAATCATATAAAATCTCAATTTAACCATATTAAGGCTTTTAAAACCTCCAAAATCACCATGAAATGGTCAAATACTCAATTTTCACTTCTAGGCCTGATTACCTACTAGGTTTTTCTCCATTTTATTAGTTGTTTCTCTATGACTTGGATATTGGTGCATAACAATTCACCTACATTGAGGTATCAAATAATATAAAACAAATTCAATTAGTCACTTACTTAGTTTCTCACTCCATGGTGTGAGTAGTCAATTGAGAATTCTTGACATGCTTCTTTAGTAGACCTTTTATCTACCCTTTTCTCTCTCCTCAAGTACATTATGGTAATTAAAATAATTTTAAAACTTAAATGACACCAAATAATACATCTGTGTAAAATTTAAAGTCATTTTATTGAGTAGAACTCAAAAAATGCATCTTTTGGGGTTGCCTCAACTTGCCTTGTCAAATTTTTGAGCATGTGTAGCTCTGAATTTTGCCATTTTATCAATTTTTATTAGGTACCTTGACCTAATTATCTTTTAATTATGAAAAATATGGACCCATAAAACTATTAAAATCATTTTTTTCTATTTTTAATCAAAAGAACATTTGGAATCACCAATTTAGACCTGTTACACTCTCAAAAAATGAGAACCAAGAAACGTAGGAAGAGAGAAATAGGCATATCTTGAGATTTATAAAGTATAAAGAGCTCATTAATTTTTAATTATAACCTGTAATATCTCCCACAACTTATCCAATAATATTTTTTCCATTATCAACCATGAAAACCAATCAGAATCACTAATCTAGACCTGCAACACACTCTGAAAGTAAGAACCAAGAAACCTAGGAAGAGAGAAAAAGGTGTATCTTGAGATTTATGAGGTATCAATACCTCATTATTTTTGAATTATAACCTTTAATAGATCCCAAAACTTTTCCAATCATTATATTTCATCAAACAACCCTTTAAACCTCTTTAAAATCCCTTTTCCAATTGTCTCCACTTATATTCTAAAACCCTGAATTTTGCAAATTTGCACTTCTCCACATTTTGCCTTGAAATTATGAATGTGATCACTCTCACCAGGTTTTTTAAGACTAAAAATTTCCTTAAATTTAATTAAAATCCCTCTCATTAATTCAAAACCCTCTGTCATACTTGTAACTCTTCAAAAATCCCTTTGAGCTCCATTGGTGACTGTCAACAGACAAACATGTGACTGTGACAAAATAGTGGATACTTCCACTATTATTGTGACCTAACCAAGATCATGTTAAGTCATAACCACTAATTTTCACCACCTATACAAAATTTCATAGTTACATCTTTCCTTTATATGCATGTAGATGCATTTCGCTCAAAATTAGCTAATGGGTTGCCTGTGTTTTCATGTTCTATAAGTTCATGACTGATTTTACTTCTTGTATCACCTTGTATTGGAGTATTATAATGATGAATAGGTTTATATTATGTCATAAAATCATTATTTTAATTATTCATATCTTTTAATAGTCACCCTTTTAGCCTATGCAATCCATCACTACACCATCTCTCTTCATAAACCTCAATATGACTGTCTTGCTAACACCATTGTAGATAATGATTGGGAGTTAGAAGTGATTAATATCCATTTCATCACCACTTAACACCCTTGGGACATCCAAAGTCATTTTTAACCTCTTCTCAATTCTTCCTTTAGTATATTTTCTCTTCAAATAGTGTTCTCTAGCTCTTATAGTCTTTATTTCATACACAGGCCCATGTACTATACTTTCATGAGTTGGTAGCACTTTTATTAGAGATCATGATCTTGATGAAGGTTTAAAGATATCAATTTGTGATTTGAAAACGTAGGTTAATTTACAAGTTTCCTCCTTGGTTGAAATGTATCTTGAATTTTACCTTTAGGGTAAATGGATATATCAATGTAATTAAACCTAGTATGGTTGTGTGTGTACATTTCAAAGATGACCTTGACTATAGATCTTTCTTGGGGCACTCTTCTCTATACCATAACTTATTCCACATTTCCATTGTTCTTATGAAACTTCCATTCTAACATGATTACCTTCCATAGACATTATTCTCTCATCCTCTTTGCAACTTGGAGATAAACTTGTCTTGAGAAGGTTGTAGGCTGAGTTTTTACCTCATGATTGAGTTCCTCCATCATGGTTTCTCTATGCTACCAATCAACCTACCTCCCTATTAAATTCTCAAGGGTATCAAGGTTATTAAGTAAAAATCTAACTTTAATTATGCCCATGCTCAAAAAGATGACTGAGGCACTAGTTGAAATGAGCCATATTTGAATGAATAATGGTGGTAAGCCTCTGCTCACTTATGTTTTATACTTACATTAGTGTTTGCCAACACTTGCATTCCTTACAACTTCCACTCCATGGTCAAAACTCTTCCTCATCATCACCTTTCAATCAACTATAGGTGGAGATAAAGCCTTCATAATGATAGCCTTGAAGGGATGTTTGTAGGTGGAGATTCTGAGCTTTGACTGAGTGGTCCAATTTGGCTCCTTGACTTCCTTTGACCCAACTCTTCCATTTCAAAGGTTCCTCAAGAATCATCTTGAGCTCTCATCAGCTGGATGGATGTGTTCTTAGGCATAGATTGATATTTCTCTCTTGAGGGCATCTGAGACTCAAATATATGATGGACATGGTGATGAGACCTCCCCAATCCTCATAAACCTTTGTCCTCCTGCTCAATATATTTTCATCTATCAATTTATCTACAAAGTGTTACACTTAGGCTTGAGAACCTAAATATGCCTAAAGAGGCTTCTCTTTGTCCAAAAGAGCCAATCCAGTTAGTGAATAACATTAAAAATATTTTAAACATTCCAAAAGAAACATTTTAGCACATTTTCATCTAATTTTATGCTCT
The DNA here is from genome assembly GCA_037957365.1 of Torreya grandis. Taxonomy (NCBI): domain Eukaryota; kingdom Viridiplantae; phylum Streptophyta; class Pinopsida; order Cupressales; family Taxaceae; genus Torreya; species Torreya grandis. The sequence goes on from JARHVA010000458.1 coordinate 4,617,612, forward strand.
CCATCTCTTTTTTACAGAAAATTCCCGAAAAACCTCAAGAAATTGCTTGTTGGTAACCTGCAGATTACTTCACCATGAAGATTTTTTTGCCTCTTATGGATAACATATGTGAACTAGAGGATAAAAATGATTTGAATTAGTTTGGAAGATATCTTTAAACCTCTCAAAGTTGATTACATTTCCACTTCTACCTTGAAGAGCCAAAACCAAGGAAAACCTGCCTCTTAGGTTTTAAAGGCACTCATGAGCTAGTCAATGGTTTTCTGGTGGTGTTTGAATCCAAATACCTTTCTTGAAATAAAACCACTTGCATAAGGTGTTTAGGATACCCCTTTACCTACTCTAAGATCTAGGAGAGCTAATTTGTTAGGACAGAGAAGTATAAGACAAAAACCACCACCCTTGATGATTTGTTCAAGACTGCACTAAAATGGTTTTTTCTGAGCATGAAGAACTAGAGGCCTATCTTCTAAATCAAACACTTGTATAATATTTATCATGATGCAAGTGACCATCCCTTCCTTTAGGAAACCTTTTAAGGTGCTTGAAGCTCCATAATGGTAAGAAACATGTTTCATGCCTAATCTACAACCAATAGGTTTTCCTTGCCTCTAGATATGATTACAAAGATTAAAGAGGGGATATTAGGGAAACCATGGATCCCTGCATAAGATATTTGAGCCTATGTATTGATCAAAACCCTCAAAAAACTTGCTCAACATAGCTCCAAAAGGCCCAAAAATGCATCATCCTGCACTCAAACTCCTCTTCTCCACTCTAAATGACCTAAAATGGTCTTTAACATGCCTAAATGAGTAAAAAACACCATGAGAAGGTGGAAATAATACAAAACAAATTTGACTTTTCCAAAAAGCCCCTTTTCACTTAAAAACTCTATTTAAAATCTCTTCAAGTCATCTAATGTAGTTTTGAGGGTCTTTTGGGAAAATTAGCTTCATTAGACATCATTTTTTACTTATTATAATCTTTGCAATTTGTATAAACCTCCTTTCATCCCCTAAATTCTCAAATACCTTGGAAACTAGCTAGATCTTTCATTTGTAGCTCAAGACCCATTTCTAGGCCTTTACCTTAAAATCCCCAAAAATACCTTAACCTTTGCTAAAAGCTTCTCAAAAAGGCAAACAACATGAGGTAGGGCCATGAAACTCATATTCTCTTTCCACCATTAGATCATCCACTACACTAGGACTATGTACAAATCTTAACGCCACACTAAGACCTTCCAAGATACTGCATTGTATCATCGAGTCAGGACTAGAAAGAGACTAGTCATGTAGACAAGAGGCCATTGAATGGCTTACGAGAGTGGCCTAATCCATATAGGAAAAATTTTTGTTTGTAGGCCAATTTTGGCCAATAAAAAGAAGACACAAGAGTGGTCTAAGAGGAAAGTGGTTAATATTGATAAGAGATAGCTCTAAGAAAGCCTAAAAAGTGAAGGAAAAGGGAGAAGATGGATGTAGAATAAGAAGTGAAAGAGATGAAAAGAGAGTTGGGGAATAGTTTAGAGAAGATAGAGATCATGGTGGAGATCATGAAGGATCAAGGAATCCAATGGCCACTAGAGATACTTAGGAGAGAGAAAAGGCATGAGATGAATGCCTTGAAAAAAGAGAAGAAAAGAGAGAGTACATCCCATAGAGATATGAGGGATGAATATTTGTTAAGAGAGAAACAAGAAAAAGAAGTGGAGAAAAGATTTTTCATTGAGGAGAACAAGAAGAGAGGAGTGCCAAGAGAAGCACTTGAGAAATAAATTAATGAGAAGAGTATAATGTCTATGAAAGAGAAATTCATGGAGATTATGTGGTCTCTTGTTTATTATGCTGACATTGCATTTGAGTGTGTGTATGCAGGTGTAAATAAATGTTTGATGAAGGTCAAGAATGATACCTTAAGGCTTATGAATAATGGATCTAGTATATCACCCAACAAGATGAAAGAAGATGATAAGGAAAAAGGAAATATTGTAGAAGTCAATATGGTGAACATTGAAGATTCTCAACATTCTAAGGATGAGATGGAAGAGAAATTTTACGATGCTTTGACAAGCATTGTAGCTAACAAGAGATGAAGTTAACCATGAAGATATGAAGGCAAAACATGAAGACATAAGAGAAGGATTGAATATGCAGTAGTCCTTTAATGAGGTAAATGAATGCTTAAGCATTGTTTATGATTGCACATTTGAAAATAAAGAAGTGAATATGCATATTAGCCAAGTAAATAAAAAAGTACAACCCTTAAATATGGTACAAGAGCATGGTTATGTTTGGCATAAGTGGATCAAGGCATCAAGTAATGAGATAGAGAAGGTAAACCTCAAGTAAGAGGTCATGCAAGGTAAGAAAACAAGTGGAGGACAAGAGAAAGCAAATATAAAAGAAACAAAGGACAAATTACATCAAGTTGACATGATAACTTATCAATAAAATAACCATGAGGAAGATGAGATAAGAAGCAAACTTCAGTCCAAGAATGTGCAAGGTATAAAATGGGTTGTGAATAACATGGAAAAGGTACCAAGAGATAGTGTTGTAAGAACACTTCAAGTGAGCATAAAGGAAGAGGCAAGATGTAAACCTAAGAAGCAAGAATACATGGTGAAATAAAACAAAGACAAAGAGATAAAGATGCAGCTAGGTAGCCAAATGAGGAAACAAGGTGAAGAGTGTGAAGAGTGCATAAGCCAATGGAAAGGTAAGCAAGTCCTTCATGACAAGTATGATGATGAATTCCTTGAGTCAATGAATGAGATCATGGAAATAAAATATAAGGCATGGCAAAGAATGTCAATGAGCACAAGTGGGTAGCAAGGTGAGATTTCAAATGCAAATAGAGGTAAAACATTGATGAATAATGAGGACATAATGGTTGCACATGTTGGTATAGATTAGAATTTCAAAGAAGATGAAGAACAATATGGTCCAACTTTTTATGAAGATTATGGAGAGATAGATTCTCTCAAGTTGAAGGAGGAATTGAATATTATAGAAAAGATTTTTAGTTCATTAAAAGGGTTGCATATAGGTGAAGAACAATAGGAGAATCTCATGGATGAGGTCAAAGAAGAGTCAAATGAAAAAAAATATTAATGGTATAAGTTCTCACAGCCATGAAGGTAATAAGCCAACTCTTGATCAAGGAATGAAAAGCATGAATGATATGGATAGTGCAGGTATGGAGCAACATAGTGAAGCACAAGGAGTTATGCAAGAAAAGTTATAAGCAAACACACTAGAAAGCAAGTAATGGGAGCATGAGCAAGTCAAAAAGGTAATCTATTCCATGGGTAAAGTTACAAATGATTTATTCATTGATTTTCATGATGATGGAAAGATAAAAATATGACAAACCATATTATACTATGATGAAGATGAACTGGTTAAGAGATTGTTCTTGCGAGATAAGCAAAGTTATGTGAAGACACATCAAGAGATGGATAAGTGTAATGAAGAGGTAGAAAAAGAGAGTATATTTGAGCAAGTGATAGAGGATGAGATGAATATGAGATCATTAGATTGTAATAAATAAGGAACCATCATTGTTAAGGAGTAAAGACACCTAAATAATTAAGCACCAAGTGAGAACAAAGAAGACAAACATAGAAAAAGAGTAAGCATGAAGAGTGAGAGCCATTTGTTATAATTAGAGTATGAATAAGGACAAATTGATTTTGAAAAGGTCAAAAATTTAGAGAACATAGAGTTTTAGCAGTTGATACACCTCATAGAGGTAGAGTATGAATTGACAAGGAGAATAGACAAGGCAAGGAAGCAAAAATACAAGAGTCTCATGAGAAGAAAGGAGAAAGAAAGGAGGATCAGAAGTAAGGTGAGTATATAATATCCTCAATAATGAATTGGAAGTCAAAAAATAAGAGGTTATCACTCATTTTTATCCCTCCTAAGGAGTATGATGTAGGAGCATCAAGCATACAAACACCATCTTTCAGTTGTTGAAACTTACGTGCTAGTTAAGAGTCATAGTTGGTCAATTTTGGTGTATAAGTGTGTTTTAAGGATCCTCTAGGGTCAATTTTTTTTCATATATTCATCTTGAGTCATCAAGGGTGTGTTTTTATTGTATTGGAGTTTTCCCTCTGAAAGTGTAAGTTTGAAAATTCAAATCCTAAAACTAAGCCTAGGAGGACCATAAGCATGGTATGAAGTGAATAGGTGAGATAAAGTTGGTACAAAGATAATAAGAGCCATGAAAATGAGGTTTGAATACATTTTATGTCTAAGTCATTAAGGTGGGAAAAATTAAGAGTCATGTTAACTAATGTAATTGCCACTTATGCATTGAGTGAGCCATGTAAGAGTCATGTTTTATAACTACCTCAAAAACCAAATTAAAAGTTGGGTGAGAATGAAATTTGTAAGGTAGATGGAAGAGTAGTTAGAGAGTAGGAGAAAGGAGAGAGCTCCGATAAGGAGAGAGAATAATCAAAAGAAAGAAAGGATGTAACCCTCCAAGGAAGGTGGCAGAGTCTATTCATGGACTGTATATGTAATAGTTGAATAGTTAATATGAATAAAGAAGAGTTATTTTGTTGTGTTTACTCTCACATGATACTTATATAAATTGATTTTAGTCATATGTGTTTTTGAAAATCCATAGAGGTTGTGTAAATGTCATTCTTATGTGTGGTTGCAGGTTGAAGTAATGGAATGTAGGTTGTAGTCATGAAAGAAAAGAATGTAATGGAGTTGATGAAGCTTGTGAAGGAAGAAACTTCTATGGTACACTAATATCAGAGACATTTGAGACCTTATAAACCCTATTTTTATTTAAGATGGTGTGTAAGAGTGTTAGAGACTCAAAAAAATGGCATCTCTATCTATGTACCATGTTATGTTTGTGATAGTAAAGTAATAAGGTGAGTTAATGTTTATTGAAGAGTAGGTTATGGTAGTGGATTGAGATGATGGTTTGTAGGTATAGTATCATTAATATATATTAGGCTATATGGGTGAATGTGATACAAAAAATAAACTTTCAATGCATTGTCTACATGAAATAATGAACTCTATCTACACAGTCAGGAACCCGTATTCTTCACAGTCAGTAGGTAAGAAAGAATTTACATGCTTAAACAAATGAAGGGTTATTGAGTTGTTAGAGTCTTGGTAGAGGTGGATGGATACTTTGGTTTCTAAATATACCATTGAAGTCTATGGATTGCTTTGAGAGACAAACAAAAAACTTAAACCCTTACACAGTCCTTAATAAGGACACAAAATTATGTGTTTGAATCATTATAAGCTTTAACAGGATTGAATAAGGTTTCTAAACTATGGATAGGTGGAAAATGTTAAGATAGACTTTGGAAAGGTATCAGGATATTTTGATGTGGTGGAAAACCAAAGATATGGAATTATAACCTCTCAGCCAGTACAACCCTACACTTTGGACTAGCTAGGGTTTCATATTTCAAAGGCTTATAACTATTGCTTGAACTAGTGAAAATGGTTGAAATTTCATATTCTATTGTTATTCAATTCCCTCTACAAGATTATTGAAGTTTTAAGTTTTTCCCACATCCGTATAATATATAACTAGAACTATGGGTGTGTTGTAGGGCTAAAAGGCCTAATTGGTAAGGAGCCTACAAAGGAAGTAGTGTATAGATAGAGAGTTAGACCTTGAAACTTCATAGGAGGTTGTAACAAGATAGATAGTGCCTAAATATGGGATTAGATATTCAAGAATATTGATATAATGTTCAAACCAAAGAATCTTTTGAAAAAAAGGCTACAAGGAGTTAGGTTCACTATTGCACTTGACGGGTGTGAATGAAGGATGAAGAGTGAATGAGGGGGAAAAAGGTGTTGAAGAAAGTATATGAAGTAGAGAATAATCAGTTAAGAAGTCAAGTTGTGTTCATGAGACCAATATCAAGATTTGGTGTTTTATGCCTTGAGGTGTGAACTTGTGAGAAGATAGTGAATGAGTAAATGGAAGGTGATGAGGAGAATGAATGGAATGAGTGAGTGAATGAGAAATGGGGGTTTATAAGGGTATAATGACAATAAAAAAATGAATCCAAGTTGATTAGAAATAGGGTGAATAAAGGAGAGGATGCTATCTAGATAGAAAGAAGACCAAAGACTAGATGGTAGATTGAATCTAAAGAACAGAGTAAGACATTTGAAAGCTACATCAAGTCAAAGTCAAATCCATGAGTTAGTGAGTTTGAAGCTTTTATCATTATCCCTCTGCATTAGTTTTATCTACTCCTCAGTGCCAAATCTTCATCAACCTTTTAGAATGACTAGCACAAGTTTTACAATAGATTTTGGAATGCAATGTCATATCTCTCCCTCCTACTAAAGAGGTTGATACGATGTGGCCTCTTCCAAAGAAATATGATTCTAACACATTTTGTGAGTATCACATGGCACCATGCCATACAAAAAATAGATGCATAAGCATAAATCATAAGATATAAGATTTGATTAAGGCTAATATTATTGATGTGGGCATACCCACAAAGGCACTAAAAGCACAACAAATAGAAGCTAAGGCATTATAGATATTATCATATCTATTTTCAAAGCACATAATGAATGAGGTAAGGAGCACATCAGGTGTTCACTACACATAACAGGCACATCCACCACCATCTTCACATCATATTATTACAGATGAGGCACACCCATTTTAAAACACCATTGGCATGTACCATACTATAATTCCACTTAGACCACTCATCAAATTTTCAAAGTAAGATATTTTTGATGATGATACATATTTATATGCACTCTTTATATGAGCATACATAGATCATCATCATATCTAGAGTGTTATGGTTGACAATGGATCAAACATTAGCATTTGCATTATGACACTTTTGCAACATTTGAGGTGCTCATGGCAGGATATATTCCCCACAAACACAGTCATTAGTGGTTTTAGTGGTCACGTTTAGACCTCCATCAAGGAGATTGTGCTTCTATTATAGGTTGGACCATCACATATATCCACTCAATTCCTATTAGTACTAGTGCAGGTGTGTTTGATATGTTATTGGGTAGGCCATGGTTATAACAATTCCAAGCCATCCCATCTATAGTGCATAGATGAATAAAATACCTACACATAAATTAGGTGGTCAAAGTTGAGGGTATCCCATATGAGTATCCTCTACTTATCCCATAGGCAATTACAATATAGTCACCAGTTACTATTCCTACACCATTACCAGATATAGCACAGTTATCTGTTATAACTTAGAGTATAGTTCCTATGCACACATCATAGACTTTAGTAGAGAAACTAGTACAGGTGAGGTATACTCATACAATATTGACATGTACACATACTCTCCCATATAGACCATTATTTGAGATACCCTTGCATCAAATATATGTCAAAGATTATAAAGGACCTTCCCCCACATAATTTATGGAAAGAGCAGTATTATTAGGTTATCTAGGTTCTCAGAATAGGGCACCTATGTCACCTACAGCTTCTTCTACCAGATGGGTTCCTAATACCCCTATAATTTATAAAGCATCATAGTCAGTGCCATAGATTTATAACACCACTACACAGGTATATACAGACACAGATTGCTCACTACAACAAATTATGGGATCATAATTTCCCTTTCACATAACACACATGATCATAATTCTCTTATTTGACACAAGTCACAATGGTAGTGAGTCTCCTATGAGACTCATCAGTTATTATGGTTAGTATACCCTTGTACATACTTTATTCTCTCTTGCTCCTTGTACATAGTTTATTTTCATTCACTTGCACATAGCTTGTATCCAGAAAATACAAAAACAATATAACATGCCAAAACATAAAAACATTCAAATATTACTCAAAAAACACAAAATTTAAAGATTGTATGCATTGTTATGTTTATATTTATTGTATTTTATAGACACTACATATATTAGATATCTTATTATAGTTTGTTTTATCATACATGCATGCTTCGCTTGTTCTTATCGAGTGCTTGAAGTTTGCTTACAAGACTCAAGTCCACTACACTAACCAGACATATTATCATCTACCCACTATGGGCATATACACTGATTCATGGTTATTAATTTGACACATTTTCCCCCTTGGGGGAATCTTATACACATTCTCTATTATTAGGTTCTATCCTTACATTTTATACATTCCAATTTTAGCATTGTTATATCTTGATATTGATCATTTCTACTCATACTCAGATTTTTTACTGAGTATCACTAGTTTAGACTTAGCATATGTACATCCTATCTCTTACACATATTTTTAATACATTCATGCATGCTTTAATTTATATATTTCCTAGTTTATACTTGATTTCTTCTCTATGCTTCTTCTATTCGAGGGCATTTGAATATGCCATTATTCTTTAGTTATGTGCCCATGTCCCACTTCTATTTATCTATTCCTTGGACATGTGCCCATGTCCCTTGTGTGTGTTTTATTGATTGTATTTGTAAAAATATAAACATGTCCTTATATGTGGCTCTAATCTAACTTGCTTATTGCTTATGTATGTGGACATTTGAACTTGTCCTTGTATGTTATATTTTCTTAGATTTAGTGACATGTGCCCATGTATATAGTGGCCCCTTGTCCTATTTTGTGTGCCTCGTGTGTTTTTTATGTATTATTTATTGTATGCATCATGGCCATGACCCTTGTATTTACTTTTTACACACATCAGTTCTTAATTCCACGAGGGACTTCATGCATCTATCCTTCCTACTTGGGTTCCATGATGGACATCATGCCCCATCCCCCTAGGTAGCTACTCAATTTTGTTTTTATACACATTGATTACATTTATTTTGACACCCTTACGTAATAATGGACACAACATACATCTTACATTACATACTTATTCTCAGATTCTCTTAAATTTTGATGTTATGTTTGCATATTTTATTGGATTATCATGTAGTTATCATCTATGATCTAACTAACACATTTTATAGAGCCATTTGTTTTTAGGGTAGTTCTTGCATAGGTTCAATAACTACCCTCAAAAAATGGGTCATTCACAGGGGTTTGTCATAGATATCAGGATCCTACGTTGCATTCACAAAACATTTTTTAGCACATAGGCTCAATTTCATAAAATCAAACACAGGTAAAACACATGAAAAATAGGGAATCAAAAATTGGTATAGTACATAGAAATAAAACTAGAAAAACATTAGAACCTAGATAGGGACACTAGCACCACATGGTGCTACTATCCAAGACATGGTGCTACTACCCAATATCCCTAGTTTCAAGGTAGTTCATATTAGCTAGAACTTTTTATTAGGTACAATACAAGTTTACATAGATACAACTACAGGTTTGAAATTTATGCTCATATTTTTCTCTTATTCACACTAGTTTAGCTCAGATTCATATCAATTACTTAGATTGGAGGAATCATGTATGGCATGATCATTTCCATATTTAGTTTAGATAGTCAAATATCAGATTGGGGGCATGTGCATGGTACATTGTTTTCATATGATTAGTTACACATAGTTTGATAAAATAAAATGGTAAACTCCATGTCATTCTCTATGTTGTATACACTTGACATCATATTCTAGGTTGTCACTAGTTTCATACCTTACTCCATCTACAATGGTTGGCATTCCCAAGTGGTCTAGAGCCGTAATGTACTCGAGTGGCCGTGGAGATGATATATACAGTTAAATATACCCAATTAGATATTTCTAGCACATTATGTAATTCAGTTTTAGATGCATCTACTATACATGGGTGTGAAATGATGGATTCATAATCTAATTGAGTTCTTGAGCCACCCACATGAGAGAGTTAATCACACTTTCAGTCGAATCCAAGCTATTCACAAGTCATGACCCACCAAGCAGGGGTAGGCAATGATAGAGTTAAAATTGGATTGAGTTCTTGAGCCACCCACACATGAGGATTGATCAACATATCAACTCAGTCTAAGCTATTCAATGATTTGATCACTATATACATGCACACACATAAGTTTTCACTAGGTTCATGCATTGGTTCATGTATCCAATGAGGTATATTCATTCCTTTCCTATTTCCCATCTCTTTACTTAGATTTACTTAGTTACTTCTTTATTCAACATAGTATTTTGCTTTTAATATCTCTTAATTAAGGACTAATTTATGCACATTTCATTGTAGGTTATGTTTTGGATCATGCTTCACATACACAGACCTAGCTTCACATACTCAGACTCAACTATATAGGCTTTACTTCCTAAGTAAGTCTAGGTACGCTTCTTTTTCCTTTATACTAGTCATTTTACTTTGCTACATTTCTATCATAAATGGGGGGGATGTAATCACCTAAAGTGGTATTTGAGTGCTAAGAGTGCTACTTGAGACAACCTATCCTTAGATTACCCCTAGACCTATCCTAGAGCCATTTATCACACTTTTCTAGCCTTTGTTCAGACCACATGCATTCTTATTCAACTAAAACACATTTTAAACCTTCATTCCCAGACCTTGGCCCTTCATGCCTAGAAACTAGCTAACTAGATATTAACACCACATTAAAGACACTAGAGCCATGTGGTGCTATTGTCCCCAAAATGTCACTAATGTCCTTTACCCTAACTCTCATGAGTGGATATATTTTCAAAAGTAAAACCCTCATAAGGTCAACCTAACCATCTTTTGTTATGTACACAAGCTACATAACACTATAAATACATGAATTTTAGACTTCTATCCACTAGATGGAAATTATATGCAAAATAACTATTCAAACATAAAACAAGTTGAGCAAAATCAAGATTCTTAATCCCGGTTTTGCCCTACTTCTACATACTACCATTTACAGCTTCCCTAAGCCCAAATTTTCTAGATTTACAATCTCAATCACACTCAAGGCATTCAAGACCTCTATCATTCTAGCATCACTTGCACTTACACCAACACTTAGGTGGGGAGAATTACATTGAGATTGATCCCTCCTTGGAGTATTGGTATATAGGCAACTCTCTTCACAATGGGGTGTTGTGGATGTCTATATTATTCTACTAATAACACACTTTTTAATTCATGCCTTATAAGGAGGATTAAAGTTTGCATCATAAATCAGTTGTTACAGGCATAGAGTTTTTAATTTTGTTTTAGCAGAAACAAAAACTATAAACACAAGCACAGGTGCACTTATAATTTAAGAGCAGTCTTGCAAAGAGGACACTAGCACCATTTTTAGGATATTATAGATTTTATGCATGTAGAAACAAAACCTATAAACACAAGCATAGGTACACTTATAATTTAAGAGCAGTCTTACAAAAAGGAAACTATCACCATTTTTAGGATACTAGAGCCACATGGTGCTATTGTCTAAGTATGGCACGACTATCTAGGAGAGAATATGACATAGAGATTTGGTTGATGACACTCAGACCTATTCGTATCTTAGTTTTCAGCACTTAGATCTTCTGTGTTAAGTGTTTTTTAGATAAGTATTTATTTGCACATATTTATTACTATTTTTAGAAACTCAAAGCAAGTCAAAATCTATAATAAATCATTTATTATTTATTACATATTATTTCACTGATTTAAACTACTCAATGCTTTAATCAAACATAGGATTTAAATTAGTAAAAACACAAAAAGTTCAAAATAATGACCAATTCCATGGCACAAAATGATCTACAAGATATCTTCACACAAATTCTACTAGCATCATTTCACAAGTCTATCATGTTTGATATATTTAAATATTTTGATGAGTTATGCCATAACGTCAAAGAATAAGAAGTCAAGCTCATAGCTTTGAAAAAATTAAAGTACACACCAAATGTTACATCTACTTCAAATATTAAGTTTCAAAGCAACCAAGCTACAAGGTCAAATTTAATGAAAGTAAAACGAAGCCAAAGTAACATTCAATGTAGTAGCACAACCAATGAATAAATTTCAGTTGGCAATGCCACCAAGGAGGGGATTTTCAAAGTTACCATCACTTTCTCATGTATTGTTATAAAAACTACTTGATTTCAATTTCATATCTCTTCCTCTGCCATTAGAGGTTGATATGACCAAGCCTCAACATAAAGGATTCAACAGTAACACATATTTTGAGTACTATATATTTATTGGAAATTCTACAAAAATAATATAAGATATAATATCTTATTTATAACAATAATATTGATCTAAACGCACCCATATAAGAGGCTAGGCCTTAGTAAAAGGACATTGAAAAGTTGATAATAATCATTAATCCATTTCCAAACCATGACACAATAGAAAATACACATAGTTCAAAGGTACACCATGTATACAATGTGCATCCTTTTGCTTCAACATATGGCTATCCAATAGACGGTATTATTAGTACATTTACAAGCACATCACCACCATGTAATGTGATCATGTTTTATGATAGTGAGATTTTTTATGATGATTCAAATAGGCATGCACTCTTTATTCAATTTTATATCAATAAATAACCCATACACAATGTCATGATCGAGAATGGGTCAAGTGAAAATGCATGTATAATGACAATTCTCTGGACTCTTGGGTACATGAAGGATTTAAAAGATACATCAAAAGTGGTCAAATCATTCGATGAACATCTATAAAATACTCTTGGGCATATAGTGTTACTTATTTATGTTGGTTCAACAATAATGGCTACTCCATTCTTATTCTTACCAAGGACAAGGGTCAACATCATGTTATTATTATGCCTTTGGATATAGTAGTGTTATGCAATGCCATCAACAATACATATATGTCTCAAATATATACATTGTAATAAGGTTGCCAAATTTCCAAGCATTCAATATGAGTACCCTCTACAATCAATGGCATCTCCTCCTCCTCCCCCATCACCACCACAGTTCATCATTATACCTATTCAATAACTTAGTACAAAGATAGTTGTTTCACCTATGTAAGATATATCTATATATTCAATTCAAAGGATAGTGGTACACACTCCTAGAGAGAAATTTTTACATCAAAGATTCATTCAAAGTTCAGAGAGATCATCATCTTCTAGAGTGCATCCTGAGGCAATACCTATGATAGTTCAATGTGTTCCACAATGAACACAAGCCATGAGGAACTATCCTAAAATAAAACATACTCTAATTATTTTTTCAACTTCTCAAGTTACACACCCTATAAAATATACTACGAGTAATGACCAAGAAAGTTGCATTGCAATGCCTAACTCCTTTTTAGAATTGAATTCATCTACATGTAGCACTTTTAGTTCACAAAAAGTTACCCTCTAACTCTCTGATACATGCATGCACTATGGTCCCCTCATTGATGTGATCATAGGGTTACTTTTTTCAAATATTAAAAAAAAAACAAAAAAAATCAAAAATGTTAAAAAAATACTAAAAGTTTCAAAAATGTAAGAAATATACAAATATTCAAAATTCTCAAAAAAAAGGGGACCTAAACATGACATGAGTTTCTAGTTTACTTGTTTACATATGTTATTTATCACATGTTTGGTAGATAACATATTATTTTACATACACATGCATTTTTTGAGGTATATGAGTTTGATGCAGAACATACATATCTTCATGGATTCTTAGATGTTGGATTCCCTTTTACCCAATGGCCATGCCTATACTAGGGCTATCTTATTCTACAAGTTACATTATCATAGGTTTTATTTATATAAGACTTCTCTACCATGTTTAGCTACATATCTTACAAGTTTTTTTCTAATTACTAATATCTCAAATTGTGTTACATGGATATACTACTTTTCTAGGATGTGACATTGAAACATATAGATGGTGTAAACTAGTTTTCACTTGTTCTATGCTCCTTCGATGTTTTTTCTTTCTTGCATGATAGGATATACATTGATTGCTTATTGTGTGTGGCCTCTTTATGTCATTTATTTTCAACATTCTTAATATCATGTGTGTGGCCCTTGCCTTACTTATTGGAACATGTTCATGTCCATTGTATGTGGCCCTTAGATTTATGTATGACATTATGATTTTTGTGCCTGTTAACCTTGATTATTGTTGTCATTATACATATCAGACACTTTTACTATGTATTATTTAGAGATGGTTACTTTATTATGTGCCTCATTTCTCTATCTATCTAAACATAACACTTGTATGCCTCACATTCAATATAATACATATAGGCATCAATGATAATTACATTATTATGATGACATACTCTTCGCATGTTGACATAATGCTACATTATTTTATCTTTATCACATGATATATTTAACTCTTCTTTTTAATTGAGTGACTTGCAAGCTACATCCCTCCTCTCAAAAGAAGGGCATTAGAGTGGGCTTGTCTTAGAGTTTCAAGCCTCCATGAACACAAAAAACATATTTTATGATAAAGTATAGGTTTTAAAGATTAAAATTAATTCAAAAAATAAACTTTATGATGGATTACAAGTTTTAAAGATTCAAATTAATTCAAAAATAAAATTTTATAATATATTAGAGGTTTCAAAGATTCAAATTAATTCAAAAATTAGATGCATGATAGATATTGAAAAATTCAGAGTATGGAGGCATATGACATGCCTAAGCATTCATTTTATAGAGACTAAATTAAAAAATCATACACACTTAAATGCATATGCATGGTCATATGAAAAATAGTTATAGGAACATGAATTACATGTTTCACATACAGTTTCAATTGAGCATATAGATTCCTGACATTTTATATCATTTGGCACATATATATATTTTTTAGAATTCAAAATGCATGATATTGTTTCATGTGCATATTCACTTCAATACAATAGAAGATTAAAAGGTAAATGGTTTTTATTTCAATTGAAATTTATTGGCATTGCAATCATGATGGGGGCATGGATATTCTTCATTCTCTTTCAATCATGCAATTAGAATCTAGATGTATCTACAATGATGTGATTCATTATGTTATGGGTAATGTACGTTTGAATCTAGAAACACTCAATGGCCTTGGAAGGACTTATATTAAACCATTGTATGGTTTCACCTTCAATTACAAGTGATGTACATTCAAATCTAGTGACACTCATTTGCCTTGGCATCACTTTTAGCGAATCCACTGTGGTTCCAACTTAATTTGGATTAGTACATTGGATACTTTTACCCATTCATGATAGTTGGAGTATGCATCCCTCCAACTCAAGGCCCTGATTAGTTATTAAAAATTGGTACTTGATCACTCTTAATTCACTGATGGTTCAACATAAAGAACCATCTCTCTAAGTGATTCAACATGGAGGTACGTTTATCTAATGAATATTCATATTTTATTATTTACAAGGTAATATGGCTTCACATCCATATATGTGTACTCCTTCCTTGATCTCATTTCAATTTCAAAGTTCAAAGTTCATATTTTTAAATTTAAAATATGGACAAGAACTACTTCATGTGTTGTTACAAGGTTTGCCAAATTGGGTATCTTACACAATTGAAGTTTCCTATGAAAGACAAAGTGTGTTATACTCATTCAAGTATATTTATCTACTTTACTCTAGAAATTTCATTACTATAATAAAGCATGTGAAAATGTAGATACCTAAATCTGGTCACAACTACTTGATAATGCTAATTCTTGAAACATCTTGAACCACTTAACTTGCACTCAAATATATGACTCTTATTTTCCATTCCTTTAGTCAATTATCTATATGTGGGCTTGATCCCTATGTTTTTCATCACTACTACATATACAATTATAAACTCAATCTCAAATTTTCTTATATCATCTTCATACTATGTCCAACCTCAAGATAATTGTCCCTACTTTTTTGGGATAGGTTCGTGCTAGGCAAAAAGGTCTGCTGCTATGGACCTATCCACCTAGTTTGGCCTCATCCACATGTCATTTAATTTATCAATTAAAAAATTCAAAATATTCATTTGGATCTCCCCACACATTTTTCAAGGTAACCATAGGAAATTATTCAAAGTGATCATTATATAAAAAAATCAAATCCTCATTTCAAAGGCACTTGATATCTATTTGGCATATAATATTTACACTAATACACATTAATGAAATATACCCTACTCTTCCAAAATTAAATATCAAAAATTGAGAGAATTTAGAAACTGGGTCTAAAGCATCTCAAATCAGATCAAAAGCTAACATTGTCAAATATTAAAATCCAAATTTCTAGTTACATACATATAGTCAAGGAACAATATTGCACAATCACTCTAGGTGGGAGAAATATGTGTGGTTTGATTCCCTCCTTGAATTATTTGGATATGCAGGCAATGTCAATCATTAATGGGGGTGACAAGGGTTAGCTCAACCCATTACATTTCCCCTCTTTTTTCAAGTTTGTAGTTATCTCAAGTAACCTAGGGTTTTTAAGATAAATATAAGGAAAATAACAATTTATATACGATAATAATAGAAGTGAAATATTGTATCCATCTCACCAATCACATGCATAGGTGGAAAAATAATAGTATTCACATCATGGTCAAAGCATATAAGTCACATCATAGGTACACCATATATTGGGACATTGATTGCTGATTGGGATGATGGAACAGTGGTGAAACATATATATTTTACTTCCCCTTGATGTTCAACAATGTTTTTAATACTTGTAACCTTTAGAACCTCAAATGCTTGACTTTAAAAAATATCAACATCTTGAACACTTGTATCATGCATATACACAAACTTCTTGTGACAACTCAATAGAACCACTAGACATAAATTAAATACTCAGTGATAATGAAACACTTTAAAAAATAGGAGGCATTAACATTTCCAAACCAATAAAAACAATGGCCACAAATGAAAGACTATTACATGCCAAAGTGATGGAGGTAAAGAATGACCTTGTTCTCTGAGGTATTATGGCCACAAGAGTGCTCATTGATGATGTGGATGGGGAGAATCCTTGTAACAATTTCTTCATTAAAAGTGGGCTAATCCCCTAAGGCTCCTCCCTTTGTTTAACCATTGCATGAACCGGATCTTCCTCTTTGCATATGTGATGGTAGTATATATAGGTCATTGCCTCACATTTTTTGCTAACATCCAAATTATTCTTTCGATTAATATAATAAAAATCATCTAAATGACCTAGGTGTGGATAATACAATCAAAATTTTCCTTTTAAACTATCCAAATGCTTGGCCACCCTTTTGAATGGATCCCAAGTCCTAGTTGCATCCTTTTGAAATTTTCTAAATGTTAGCCTATGTACTCCAAGTTATTGTATTGAAGATCACATCCTATACTATGAATTTCCAAGTTTCAAGGGTGTTGAATCCATGATATATAATTTATAATCTTGCAAACTCCTCCAACTCCATAGGCGAATTGATTAGCCATCTCATGTGAAGCAAGTTTCTCAAGTACATAATAATAAATTTTATAAGGTACCACCATAATCCCTTCAATCCTTAAAATAGTGTATGTGTCATAATATAAACAACCCTCAATATTCTTAATATATTCTATCACATCCTCTAAAATTTTAGGCATTGGGTGTTCAAAGATAACTAAATACATTAAAGGATAGAAATATTTTCATATATCTTACATGCATTCTTGATATTTGTACACATATAATTTATTGTTGTATAGTGCATATATTGGTGAATTGAAGGAATGAGGCCATCTAGGGAAGTTTACATGTTTAAAGCGCATTGTGGCACAATAAGCATCTACAAATTAAGACATCATGTAGAAACTATAGCCTTCCTTTAATCCATGGAGTTGTTGATGCAAATCAAAAAATATGATTTCACCCAAGGTAGATTTCTTATTTTCATTAATAATCATTGCAAGAAAGGGAACCTATAATTTATTGACATGGTCAATATTAGTAGCACCATATAGTCTAATAACATTCCCAATCTGATACTATCCCTGAAAATCTTGATAGTGTAACTATGCACATTGCCCTTGTTGGTCCAATTTTTTGTATCTACAACCCGATCCTTTAAAATTTCAATTAAATCAAGGTCTTTCATGCACTTAGTGGCAGCATCTTGATTATAATTGAACATTGGAGGGGGAATTTTATAATAACTATCAATGCTACCTTAGAAACATAAGCCACTACATTTATATCATGTGGAAAGTAAAGTACATAATCTTTTAGCACATTGTTGGAGAAAACATTAAGCATGTGGTCTTTACAACAAATTCGCTCAAACTTGGATGTTGCTTGATGGATTCTTGATTTCATGAGTGAAATCAAATAGTCCTTGTATTCATTTTTTGCGTAGTATCTTAGCCATCAAATATATTTTTAGCCTCAACAATCTCACTTAACACTACATTGTAATTATTTGGGTTGGCAATGTCTGGAGAAAAGATTGTCTCTGAATTCTTATGGGGGACCTGAAAAGGAAAATATAGTGATTTGACCCATACCATAATCTATATAACTTAGTGAACCTTGATGAATTTTGGTGCCCTCTTTCTAAAAAATCTCACTCAACTTATCCTTTCAAATTTCAAAAAAATGTTCTCTACATTTCTTTCATTTTCTCAATATTAACAAGAATTATTGAGAATGGTTTCACTCAAGAATTGTATTAATTGTAATTAATCACCATATCTCCAATACATTTTCTAGTCCAAATTATAAAAATTGTTATTTGTCACATCTAATTTTCCCCTTAATACTTTTTTCACCATGAATAAATGGTAGGCAATGCTATACACCAATAATAATTACTTCTTGAAAGATGTATCACTATAATTTGGATATTTTTGAAATTTTAGCCCCACTCAACCTTTGATATTATGATCATCCACATATCTTAATTTTAAGGCCTCAAGGTCATAGGGTCACGAAGTCACAAAGTTCTTCTTTGGTGTTTAACTCATCCCCTGTGGACTTTACAAATCCATTGAATTTTAAATTTTGATTTATTCTTGCATCCAGAGCCTTTCCACCTTTACATTTCATGTGTCAACATAGTGAAATATTGTGAAATGCAATCTTGTTGGCTCAAAATACTCTTTTCCTTTTATCTTTATCATGTCCACTTGGAGTGGTACATGTGGCAATCTCTTATTGTCTTGAGATCACAAGGCCACAGAGTCACAAAGTTCTTCTAGATTTAAAAGTGTTTTTCTTAGAGTCCAAGGATCCATTGAACTATTAATTTACACTTTATATATACATGCATTCACCCTTTCCCCTACACATAGTGCAATAAAATTCCATCATCATATCTTTTAAATGAACTCAATGATACACACAAAAATTTTTAATGAATTTCAAATGTAAAATAAAATATGTGGCAATCAAAACAGGGTCACAAGTTTGTCCAATCATGAGGTCTCACAAAACAAATATTTACTCTTCAAAATGTAAACAGATCTTTTTGGGTGCATTAATACATGAATTTTGATTTGTATTGTGGTTGGGTCCACCTAATACAAGGGTCTCTAGTGACATATTATATAGTGTGGATCTCAACATTGTATATTTATGACCATAGTTAATTAAATATTTCATAAGGGTACATATGGGTTTGTTTTGTAACAATTTAATCTAATCAAACCCTCAATTGGATTATGATGTAAAGGAAGCTTTCCAGTGCACCATAAGAATCCTTGAAAAACTAGTTTGAGAGAGATAGGTTTTAATTTCTCATCTTTCACCTTTTGATTTGGTTTATCCAAACAATCTTGACCTTCTAAAATGAGATAAAAGATGAATTTTGTAAATTAAATTTATATCTCAATTAAAAAATTGGGGGGTTACCTATTTCTAGGAAATAGGAGGATGTTGGTCACAACATTACCTATAATATTTGATTTTATCTATCATTGAGTCCTAAGGAAAACAAAGTGAGTTTAATGCCTATGTTCAATGGGGTGTCGTGTATTTATCAAGTCCCTATGTGGGAAACAAAAAATCAAAAAAAATAGTAATCTGCATAAAGAAATAACTTCATAATGAAAATTGTATAACATAGATAATCCTCTGCATTTTCTCCAAAAGTGCTCTACAATAGAATGTTATCTCAAATAATGATAATATTTTAATGATTTTTTTTTGTTTCAAAAGGAGTCTAATGCTTGTCTAATTACAAATGATTCAAATTCAAACTAAGCATTATTCACATTCATGATGAATCCCAATGGCTTGGGTCTTAAATATGGAAGTAAATGAGGAACATGAATACATCACTAAAAGGAAATCTATAGCATAAGGTATTATAAGGATACAAGGGATGCACAATATAAGATAAGAATAAGGTAGGGGATGCACAAGTGTGATTAAAAAAAGGGCCCATATTACCCATTTTAAACAAAATTAACAACATAGACAAGTACACCAAACCAATATCAATCAACTTAAAATAAAGTGATCATACCATTTTAGGTGTCTATAAATACAATATAACTAATCTTAAGCTTCAAGTCACAAAAAAATAATGTATATTATTTCCCTACATTACAAGACAACTAAGGTAGTGGTCCCATGCAGGGGGATTGCCATAATTTTATTTGTAGGTATTGCAGAGAAAAATATGGAGCTATGTGAAAACAAATGTTCCCATGAAGCACAACATTTTCAATTGGTTGTTTATATTTTTCAGGTCTTTATAAATAAATTTATTGGTTATTTAATTTTTTTTTTTAAATTATCACCATAGAAATTCTTCCACTTGGCATAACATTTGCCTAGATTTTCTTAGTGGGTGTTGCAAAGTTGTAGCTTCTCCTCTTCAACAAGGGCACAAACTCTCCTCCTAGAAATCACCCTGCTCCAATTTTTATGGTGAAATTATTTTTATTCATGTATCAAATTTAAAAACCTACAATGGGACCACCTACACGTGAAAAATAAACATTGCATCCCCCTCCATGGGACCCCTTTCTAAACCTATTCATGATTTAATTTTTATAAATGCACATTTAAAAGAGGTGCACATCATTCTTCATGGAAGTTATGAAGCTCTAGAGAGTAAAACTATCAATTTGAAGATATACCAACCCATATGAAATCAAATTTGACGGATGACCCTTCTTGTCATGAATTTTTATGATGGCAGTTATTTATTCCACATTGCCCTTCAACCGCTAGTATAATTCATTATAGAATAAGGAAACATTAGAGAAATAAATATATTTATTATAATCATTTATAGTTTTGGATAGTCTACCTAAAATTTCACCTTACATTTAATACAATCTCCTAAGAAAAATTGATTGTATTTTATGGTTAAAAAATGTAAATATGGCTATACGACCGTCAAATTTAGTCCTTGAACCGTGCATGTCCTCCATATTTTGAATATATAAGCATACATTTTGTTAATATTTGTTAACAATTTTTTATGCATGCTTATAGAGTAAAACTTTGAACATTTGGAATTTTTTGAGATGTATGAAATCTTAGAGGCGTTGTGTTGCATTTTGAGTAAATTTGAATTAATTTAATGATAAAAAATTTGTATTCTAAAAAGGAAGATCACGAGTTTAAATTTTCTATGAAGTAAGGTGATCCAAGAGGATCTAGGGCACTAGATCAAACCATGCTTCACCATAGATGCACTTATAGCCTTGCACTAATGTAAACAACTACATCAATAGGTTCCACACTTACATGATAGTTTGTTCCTTACAATTACACTCATGCATTGTGTTAGTATTGTAGCTATTAGCTCGCCAAGAACGATAGTTAGTGATGTCATCACACTTTTTAGTTATGAAGCGGTTGATACCAATTGTTGTGATAATTTAGCCAACACTCCATCTTCTTGCATTGTATAATAATGTATACTTCCATTCTTTGCAGATAAGCATCGTACTGAGCAGAAGCATAGAAGAATAAAGTTAGAAAGTTATTTGATAATAGACATATGATCTCTCAGATTGTACATGACTTAGCATAATACAAATTGTTATTACAGTTATATATCAGTTGTCATATTGTTCTTACTTTTTGTGTCCTTTACCACATTGCATTTTTATATTATTTTTCATTCAATAATCCCTTTCACATATAACCACCTTAAATTGTTTTAATTAGGTTGTCCACCAATTCTCCTCCTAGGCCCCAGATCAGTGGTATTAGAGTAAATTCATATCATTCCTGAATGGTATCGTGGTGATTTTGAGTTTCATCATTATTTGTCTGCCCACTCATATGAGGTCTGATTAAAATAAGTTAGCGCTCAAGACTCATGACCCTGCATCATACCTTGCTTCATGTTTTCAAATGGGATACAAATCTTCAATAACACCAACTCTAGAGATGTTCTAAAAAATGATAGAAGATGTATTGCAGAGACAAAGGGAAGATTTGGAAGAATGTCATGCATGTGAACAAGCAAGTATCATTGATCACTTTTCACTACTTCTCAAGTAGCAAACTCCTCCAACAACATCTCATTGTCATTGATCGTTTTCACAAATGTGATATAAGGTACAAGTCAATCTAGGCATCCCTATGTTTTAAGGAAAAATAGATACAAATGCGTTAGATAACCGGCTTAACCTCATATGTTCATAATACATGGTTAATCAATTCTCTAACCAAGAAAAAATTATGTTCGCTCTTCTGAAAGTTTCTTTATCAGTTAAGAAATTATGGGAAAACTACTACACTTCACATGAATAAGATCTTAGTTTAGACACATGGAATAGTTTCGTAGAAGCACTCAAAGAAACCTATTATTTTGTTAGAAACTATGATGACCAGTAAATCAATTTCTCTCAGTTATGCCAATGTAAAGAGTAGTTTGTGTATAAATACATATATACTTTTCATAATCAGGTGTCCAAACTTAGGATTCAAGATTTAGAGAAAAACCTTGTTTTGAAGTATAGGTCTGACTTGAGACCTTATATTGAATCACATCTAATTTCTAGACTATCTCCCCAATCAGGAAAGCCTACATATATGCTTACAAGTTTGAATCAAAGTCCAAGACCAAGGCTAAGACAAAATACTCAAAGCCTCAAACTAAGCAACAGTCTAAATATTCTAAGAAAATTTCCAATTCAAGGAATATCTCTAAACACCCTCCAAAGAAGAAGCAACAACCATTTGATGACCAGACTTAGTAGTTCAAGAATGATAAGTGGTGTTTAGTTCGCAATTCTAGCAGTCATTCCAATGAAAAATGTCATGCTAGGAAGACTTTACTTGCACAGCTTGAGCTAATGGGTATCATTACCATAACATTGGAGATAGGTAGACAAATCATGGATTATGAACTTAGTACCATGGTAGATACCAAAAACATCTCTAATACACCTGAAAAAATAAAGGAAAAAAAAATATTATTCCATTCTCAAATTTGGATCAATGCCCAACTAGTACATTTCATTGTTAACAATAAAAGTCAGAATAACCTGATTTCTCCTAGAGCAGTTCACAAAGTGAACTTGCCATTGATGCCTCACCCACAACCATACTCCAATGAATGGGTCAGTGCAAGATCCAATAAACCCGTCACTCAACAATGTCAAGTGGTGTACAACATCAATCATTTTCAAGATACAATCATTTATGACATCGCTCCATTAGAGATATGTGACATTCTACTAGGTCAAACATATCTTTATCATTGACTTGAAATCCATGAATCAAATCATATAAATGTTTTCATAAATATTGGTGATATGATATATCACACACCGGAAGTAGTTCCAAAGTTATCACTCATTAGTGCCAAACAATGTAAGAAGCTAGTCACATATAGTAAAAAAATTGTGTTTTTGATGGTAAGATCTAAAAGCAAGAAAGTCCTTTTGACACCAATTTATACCACGATTCCTCTAGCATCAAAAAAAGAAGCCACAGAGTTGTAGCTCAAGTTGGAATAATATAAGGACATATTTTAGCTACCAAAAAAAGTGCCTACACACTATGTGTTAAAGCATACTATTAATTTGATCCCTGGATTACCTCTTCTTAATGCTTATGTATACCGCAGATCTTTTATGGAGAATGAATAAATCATGTTACATATCTATGCACTGGTGGACAATGGACATATCAAGCCTAGCTCATCGCCTTGTGGTAGCCTAATTGTGCTTGCATTAAAGGATGATGACACATGTATGTTTTGCATCAACTATCAAACACTAAACAAGATCAAATTGAAAAACCACTATCCTCTTCCAAGGATTGAGGATCTTCTGGACCAACATCGTGATGCAAAATACTTCACTTAAATTTATATTAGGTCTGTGTATCATCAAACTCCTCTTGATCCTACAGATGTATGGAAGACGTCTTTCAAGGTCAAAGAAGGTTTGTTTGAATGGTTAGTCATGCCCTTTAGTTTGACCAATGCACCAGCTACATTCATGTGGATGATTAATGATATTCAAGGGTCATTTAGTACTTCATTTATCCTAGTCTACTTTGACTACATCTTGATCTTCAACAAAACATGGGATAAACATCTGCATCATATAGAGAAAGTGTCTGACACTTTGCAAAAATGCATGTATGCAAACATGGAAAAAAATCATTTGCCATGTTGTAGATACAGTATCTGGGATACACTGTAAACATACAAGGAGTGCATGTGGACCCAGCTAAGATTCGAGTCATCCAAGAATGGCCACAACCAAAGAATATCATAGAGTTTTGCAATTTTTTGGGATTGGAAATTTTTTTTGGTATATTTCTACTTGGTTTCTCTCATGTGACCGCCTCTAAATCAAGTTACTCAAGGTGGCACTTAAGCAAAGTTCAACTAGAATGCCGCACAATAGAAAACATTCAAGGAATTGAACGTAGACTCTACTCTACTCCAGTACTTGCTTTACCAAACCTTTGACAACCATTTGATCTTGAGATAGACACCCCTGAAAAAAAAATTTAAGCAATCTGCACTCAACATGGTCACTTGAGTGGCTTACCACAGTGAAACATTCACTGCATCAGTAAGGAACTACCCAACATATGATCATGAGATTTATGCTATTGTTTAGGCACATATGCATTGAAAGCATTATATATTGGGAAAAGAGACTAAAATTCACACTGAACATGAGCCACTTCAGTTCTTGTAGAATTAGAATAAGTTACAGCAAGAATGGTATCAAAAATTATCTTCTTATCTTTAGTAGTTCCATCTTAACATCAAGCATAAGATGGAAGTGCCAATCTAATCACAGATTGTTTGAGCCCACCACCAATTCAAACTCTCATTTTTTTAGTTGACACATGGGGACATAAATTCAAATCATGGTCATAATTGTATCATCTAGCATGGATTTTGCAGATATTTATCAAAAATTACTTTGTAGTAATTCAGTTCCAAATTTCTACTTGCAAGATGGAATTTTGTATCATCTTGGACACTTGTGCATTCTGCATGATTCAGAAAGACAAAAATAAATATGGGAAGCCCATTTTATCCATATTTCAAGACATTTTGGATTTGAAAAGACTCTTTCGGTGTTGCAAAAGTATTTATACTGGCGACATCTCAGATTTGATGTCTCCAAATACATCAAGTCTTCTATCGCATGTGCAATTGACAAGTCAGTCAACAAGAAGCAAGGTTTGTACACACCTCTACCGATGCCAATGAGACCATGGCAATCTATTTCCATGGAATTTTTCTCAGGCTACCCTACTACCAAACATGGTAATGATTGTGTTTATGTAGTATTTGATAGATTCTCAAAGATGGCAATTCTCATATCTTGTAAGAAAGTAATACCAACTCTAGAAACAACTCAATTATACTTTAAAAATGTCTGGGTCCACTTTGAAATCCCAAAAATTATTGTTTGATAGAGAAACAAGGTTTTTGAGTCATTTTTGGAAAACACTTTGGTCTATGCTAAACACAAAGCTAAACAAATCCACCACCTTTCATCCAAAGACTGATGGATAGACAGAAGTGGTGAATAGGATGATAGTGCACCTTTTGAGAATATACAATTATAAGAAGTAACACACTTGGGATAAAATTCTTCCTTTCATTCAAAGCAACTACAACATAGTTTTACATATCTCTACTGCACATAGTCCTTTTTAGGTTTGTTTGGGTTTCCAACCTTTTGCACCCATCAACGTAGCTTATCCTATTCTACCAACAATAATTGCAACTCTTTCAGCTCAAAATGAAGTTGAAAAGGTTTTTCAATTCATTGAGCACATTCAGCATCTTCAACAATAGGTGCAAACCATTTGACAACAAACAAATGT
This sequence comes from Torreya grandis, assembly GCA_037957365.1. NCBI lineage: Eukaryota > Viridiplantae > Streptophyta > Pinopsida > Cupressales > Taxaceae > Torreya > Torreya grandis. The sequence goes on from JARHVA010000458.1 coordinate 4,643,772, forward strand.
GAAATACAAGTAGTGCCATGATAAACATTGTACACTACACACCTTCCAGGTTGGTGATTGAGTCTGGTTACACCTACAAAAGGAAAGGCTAACAAGACCTTACTGCAAGCTTCATCCACTTCGATATGGACCCTACACCATCACCAAGCAAGTAGGGGATAATGCTTTTGAGCTTAGTCTTCCAACTTATCTTCAGTTGCATCTAGTCTTCAACATAAAACTCTTGCGACATTACTTTCTTCACCTATTTTATACTTTAGAGACTCTAGAGACTCTCACAGACAAAGGTCAATCAAGATTGCAGTGTTCCAACAAAATTGGATTGGGTCATTGATGCTTGGGTCAAACAGATATGTCAATAAGAGATCCCTTTGTTCTAGATCATCAAAGCATGTCAAGTGTCTTCCCAAGGAAAATGGTTTACATAAGTGCAAGTTACCAATATGCTTCCATATCTTTTTATGAAACTGCATGTAATGGGGACCATTGCCCTTCAAGGAGGGGCAACTGATCCAAGAGGATTTGGGGCACTAGATCAAACCACATTTCACCACAATTGTACTTTTAGCCTTGCACTAATGTCAACAACTACATTTGTAGGTTCCATGCCTATGTGTTAGTTTGTTCATTGTAATTCCACTTCTGCCTTACCGCATAACTCCTACAATGTCAATAATGTAGCTAACAGCTCGCCAATAATGATAGTCTATGACATCACCACACTTTGATTATGAAGCGGTCAGTACCAACTGTTGTAACTATTCGACTTATGCTTCATCTTCTTACATTGTATAATAATGTATACTTCCATTCTTTGTAGGTAAGTATCATATTGAACATAACCATAGAAGAATAGAGTTAGGAAGTTCTTTGATAACAAACATTTCATCTATTAGACTATACAGGACAACATAATACAAATTTGTTATTACAACTCTATATCAGTTGTCATATTGTTCTTACTTTCCTTTTCCTTTGTTGCATTATATTTTCATATTTTGTGTCATTCATTAATCGCTTCTACATATAACCACTATAAATATGTTTAAGTAAGTTGTCCACCTAATCTCCTACTAAGCCCCAAATCATAAAGAGTACTCAAAGATCTCATACACTATAAACCACTATGTAAATACGCTCAAACTATATTCTTCACCATTAAAATATTTAAACATATTTAAGAGTTATGGTTTGTATACAATGCCATGACAAAATACAAGAACATTAGTTGTGATATTGGATTTGCCAAACCTAAAAAATGATGTTGCTTTCCTTCCATTACAATACCATCAAAAGTGAGCATCTATTCTTTCCTACTTGAATTTGCATGTTTTATTGGACTTGTACACTTGCTTAATTGAGAAAACACAATAATTATTGTATCAACGACTTTGTTAATATAAATGTTAATTATGCAATTCAATAATTTTGCAATTATTTTTAAACTAAATTAAACTCATATACAATTCTTTATTAGATATATTGTTGATGTTTTTAATACCTTTTCCAATTTAGTGTTATGGATGAGTGGTGTCTATTTTTCTAAATTATTTAAGAGATTTATATTTTAAGGATACTCACTCTACCATCATCGACACTAATTAATTTACAACCCTTTTGATCATTGTCGATGTTTTCACATTTATAACTAATTAGAATATGAAATTGTATCTGTAAACATAAAATTGATAAAGAGTGTGGCTACAAAACATTGAAGTTGTGTGTGTGTATGTATATATGTGTGTGTATATAAACTTTAATTCATTCATATTATATCGATAGAATTTGGACCTAATTTTGAAGAACATGTATTTTATGTTGAGCTAAGATAATGATATATATACATATAAATATTCCTACCTCTAATGAAGCATCATAAATATGTAGAACACTATAAATAATGTCTAACAACTCAAGCAAACATGTAAGGACCTAGAAGGCTATTAGCTTATTTAGAAGATTGTCGTCATAAATAAATTTGTCCATGCTAATGTATGAATGTCCAACACTCGTCAAATCTGAATTTGAAAAGAGGCAAGGTCATAATTGTATGACCAGTGTTGGTAATTCTCGACACTATGCATACGGTCCTAATCAAGAATGTTCAAATCCAAAATGTGAATAGTTGATCTTGTGCACTTACTTTCAAAATATCACCTCTTCCTCTGCATTTGCGTTTTTCAACCCCTGTGCATTTGAAATTAGCAAATCTTACAAATCTAATATTGATAAGTGTTTAGTTTGGAGACGTGTGCATATAGGGCTAGTTGCTAGCCAATACCGACGACTCCTAATTTGTGAGAGCCCTCAAGGTATACAGAGATATCGATAAATAGAAATTGCATAACAAAAATAGCTCCAACAAAGTGCTCCAAGACTTCTGTCTATAAAAATGCTAGGTCTAAATTTTGAAAAGTGCTCAATTTTATTTGATCAAATGAACCTAATCACTTGTCTATTTATAGATGACTTGAATTAAAACTTTGACAAACTTGGTGTGCATCATTGAGTTCCAACAGTTAGAAACGGGAAAGGCACGGATGGGCCCATCAAATTAAGAGGATGGCACACGATGACGTGCAAGGACAATATGGTGCATCCTAGGAGGTGTCAAGACCGTATGGTCAGCCCTAGCAATACGCAAAAGAAACATAAAGTTGATATGGAAGTTGCACGTAAACACGCAGAAAGGATTTCAAGTTGTAGAAAGTCGCCATAACAATTCTATAATACCTAATTTAAAATAATCACCCATATAAAAACAAATATGCATAACATACATAAAATAATTTAAAAATATATTAAGAGACCATTTTTTAAGTGTCTACCTACATATACCAATTAATCGTTCATATGAAACATGCATCTCACACTTTTGATTGCGGTTCTCTTGAAGGCTTGTAAAATCTTTGACAACTCTAACTAAAGATGTCCTATGGAAGGAGCTTTAACTCCTATTTTCACTGTGGAAATTAAATGAATCTTCTTCTTCCTTTTTCTTTTTTCTTTTTAAAAAGAGGCCCCAAATTTTTAGCCAATGCAGGCATCAAGGTTTTTAAAGTGTATAACAAATGGCTATATTGCCTAGATTTATGGTATTTCAACAACCACGGTATTTGAATGGAATGTTTTTATAATCTAATTATTGTTGTGTGTATGAGACGTTTAAGACTCGCTTTTTTAGACAAGCGTTTGCATACGTCCATTTTAGTGAATATCAGCAAACTTTTCAAGCTGACTTTAAGTTTAGACCATTAATAAGTACCCGCATGCTTCCAATTGCAACCCAAATTTCTTCACCCCATTTTTCAATGAAAAATACTTCCGTACTATGGGAGGCAGGGGTCAAAATTGACCTCGACCCTACTCGTCCTGTAAAATTTTGATAACCTCTATCGATTCACATTATCCTTCAGTTCAGATGCTAGTATAGTTCATAGAAAAGGAAGGAAGTAAAAATTAAAAACTTTGACATTCTACAAAGTAGTGTATATAACATTTTGATTGTATTCTCCTAAAAAGAAAAAATCAAGGATAAATGAAGTCATACTGCCATTAAATTTAATCCCAAAGTACCAAGAGAGTATTTTTTCGTTTCATGGGTCGAAATCAAGGACCGGTGCTCAAGGCATTGAGCACAATGTCCAGAGAATTCCAAGCCACTTTCAAATACAAGAAAAGGAAATGGCCAAAAAACATTTTGAAAGATTTGTCACATACTCTAATCTGAGAGAGGAACCCAGGGTTTCTGAATCCAAGGAAGGGAGCACTCTAATCTGCAGACTGACAAAAAAATAATGTTTTAATGGCATGTTGCTTTCAATGATTCTACAATGCAGGGTATCTATTTAGGGGTGGCATCCGTAGTATTGAAGACAGCAAGCATTTTAAGGTTTCTTATTATCAATGTTTCTTCCAATATATTTATTTTCCTCAGAGGTGGGTGTACATTTTAATCGTCAAATCATAAATCTTCTAACCATTCATAGAATTCTTTGGTCGATATCAACATGGTAACTAATCTTCTAATCAGTTGTGGCCATTCAGAGCAAGATGGACATCGATCCAGCACTAACATTAAAGTGTGATAACATTCTCAGATCCCTCAAACATCAATGCCCTTCATCACGCATGATCCCTTGTCCCTTTCCTTCCGGGGAACAACAATCCCCTATCATTCAAGGGTTTTCCCTTGCAGGGTTGAGGGTAGTGCTCCATAGACAATAAGGGACCAGTTTTACTTGATGTTACATTACGAGTAACCATCGGAAACACAGAAGACCAACTCTTACATCTTTCACAATAGTTTCTACATTTTTTTATGCATTTGAGTTACGCAATCATACATCTCTTCTCAAAGATTACCATGTACAGAACTTCAAACTAAAAACTCGTGACAGTTGTCTTCCTCTTAATGTGGATAAATCGATGTGTTTTCAGTCCTCTAATTTTCCATTTATAAAATTGCTTCCACCAAAACACATCAAATCTTGCAATTTATTGTGTCATTCCCGAGGTTGCTAATAGGATTCGAGTAAGGAAGGCTTTGGAGAGAATGAAAGGAGGGCAAGAATGTTGATTAAGCAACTGACCATCAAAAGGGAGCAGTTAGTGGTGCTTTTAACTGCAAGAGCCCTTTTAGAAGGTGAACGTTGCCCTACTTTAGCTCTACAATGTAAACCGATACAATTAAATATTTTTTTCTTGTATATACATCTATTGCGAATTCCCTCTGCAAATTTGTCATCTTTTTGCAGACGAAAAAACAATTGCTAGACTAGTGCACCCAGAGAATAAAAAGACTAATTCTAAGTCTATCAAACTAGGTTGGCTAGTCTTGCCATCTTGACTCATTTTGAAAGCAAGCTCTTAAAAAATGTGATAACTTTACGAGTTTGAGTTCAAATTCGTTGATCTACATAAGAAATAAGTTTTAGAAAGTCAAATACATTGATCTACATGCTCTTGATCGCTTTGTTTAAAATGCTAAATATTACTGACATAATGTACCTTGGTGGTTTAAGGTTCTTACATTTAGAATCAAAAATTATATAATTGGGTTTAAGCCATAAAATGCAAGCAACCTATTTATTTGGCAGGGTTATTTTTGTGGAAAAACGCTTTACTGTCACTCTCTTGTCATGGCTCCTAATACAAGGTTTGTTTTTAAGTGGTGCTCAAAAATGTATTGCATTTCTAATACAGATAAATCTCTGCAGAGTATTGAAATGACTAATGGAATTACAACCAGAAAAGCCAAGTACCCAAGTACTTTCACCCTTGCAAATGTAAGGGCATTGAGAAATGTTGAACCAAAAAACACAAATGATATTCACAAACAAATTAAAAAATCAACCCTTATGGGCCAATTACATTAAGCATGACTCATTGGCAGAAGATAATCATAGATACATATGGGGGAGCAAACAAGCTTGTCAGAGCATATAGCTCCACGCCCCATGGACCAATTCAAGATGAAATACATGCCCCGTACCAAATCTAAGGGCCCAATATACAACAGCTGATCTGTTTTGAGATGCTGAGCATGAACAATAAAAAACATCCTAAGATCTCAATAGTGCCTCAAGGGAAACGAAGTACTCTAGCTCACTGTCGAGCCACCAAGCTGGAGGATACTCTTTTCACTGAAAACCTTGAAGGTATATGTTACCAGCGTGTTATTATTTTTTTCAGGCGGAAGTTTTCTGACAATATTTCCTGGCAGCAACAGCTACGGCATCATTTCAGAGCACCTCTAAAAGGAGAGGATCACCAGAAGACATTGCTTTTAGCAGACTCACAAAATCTGACTCCTTTGACACCTTCCAAGGGTGCACAGCATGGACTTCTGCTGAGTAATAGCTCAAAGCACCAGAAGCTCCACCTCTCTTGTATATACTATTGCTTAGGGCATCGGGATCAAACATATTAGGTGTTTCCATCGCAAGAAAAAACGTAGGCACTGCAACCTCATGGTGAAGATCTAAATCCCCCACTAGGGAGACAAGATCCACAAAGTCTCCAACAAAATGACGTGGAACATAAAATACTTCAGAACTGCAAACAACAAAGCTATTCTCATCCATGCTTTCTCTGTATTTAATCTGGTGGTGGACAGGTAAATCACTCAAAACCTTCTTCACAATATCTCGGCCCCCATTTTTGAAATACCATTCTGAGCTATTAGAATCCAAACTTACTTTTGCCCAAGATGCTGAAACCTGGAAGAGTGTTTATTGGAAATTGCTTGGTTAAAATCAATTGACTTCAGAGGAGTGTAAATTGGAAATAACTTAACTAAAATCAATTGACTTCGGTGGCATAACCACCAAGGAAAAATGGAAAGCTAAAAAAAAAAAAAAAATTCAGACTAGAAGAGGGAAAAAAAATGGAAAATAACCTTGTGTGTAATCCAGAGCTTGTTTTTGTCAGCTTGAACAAGATTCCAGTAATTGAGTATTGTATCATCCTTGAGAAACACAAAGCCATCTGCATTTGAGTACCTTTCAAATATTTTAGGGAGGATTCTGCAAATACATAAAAACATTGTACATGAGGATACAAAACAACTGTGAGTAAACTGGTAGGGCCTAGAAAACCATATAACATGATGAAAATTCCCGAAAACAGTGTATTTTGTTGGATGTTCCTAATTTAATTCAATTAGGAATCCTGGTCACAAGAAAACACATTATCAAAAAAAAATGACCACAAAACATTCAATAAGGGAGAATAGAACACAGCAAGCAAGAGAAACCCCACTTCAAAATTCAAGTAGAAATCAAAACCATCACAGACTCGACCAACCACTGCAGAATACAGTCGGCTTCTTGACTGTATAAATAGCAATGACACCGTTCAGACAGATAAAGCTAGAAAGTGACAATGAAAGCCCAAAGAACACAGCATGCTTGTAGGAAAACTATGTGAAGTTAAGGGCTGATGTTCCTTCCCAATGTTTGCCATTAATTTGTCAGATTACAACAACAAGAAATAGGGCCAAGAACCACACTGTAATCTTATCATACTTGTTATAAAAAGGTTCAAGAGTGTCCCTTCCTATATATTGTTAGCCTAGCAAGTAATGTTAACTAACATGACATGCACATCTAATCCATGAGATAACTTCCAAAAGACAAAAAAATAATGAGCAGATGTGCGACTAAGGGCCTGTGCTCATTTCCTATAGTTCGCAACAATCCATCAGGTTATTTCAAAAAGACAAATGCCAATAATGACAGTCATCTAACAATATTGTAACATTTCCTGTTAGTAAGTGCCTGTGCTCCTTTCCTATATTTTCCAACAGTTCATCAGGTTATTTCAGAAAGACAAATGCCAATAATCAGTCATGTATCAATATTGTTAGCTTAATGGGATAAGGGTTAAAGGTAAGGATCAGACCAATGTGAGGTAATCTCCTCCCGTTTTGGGGTGGTCAAATATGAACTTTGATGGTGCCTGCTGAAGCAACCGGGGTTTGGTCAGTAGGGGCTCTCATCTTCATTCCCACAGCAGGGCCTTTGTAGTAGCCTCGGCTTCCTTTCTTGATAAGGGAACCAAAAACAAGGCAGAAGCTTGGATACTTGTAGATGGTCTCCGGCTTGACCTATCCAAAGGAGTGCACAATTTGGTGGTAGGAAGGTGACTCACAAATCATTGTTACAGCTTACAGCAATGGTTAAAGGTCACAGTCCTAATTGAAAATTAAATCAAATTCTTAGAGGAGTTTGGAAATTGAGAGAAAGCTTTCAGCACATCTCCTTTACTCATTGTTTCTGAGAACCAAATAGCCCGGCAGTTTTGCTGGCCAATGCAGGGGTCATCCTAGGGATTTTCTCTAAGGTCAAGAGCTCAGAACCTGCAGAATGGCCTGGTTTGGAGGAGTTCTTGTGCCAAGACTAGCAGTATCTTATCGGTTATTAAATCACAAATTTTAATCACTTTTGAAGTTTTCTTGTTCTCAACTTCAAGTTAACAATTAAAGGACTGAAGCGACTTAACGAAATCATTCATTTATAAATATTATAATTAATGAGGAGATTTGACAACTTTTTTTGAAAAGTAACTTTTTAAATGCTGCCATGTATTTGCACGAGGTCATTCATGACATGGTTGCGTGTGAAGTGCCTGCACATGCCTTTCTTTTTTCAAGTCACGCCTTCCTCTGCTCATTGCTTTTTGTTCGCGGTTCCTGTTGTTGCTTTTCTTCACTGGGATCCTCTGCATTCTCCAATGGCATTCACCTCACACTTCTCCCAATCATCAAAATAATTTATTTATTTATTTATTTTTTTTGCGGGGGTGGGGGGGTGGTCCCTTCTAGGCATCTGATTCGTTTCTATGGTTCTTTCTCTATTGATAAGGGGATGGGTGAATATTTCGTCCAACATGTCCTGGGTATCTACATCTGGGGGGATTTCCCTGTGGTTCAGCGTACATACTCCTCCCTCTAGGACGATTTCCTATTGAAGCTTGCGTCCATACTCTACCACCCTGACATTTTACAGATTTCAATTTCTAGAGAAGAATATTATCCCTACGGATATTCTCCCTGCTCTGGCTGAACTAGAAACCCTATGGAAAGCAATGTATCCTTCCACTGATTGTTTGAAATCTTTTGGGAGGCTGAGACGCTAACCTCACAAGCTCTAGCACAAGCTCTACTGGAGAGGCATCTAATCTTGGCTGTTAAGCACCGGAAAAGAGAAAGGTATGATGGGGAAGGGTCAGTAGAGGCCCACTTGGGAATCACAGAAAGTAATGTGGAGATATGTTTAGCTCGATGCTAGGCCCCCCGTAGTATCTTCACCTGTAGATGCTCTAGAAATGACCAACTTACTCTTGCATTCTAGATATGGAGCTTGCAATAGAAATTCAATTAAATGTTTCCATAATTAACATAGAAATATGCTTTTTCTCTTCAACTGCAAAAAACTTTATATCATTTGACGGCATTATATTGTACCCATAAAAATACAACCAATTGCTTGAGGTCCATAGCATGTAAAAAACTCAGTCAAACTTAACCTGTTATTATCTGCAGCACAGATATTCAACCAAAGCCAACATATGTAGTTAGAATCCCTAAGAATACTAGGAGTCTAGGACTATCAAACTACGCCCATCCATAGGGAATCCCTAAGCATGCTGGTACTGTCAAACCATCTACACTCATTTAAGCTTGAGTCGTCCTGATTTTTCATTTGTTTCGATCTAATATGGCTAATGTGTTGTATGCTTGTATTCAAGCTTCATACACTCTTCAAGTCTAGCTTTGACCAGTGACCACCTTTCAAACAAGTTTAATATTCAATCAATCCCACTTGTGCCCTAATATGAGGTACTGCATATTTTATTCCTCCAACGAATTTTTGCGCTTGAGAATTAGAAAGCAAAAAAAATAATACATGTATGCATTCTTGTGTGCTTTATGGAACATTAAAAGTTGTATTTTGGTTGCCTTTAGCATCCATATATATTCTTTTCCATCTTCACTATCACTTGTAAACTCTAGCCACCATCCTCCCATGCCCAACTGCTATAGCTTCTAATGACTTGAAGCTAACTTGCAAATATTATGTAAGTGGAATTTGCTCAGTCGGCCATGCTCTTTGCAAAAGTTCATTCATTGTCTCTTACTGCCCCTTTCCCTAGTATCATGCTTCACTCTTTGCCAATAATAATGTTCTTGTGGCAGTTTCTGTTTTAAGCCTCTCTTGGCAATGTCTAGCCTTGTCAACTATATCCTATGAATTAATGTTTCTCATAAATCATATCCGCTCCTATGCTATATATTACATTTTGTGATTAGTAACAGGTGTTTTTGCATTAGTAATGATTACAGAGTTTGTGTTGAAACTTGACTGTAATGTTATTATTCACACACATATGGTTCTATATATGACAAAGTTATATCTGCCCTTGTCACATGTATTTTAGACTACTATGTTTATACAAGCAATTGGAAGACTAAATTGAGATTTTTATCAGCCTCCCTGCTTTAAATGCAAAACAATGATGCAAGAGTATCCTAGATAGAACAAGATCATAATGATGTTATCAAAAGTGGTTTTGATAGGCAAAAGTGGGGCAAATATGTCAAACAAATCAGGCGCCTGGCTTCAATCTATAGGCACAAAACCTATCTCCCATGAATCTCCCGACGTTTCGTCTCCCCCTACGGATGGCTCCTTTGGAAAGACAGATTCTCCGATCTCCTTTGTTCATGCCCTGGCACAGGAGACTTCAAACGGCTTGGTCGTTCCATCAACAATAGAACTGGGGGGGCATTCTAAGGCCGCAATAGGGTTTCGGGAGCAAGTTGTAGGATTTCTTAATAGAGACGGGTCTCTTGGTGCCCCGGTTTGTCGTGCCTCCCCTATTAGACTTGGATCTGCAAGTCTGGATGGGGAAGAGTTTGGGAAGGATAAGCCCAAAACCTTCGTTTAAGCAATTGTTCAAGGAGGGCAAGGTGAGCTTCCTAGTTTTAAGATTCTAGTAGTGGCAAAGAACACACCGATGGTGTCGTTTAAGGATGGCACTCTAGAAGAGGTGCTTAAAAATGAAGCTTGGTTTGCCTCCCAAGACTTAATTTGCAGATTTGACAGTCTTTGACCAAGCTTTCCTGCCCTGCATCAGTGGATATTAGAATCGTGGCAACCTTTCTTGGAAGACACCTTGGAGATCTACCCCTACGCTAGGGGCTTCTTTATTGTAGTTTTTGATAGCCTGGCAGATCGAAATCAGGTGGCTGCAAAACTTGGTCTTGGGACCAATGTCTCCTCATTCAAAAACCCTGGAGCCCTTCTTTCAATCCTCTGCTTGAAAATCTTGTTGTTAGGCCTGTCTAGGTTCGATTGCCTTACCTACCGCTTCAATTCTGGGCCGATTCCTGTCTTTCAGCCATTGGTGGTTCTTTGGGCAATATGATGGCGATCGATGCTTCTACTTCTAGCTTTTCCTGCACCACCTTCGCTCGGATTCGGGTTAGTTTAGATGTATCACAGGATCTCCTAGCTTCCATTGAATTAAGGGTTAAAGACTAGAGTTGGATTCAATCCCTGGATTATGAGGGCCTACCTTTTAGATGTCGCAAGTGCTTTGTGCCTGGGCATTTGGCCTCCTCTTGCTCTTCCTCCATGCATAAAGTGGACTCTTCTTTATGTAAAAAAGTAGTTGTTGAGCATCTTTCGGTCCCTCATCCTATCCCTTTTAAGTAATTGTGGTGATGGTGCTCTTGAAGTGAACCCTCAGGTTCCTAAACCAAGTTTGGAGAAGTCTTCTTCGTCTATTATTGAGCTGATTAGTGCGGCTAATAGGGCTTAAGTTCTTGGGGGTTTAAATATTGCCAAGAAGAATGACGATTTTGGAAGGCTTCCAAGTGGTAACCCCACAACTTCTACTGATGATCCTGGTAGTTCATGTACTCTGGATGAGTGGACTGTAGTTTAGGAAAAAAAAAGGAGCCGGTTTGTCCCGGATTCGCCCTTTATGACTCTTCGCTCTCATAGTAGAAAAGGGAATGAGAGGCCTTGAGGTTTGTGCTTCATAGCCTTTGCTTGGTCTCTAGCTTGATATTGTTGGCAATTTCTAGATTTGAAGGCTGAAAGTTCTGTATTTTTTGGTGGCTCGAGCTTGGATGGGTGTTTTTGTCAATTAGATGTGTTGTTATTTTGGGCATTCTTGGGTGCTCCTTGGGTTTATTGTTCTCCCATAGGTGGTTTTGGGTTTTTAGCCAAGTTTTGGCAATATTGTTCCCTTGTGGCTTTTCATCCGAGGCAAATGGGTGATGTATGGATCATTACTTATTGTGGGTGAGGGAACCTTTAACCCTCAATTATCTATCAAAAAAAAAAAAACTAGATCATAATCTAGTCATATATTTCTTTAACTACTCTTTAGTGTTACTTAGTATCTAAGTCACCTGGTTTTTGTTTGGATACAAATCTAGTGATGATTACATGCCCAAAAAAATTTATCGGCTAAAAATGAATTAATTAAATTCCACATTGAGTTTGAACAATGGAAATAATGGAGTGGTGCATACAGGTTATGGTTGGAATTATGGTCTAAGACAAATCACAGAGAGAATGCTCTTACTTTACAAGATGAAGCTTTTAGACATTTTCCTGTAATGCTGAATGACTGAAATCTTGATTAGGATCAAGCTTCCCTATTGGCAGCGAGACAAACTTACTTCTCTATGCGATCCAAGATGAAGTTTTTCAAAGACAAGTATGGTTAGGATTGATTTTTATGCTTCAAAGTTATGTTGTTTGGGTACGGGTACGAGTATGGATATGGGGACGTCTCGAGTACGCGGGTACGCCATTTTTCAAAAACCTTGATTTGGATACGTCGTGGGTACATCTGTATATATATATATTGTATATTACTCATTTTTTTAGTAAAACACTTGAAACTAAATAGTATGAAAATATTTGTCTATAAATGATAGAACACTTTAAAATATATAATGTTCATTCATTCATTACTTCAAAGACAAAATGTACATTCAAATCTAGAATAAATCATCTCAATTGCCCACAAAATCATGAATGCCACTCCCATTATTTTTCAACTTTATCATTTACTGACACTTTCTCTCACAAGGGCTCGTCGGTGCATTGAATCTCACAGAGTGCATGCCTTAAGGGGTGCACAGGGAATTGGGTGGGATCAGCTTGTGGCACTTTGCGAGAGATATTCTCATACTATTCTATCACACATACATCCCTTCATGCAGCCTTCATACCTCCTATGATGTCTCCTTGAAATCTTGAAACCCTGAAATATGGCTAATTCTGAAACCCCTCTCAAACATCCTGAAAGTATATAAATAAAATATAACTTAAAAATGTAAACTTATACTTAAATGTTTATTTTATTTATATATTGTTGGGTTCGGACTGGATTTACCTTTTTTAAATTTTTTTGTTGACTTCCATTGTTTCTCCCTGTCGATACCTTTCCGGACACCTCCAGGGCATTTCCGACAAGTACCCGGGACATACCAGTACCCGAGGCGTACCGAGACGTGAAACGTTGGGGAGGGGGGGCAATTCCTGGAACACAGCTTCAAAGTTAAAAGTGAAGATGGCTAAGTTTGATTTTCAATTGGCCTATTGAGTTCAGCAAATTTCAATGATTTTATTTAAACCTTCTTTAAATTCATCCAATTTCGAATATTTCCAATAAAATTGACAAATTGAGTGACTTAGCTTATAGCATATGCTTTGAAGAGAGGATGAGTTTTACAGGACCCATTCATTCTATAAATTTCAACTGATACATATCATTTTTGTAGATATTTAATATTTAGACAATTTATATTCTTCAACTGAAACATGGTCGCGCTATTGCATTTTATTTCAAACTACTTTTTCTGTCTATTAGATTGCTTTACATTCTGCAACCATTATCTATGTGCACTTCCTTTCTACTTTGTAATTTACATTTAATTTCTCGATCCGTGTTCTTTCCATCTGTCCACATGTCAACAGTCACAACTGTTCATGCATCAAGGTGATTGAATAAGAGAATTCATTCTTCCACTTATATCATGCATTTTCAGATTAGCATCTGAATGACATTCTCATCTCTTGACTGCTAAAATCGGATTCCATTCAATAGGAAACACATCAGAGCATATAATAATTGCCTCAAAAGATCTCTTGTTTCTACCCCACTTCATCAAATTTCTGTTTCTAAACATTTTTCCTTGGTGGTTGGATTCTGAGCCGTTTCTACTTTGTACCTCACAAAGCCATCTCCAAAACACACACATCCTTTACATGTTAGCCATGAATACTTCTTATCCTATGCTACTTGGTCACAGATACCTTCCTTGTGCCCTTTCTGCAGTTTTGCCAAGGAAGAAAAGAATGTTTGACATTTTAAGTTTTAACAGTTATGCTCCCAAGAGAAATGAGCTCAGTTCTTTAGCACTGAATATGCAGTTGTTTCTTTTGAGTCTTGACCCTTCTCTTCCAAAGGACTCCTCTATGCAGTAGGAAATGTCATCCATTCAGTTGGAAAAAGCATCTTGCTGCTTCTGGGTGACGTATGGAATTCTGTCCGGATGCTTTTGAGAAAAGAATCATCATCCCCACAACCCAACCTATTAATGATTACTAAAAGAACATGAACTAATTATTATGTTTTCCAGTTTTTCCCTTTTGTAAAGAGTTCAAACAAAACCCACTCATTTTCAATTCTAATCTGTCAGAGTAGCTTGTTGGCTTAACAAGCATAAACACCAGTGTAGGCCACGATGAGCTAGTCCAGATTTTCATCCCAAAATAATCACCTAAATATCATTGATAAGCTTCAGAATAACCTTTCATAATACTGAACTTTTCCCTGCAGATAAAATTTTGATCATGGCCAATCACTCTTATGCAGATAATATCTTGCATGAAAGTAGCCATTCCCATTCAGAGGCAGATAAGCTAATGGACAAATGTCTAATACTAACTAATGGAGTAAATTCTCCAAAATGGCATACCTTCACCATGCAAGGATGCCTTAGACCTGCACACCATAATAATACTTTTATTCTGAGTTATTGGAGAGGTTACATACCTAGCCTGCATGAATCCTTTACATCAAGAGTCGAGCATGATTTTGAAATAGATACTTGACCAATACATTTTCTGACTACATGATATACTTTCTTTGTAGCTGCCTCTCTAGGACATCAACAAATAACTTTATTTTCTGCATGCAGGTTTCACGCTTCATCCAATGTAGAACAATTCTAAGGAACAGTGCACCTGTTGAACAAGCCTCTTATATTCCTATAGGAAATTCTAATTATAGGTATTCAGGGCCTACTTTACCAAGGACTGCTTAGAGACCATATCAAATGGGTGAATGTTCTTACCAAGGACTGCTTAGAGACCATCCTTCAACTACCATTCAATATTCGAAAATCTACTATAAGCTGAAATCTTCAAAATCTCCTTCATATATTTTGGCATACTTCAAATTTCACTGATAGATTTTCTGCATTCATGATCAACGAATCCAAAAAACCTCAGAAAAATCCATTTTGTCATTTATTCTTCTTATTCCAAGTACAAGAAATCCTCCTTGTCTCCATCTTCAAGTTTTCTCTCCTCTAATTCAAGTTCAAAATGACGGCTCTTTAATAAAATTTCTTATTTCCAATTGAAGCTGTTACACTTCTTACACTCCTCCCAATAAAATATTTACAACATTTTTTGGAAAGTGAGTTCTCCAAAAATATTCATAGTAAGAAATCAATTTATCATACCATTATTTTCATTGTGGAAATATTCTATTAAAAGATATTTTCAAAATCCAAAAAAAAAATGTTATGTTGTTAACCAGCAAGTGAACGAAATGTTTGGCAGAAATTTATGCACTTTCAACACATACCAAAGACTGATATGCTCCTACTCCTCACTTGTAAACATCCCAGCGTCATTCAATAAGACATACAAATAACATAAAAAGCATTCACAATATCCATGAAACTAGGCAATCGTTCTATTCTTTTCCTCTTCTGCAAGTGTTTCCATACAGCTATGATACTTGCTGGGACTCTTAAAACAAGCAGAGCTGCACCCTAATTCATTCCCAGCTCGTGTTTTCCCAGAACACCTTCAATATTTACACAAACAATCTGACTTTCAATTTCTTAGAATGTTAGCTCTCTTTTTCTCAACACAAATCCACACTTATTAGGTGGTTTCTGGGACTCTATACAAGTGTAGCTGTGCCCTAATTGATTCCCAGCTCATGTTTTCCCAGAACACCTTCAATCTTAACACAAAAGCTTTCAATTTCTTATAAAGTTAGCTCTCTTTTCTTAATTGCAAGCTGATAAGACTAAGGACTCTTTGGCAACTCCACACTTATCAAGTGCCCAAATCTCAACAGGTTTCCCTAATACTGCAGTTCAGGATGACCGTTTCACAGTACAAAACATGGTCAGTACATTTTCTTAGTGATTGAGTAGTAATGCATACATGCTAATAAATAAGTTGAAAAAAATCGTCATGTTTTCAGAAGCTGTTAAGGCATTATAGACAGACAAACTTCAATCTTGTTTCTACAGGAATGTTCAAAAATTCTGCCCAAATGGCTCATGAATCATGAATTTGTTCCTTATGTCATCTTGAAGCTAAGTAACAATTCAGAAGCAAGAAGCAAGTTAAACACAAGGCTGCATCAAATCACAAACATCTTACTCTGAAAGAAAGATATGGATGTGAACAATATAAGGTTGAAAACACCAAGGCTTAAAGACAACACAATACAAATAACTAACGTTAAAATACAATTCAAAAGGAAATTTGTAACAAGTGACAGATGCATAATACGCAAAAGATGCATAAGTATTAACCCAACTCAAGAACAAAGCAGAGGAAATATGACATGCTCAAGGTATGGGAAATATTCCATGCTCAAGGGATAGAAATCACACGAAGAATTAAAATAGCAAGGCTAATCTGATCTCATAGCGGGTGTTGGTTTCCTGAAGGCCAATAAGAGGAGTCATATTTCTGATCTGTTGTATTTTTACACATTTGGGTCCTAAAGGAAAAAGATATTCAGAAATCAAATGAATAAAAACGAATGCACAAAATACAAAAACTGATGAAAACTGAGAAACTTACTTGTAGACTTTCCACCACTCGGCATATTCAACTCCAAGATCCGGGTTACTCTGCTCCGAAACAGTAACCACACTCTTGAATATGCGACCATACAACATTCTCCATCCTAAAACAGTATGATTCACAGATCCACTGCAGTGCATTATAAGCACTATATTCCCGAAAAACTTCCTCCATCTGATCAGATTTCCAATTTCAAAATTCACAGCAACTGCTTCCTCTACACCAAGATGCATCGATGGGAGCTTCAGAGGCACAAACTCTTTATGATCTCCGTGGAACACCACAGCACTCTGCCTGCCCAGCTCTAGAGACATCAGCCTCGGCTGAAGGTAACCCACAGCAAGCAGATCCTGAAGCCAGGCAGCAGTAAAAGTCACATCCTGGGAAGTCCAGAACCCCTCCACAGCCATAGAATGACTCAAATGCATAATCTTCTCAAACAGAGTTGGTTTCGTAGACCTCCAGGATACAAGAAACTTCACTAAACGACCCACATTGACATGGAGATCCTTCTCGTCTGAAAATGGATATGACTGAGTTCGATCAATTCGATGGGCAGTGGGAGGATATATGGCAACATAACCACCAATCTCCCACAAAATCCTCTGTGCCCAGTAGCCCCTGAGTATATCAGAGGCCATAGTGCTAACAGAGACAGGAAGCATGAGCCCCCAAAAAGCAGGGCTATGAATTAAAGTATTAAAAGAATTCATAGGGGCCATAATCCCCTGGGGCAGAGCAACTGGAGGAGCAAGTGAATCAAAACTAATATCAAATGCCTCAATTCCAGACTTCCTAGTATAATAAAACACCGAATCCACATCAGGAAGCCCATTGGCAATGCCCTGCTGAATAAACTGTTTTCCACTGTAAACCTCCCCATAATAATCCTCGGGATTAATGTCCCCCACATCCTCCAAAGGCAAACCACGAGGCCAAACAGATCTCTGCCCAAAATGAATATAAGGGTTTACAACACTCCTATCATTTCTGCTATGCTTATTCGCATACTGCAACATCGGCTCCCTCCTGGCTTCTTCGCCTATCAACTCTACGTCAAAATGGGTGCTCAAATTCCCGTTAATTACCGTTCCCCGCTCATCCCCATCATATATTTTCTTGGCCCCATGCTGAATGGCAAACAAATACCCTACGCTCTTTCTTACATACGAATTATATGGAACATGGTTAAGGATCCGGTAACCCAGTGCAGATTGTTTGTCTACAGACAGAAAAATCGCACCTTTGATGTCCCAATCGGACGGCGTCCCTGAATCTCCCACGGCCACGACCTGCCAGCCTCTGATCTTCGTCAATTGACGGACTTCCTCCGTCGGGGGGCCAGTCACGGCAACAACAATCCATTTCTCGGCCTTAATAATGCCATATTTGCTGGTGTCACGGATAATTTCGATGCCCTTGAAATGAACTTCGGGATAAGGGATTGTGTCCATTTCTTTTGCAACAGATTCGAAGCACAACAATGCTGCCGTGTCGCCGCCATTACGAACTATAATGAGGATCAAGGCGCTTATAAAAATAAACCCCACTATGATAATTTTGGGCAGATTGTTGGAAAACCAGTCCCAAATGCGGGGTTTCTGGTCATGGCATTCGTCGTAAATAGAATTCGACGAGACATCCGCCGCGTAAGACGCTATTCTGGGCTTTGAAGGCTTTGCAGCAGCTCGATCCTGAACCAGCATAGTGCTGTATGAGGGTTTTTTCAGAACTTTAAGATTACGAATCCAGTTTGAGAGGTTTTTTAAAGATCTTTAGCCCGATTTTTTTGAGTTTCAGAAACATTGAAGGGCTTTGGGAGTTAAATGGGTTTGGAGAAGGGAAATTTTAAGCAGAATTTTACAGACAAATCAATTAAAGCAGCGACAGAAAAGGAGAAAAATGGGAACAAATAATTTACTCTTTGCAGAGGACGGGAAATGGAAATTTGTGTGGCTGTAAAGCGTTTTCCGACGAGAAATGTTTTCCAGAGCACCCTGTTCCGTCTCGTTGTTATTTTTTCTGTCGGTCGACGGAATGATGTCGTCGGATGAGCTTTGGCTTTAATGATGTCACCTACTGCCGCTACACCAGTCGTTTGGTGGGCTGTAGCTTTTGTGGCAGTTGCCGGATTTGCTTCTTTCTGCAACGATAGACGGAAATCTATTCTGTTACTTTTAAGGGGTGACGTAAATAAAGGGCCTTCACCGACAGTCGATGTGTTTTCAAAAGGCACGAGGTCAAGGGTACAGGTAGTGTGGCACTTTGTCCATGGCATATACACATCGCATATGTACTCACACATGTTGTATATACATTGTGCGTACCGTTTGTTGTATATACATGGTTGCCCTTCGTACTTCTCGTGCATGTTCCAATGAGTTTGAAGTACTTTTCTTTTATTAAGTAGAGCCGAAGACAATGGCACAACCTTTTATGTAGATTTATTTTATAATTCATTTACTTTTTTTAAAATAATAAAAATCTAGAATAATATACATCAGCGTTTCGAACCACTGAAGGGGCCCATCCTGAGGTAAAACAATATTATTTATATCTCTCTTAAATTATATTTATTCCCTGTTGAAGGTAGGTCATGTAGTCAGATAAAATAATATAATTTATCTCTCATAAATTATATTTATTTCTTGTTAAATCTAGGTTATATAGTATTTATCTTTTTTATATGTATAAAATTCAGGTCTAGTAGGTGATTTATTAGTAAAGTTGTTTGATTCAAAAATAATTCACCAAAAACCAATTCGTATTAAATGTAAACCCTGATATCATAAGGAATGATGTCAATATTAAATCCCAAGAAAATTTGACGAAATGGATATCTTTCTATCCTTGACAAAACTCTAAAACATAAGGTAGTAATCTTTCCATTAAAAATATATATATTACATCGATAAATTAAAACATAATATTTACAATTTACATAAGTTTAGACTATATTTTTTGTAAAAACAAGAGTCGTGATGCGGTTTTAGTACTTACAACAAGTCTTTGCAATTGTTGTAAAATATAAGTATATAAAAAGGGATAAATTTATCATTTTAAAGATGAAATCACATGTATAAAATGAACTTTGTGTGTATTTGTATAAGGTGGTCAGCGAGTTATGTGGGGAAGGGATATTTTGTTTCACGAAAAGTATGTGCAATGAGGAAATGGTGGGAAAGGGCTAGGAAATACAAAACATACAAGTGGTGGAAGATTTAAAGGTACGCTAAGTAGTGATCGTAAGGGACAATGAGCAATGTAAGCATGATAGTAACAAGTTTCCCCCATATGAGAAAGCTTCATTCAATATGTGCATATGAGTAGCATGCCCCTTTACATTTAATATATAATTAATGTAAGGCCCAATTTTGTTTCTATATATTTATCCTTTGTTTTGTCTCATATGTTTGTTTAAACTATGATATATTTATTTTGCAGTACATTGTGTATGCGATTGGATTTGGATATCTATATTATGTTTGGTTACCATGTTGTTTACTTTTGACATATATTAGAAATGTATTGGGACTCTTGATCATCTAGTTTATATTGTTATATATGATCATACTAATATGATGTATTGAGGTTCATGATTATGCGGTTCATTCCTCCATTTAAGATAATAGTGTTATGATACATGGTTTACATGATATTGTTTATTAAGATATATGTGATAAATTTTCATAACATGTTAATTATATAATGTATATTATTAAATTCATGGTATATATGGTTAATTATTTGGCTAACACATTGCTTGCCATTATTTAGTAGGTGGTAGAGATTTTTATATTCGATGTATTTGATACTTTGCATTGAGTGTGTAGGTTACATATGGTCAAGGAAGTGGGAACAAATGTGCATATAAAATTTGTGGGACAACCTATTATTTGTTTATGTTATTTGTAAGCCATCTTAATCATTGTCTTGTAAATGCGGCATTATATTGTGTGAATGTGGCCAAGTCATATAATTGTGATTTGTGTGTTGTTATGACTTTAAATTATGATTTTAGTTTACTTTTATTTGGTTTAATAAAATGTGATAAGTGTATATTGAGTGTGTGCTAATTATAGTGTGATATGGTGCCTTTATGCCATGTAGACACAACCTTCCTTATGCCTAATCCACAATGTTTCCTTGAAATTGAATTGTCATAAGTTATTGTAAAGATAAGGTGTATGTGGGGTGGTTTGAATGACTCAGAAGTCTTTTTAAATGTTGAAACTCGGATTTAGGCTTGGAGGCCACTTTTAGAAGATGATTATGACAAGAAAAAACCTTTATGACAAGAAAAAACCTTCTTAGGTATTTTCTAAGTCTATGGGACATATGGGTTAGGGTAGGTTAGCTTTACAAGAGTTTGAAAATTCCTTTATAAATACATAGAACCTCAAAAATCATATTTGAAAAAAGAGTTTGAAGTAATTTGAAAATGAAATGTGAGGGCCTTGAGAATATGGATGTAAGAGTTTTTAAAAGAGGAATTTGTAAGTGCATTGATTGCAATTGTAAGAAACAATGATAGGTCTCATAAAGGGAGAGAGTGTTGTGTGTCAAGAGGATAAATGACTAAGAAAAGTCTAGAGTTTTATATCAATCAAGTCCCTAAGTTGTAACAATCAAACCATCAATAATCTAACTTTAATCAAGTCCTTAAGTTGCAAAAATCTAACTATCTATACTACCATCACCACTCTAAGAAATACCACTTGCTTAAGAATAGAGTGCATTCACGTCTATAAATCAACATTTGGGGATATACCAAGAACCCTTTCCAAATAACAATCAAACTCCTCCACAAAGAAATCAAGGTCAAAACACCCAAACCAGTCATATCAATGGTAAAATAATCTCCTAATTCCAAGCGCTTGTTGAAAACCTATATTTGAGTCATCAACACATATTTGATCAACATGATATACCTCCCCCACACAATCACACAATCTCCCCATCACTTAATCTGTCCTTGTGTATTGAAGCCTCTTTTCCCAAACATGAAGTGAAGAGGGTACTTAAAAACACTGCACCAATTAAGCAAAATAATGACACAAGGTAAATCTAGTAAAATATAGTAAATGTTTAACCCTAAAATTTAGATAATGGGGTAGGGTTAAGAAATATATAAGTAGTTCTAACACAAGGATGATAAACTAATATATAACAAGCCAATTAATAGAAAACTTAAATAAACAATATTTTGAAACTATACAAGTGAGATTGCTAAAAATAGTAAAGTACAACTATTGAAAGATATTACAATAAATAAAAATAACGGTACTTAGATAGTTTATTGTATGTAGGCAAATCTAGACTGGGAACATGTGTAAAGTATGTAGATTCAATGTTTTAGATCAATCGTCAACTTCTATAAATTGCACTTTTGTAGCTGCAAACACTGTTGTCAGATATAGACACTACCATCGACACTAGTGTCTAATTATGATGTAGGTGTCCAATATAAAATAATGTTTAGATCTGGATGTGACCAACTTCATTGTTATAGGTTTTATGTCACCTTCCTACTAGTGAATTCAGATCTAGGAAACATGATGATCCAAAACTCAAAAGTTCTGGTTGACGAATATTTCAATAGCACAGAAATAACACAATAACAATGGATTCTCTGAGAAGAGACGCCGTATTACTTAACAACCACAATACAAATATAGGCTTATCTCTGAAAAGAGATGTTTTGTTGAATCCAAAAAAATTGCAGATACAAAACATACGCTTATCTTTGAGAAGAGATGTCTCTTCCCTTTTCGGGTTACAATGCATTTATACATATTTTGAAAACATCAGGAGATTGAGTGGCTTGAGGAATTAACGGTGACCTTTTAAGAATGAGTGGCTCGAGAGAAATAACAAAATTAAAATAATACAGTGCTCGAGGACATAATGGCTCGAGGAAATAACTGTCACCGACAATGTGACTTCCAAGAATGAAAACAATACAAGATTCGAGGAATTGACTGTCACCGAATGGTCACCCAAATGGTTGCTTGGATCATTTCTGCCACCCGAGTGGTCACCCAAAGTGTTGCCCAAATCATTCCTCCCTCCTTGAAAAGCAATGGTCCCCATTGCGTCACTGTTCCCCATCAAGTGTGGTAGTTGTGTCTTGATTTGATTCCCGATGCACACTTGGAAGGGACTATGGTTTATGGAACTGTGCGGGGCTCAATTGTTCACCATTTCTATCTGACCATCAGTCTGTGGATGGAAGGTTGTGAACTTCTTCAGCACGGTATCTATTTGCTTCTGTTGTTGTGTTGTCAGGGCTGTAACATCGGCCCTTTTGGATCCCTGTGGCTTGACCACCATGAAAACAAATTTCTTGGCGCTAAGCAAAGAGACAGATGTGGAAGGTGGTACTTCTGGTACCCTGTAGCACCGTGTTCCAAGAGTGAGAGTGATCCGTATAGTTCTTGATTTGTATATACCATGTCGATCATACATGAATGGCTGACCAAAGAGTACATCACAAACATCTAGATTGACCGCATCACATAAGACCTCATCTTGGAAAGGTTGTATTGCATATGAGAGAAGACATTGGTGGGTGACACAGAGGTCTCTCCTTGGGCTCAACCATCCAATACTGTATGGTTTTGGGTGAGGCTTCATGGACAGATTTAGGATTTTCACAACATTAGTAGAGATTAAATTCTTTTGACTTCCGCTATCAAGAATGAAATGCAGAGGCTTACCTTTCACCCATAACTTAGAGTGAAACAACCTTTCCTTGTCATCTAGCATCTCATCATGTATCTGTGATGAAGCTACAATGGCTTCAAGATCAACATCTATAATTTCTTCTTCAACCTTTTCCATTGCAGGGTCTATATGAGGTAGAGCAGTAGATGTTGAGGATGGTGACTCAGAAAGCAATGATTTGATAGCTCGACATTCTTCTTTGGAGTGAGTTCCAGATTTGTGATAACCACACCACTTCTCGGTCTTTCCTTCCTTTTGCTTCCAAATTTGGCCTCGTGTTTGACCTTATTTATCACTTTTCCATTTTGAAGACTGATTCTTTATATCCATTCTTCCATGCTTCTGCTCAATCTTTACTGCGAACTTGTATGCCTCACCGATGGTTTCCAAATTGAAGAGTTCCATTTCCCCCCGGATGTACCATTATAGTCCACCACAATATTTGAGAGTTTTATGTTTCTCACTTTCTTGAATGCCCAGTCTTGCAGACAAAGAATGAAAAGTGTCTATGTAATCTTGCACAGATTGGTCCTTGCCTTGGCGAAGTTGTTGCCACTGTATGTACAAATCATCATACGTGCTGATGGGATAGTATTCTTCTTTTATTGCTTCCGTAAAATCATCCCAGGTGGGTTCCACCCCAAGGCCAATGATATCCGTACTGAACCTCTTTTTGTACACTTCCCACCAGTTTTTCACAGGCAATGATGATTTCAAAAGAGCAAAAGTGATATTTTCTCCATCGGTGAACTTATTTACAAAGAAGTAGGATGACAGTTGATCCAACCAATTTTCCATTGCATCAGCATTGATTTTGCCTTCAAATGTGGGAATATCAAAATTTACCTGAACCTTGAAGGGTGTTGGGGCACTGAAAGGAAGATCCCTCGATGAGGAGCCTGGATGTGTAGCCGCAGAGCCAAAATTTCCCATCAAAAGTGTTTGAAGAATTTGAGCATCTGCGCTTGTTGCCGCTGAAGGGCTTCATTCACCATTTCCTTGAAAGGATCGGATGTCTCAGTGGCGTCTGCCATTTGAGGTCATTTGGGGTGCACAGGTGGAGCATTTGGAAGCTCTATCGCTTCCCACCTAAGTTTCTTGTATCCTGACCTCATCCTCGGGAACATACACTCTCAAGACAAACCGCTCTGATACCACTGATCCAAAACTCAGAAGTTTTGGTTGACAAATATTTCAATAACACAAAAATAACACAATAACAATGGATTCTCTGAGAAGAGAAGTCGTATTACTTAACAACCGCAATACAAATATAGGCTTATCTTTGAAAAGAGATGTTTTGTTGAATCCAAAAAAATTATATATACAAAACATACGCTTATCTCTGAGAAGAGATGTCCCTTCCCTTTTCGGGTTACAATGCATTTATACATATTTTGAAAACATCAGGAGATTGAGTGGCTCGAGGAATTAACAGTGACCTTTTAAGAATGAGTGGCTCGAGAGAAATAACAAAATTAAAATAGTACAGTGCTCGAGAACATAATGGCTTGAGGAAATAATTGTCATCGACAATGTGACTTCCAAGAATGAAAACAATACAAGATTCAAGGAATTGACTGTCACCCGAATGGTCACCCAAATGGTTGCCCAAATCATTTATGTCACCCAAGTGGTCGCCCAAAGTGTTGCTCGAATCACATGATGTCACTCTTTGTTGATTGATTAAACCCTAGATTTTCACCCCTTTCACCCTTGGAATGAGTTTGCTAAAAAATGGGTCAATGGGCTCACAGTGTCAAGTTACCCCAAAGACCCCTCTATCAATGGACATGTCCTACATACCTGATTCTCCAAGGAGGTCCTCATACTTATGTAGTTATCCCCTATGTGTGGGAAAGTTTTTATGCACTGGGGTACAATATACTATATAAAGATGCATGTAGTGATCTTGCTTGTGATTTGAAAAATATCACTCATGGGATTCTCTTTGAATGATTTAGACCTATGATGTGATTGATCATATGCTTGATATGAAAATAGGGATGAATAGGACAAAATAGAGTGCTTGTGCAGTAGATTGATTTAGCTTTTGCAGGTGTTTTCTTGGTATTTGCTAGATAGATAATGAGAAGGTTTAGACTTGTATTTATACCACACCTTTTGAAAATATCTCACAGTAGGGTTCAATAAGACAATTAGGCTGACCCATAGGTTTTGATCATTTTGTAATTTGGATGACTTTGACTACTAGATACTAGATAAGGATCTGGAGACTACCATCAGCAGTAGTGTCCCTTTGTGGTCGGTAGTGTCCTGAAGACTAGAAAACATGTATGAATTTGAAATTGATAGTGAAGGATGTTTATCAGGTTTTAAGCTTTTTGTCCAATACAAGAGACCTAGGTCATTAGAATGATGTTTATTAGACTAATAGATAAGTGTTTAGGCATTGTGAGATGGTGAATGTGATCCTTTCGACAACAAAGAGGTCTAAAACTGAAAGGTGGATGCCTAATTGATATTTTTCAAATGTACAAGATTAAGATGCTATAAATACTCAGTTTTAGTATCTATATTTCCCCCTCATTTAATCTAGTAATGTATAAGGATGAAATTACTAGGTTAAAGGAAAGAAATACATACATGGGTGTGTATATCAGACCTTGCCTTTAATTTATCCCATTTTGATTTCTTTTCTCGTGTATGAATTATAACCAAGAGCATGTTATAGTATAAGTCAGTGCATATAATTTGAAATAGTTGAAATGTTTGAAAAGAAAGAGAATAAGGAGTACACTTGTCTCTTAAGCTTCTACAGGTCAAATCCTTGCACATGGAGTAAAACAAATAAAACCAATAAATCAAAATGGTATTATATTGCAATTGTTATACATGATCATACTTATATGATGTATTGAGGTTTGTGGTTATGCAATTCATTGCTCTATTTAAGATAATAGTGTTATGATAATACATGGTTTACATGATATTGTTTATTGAGATATATGTGATAAATTTTCATAACATGTTGATTATATAATTTATATTATTAAATTCATAGTATATATGGTTAATTATCTAGTTAACACATTGCTTACCATTGTTTAGCATGAGGTAGAGATTTTTATATTGGATATATTTGATACTTTACATCGAGCGTGCAGGTTACATATGGCCAAATAAGTGGGAATAAATATGCATATAAAATCTTGTGAGACAACCAATTATTTATTTGTGTTATTTGTAAGCCATCTTAGTCATTGTCTTGTAAATGTGACATTATGTTGTGTGAATGCGGCCAAGTCATATAACTATGAGTTGTGTGTTGTTATGACTTTAAATTATGATTTTAGTTTACATTTATTTGATTTAATAAAATGTGACAAATGTATATTGAGCATGTGCTAATTGTAGTGTGATGTGGTGCCCTTATCCCATGTAGACACAACCTTCCCTATGCCTAATCCATAATTTTTCCTTGAGATTGAAACATCATAAGTTATTGTAAAGATTAAGGTGTATGTGGGGTGGTTTAAGTGACCCATAAGTCTTTTCAAAAGTTGAAACTCGGATTTAGGCTTGGAGGCCACTTTTAGAATATGATTATGATAAGAGGAAACCTTCCTAGGTATTTTCTAGGTCTTTAGGCCATATGGGTTATGGTAGGTTAGCTTTCCCAAGAGTTTAAAAATTTCTTTGAATGCATAAAGCCTCAAAAATCATATTGGAAAAAATATTTTTAAGTAATTTGAAAATGAAATGTGAGGACCTTGCGAATATGAATGTAATAGTTTATAAAAGAGGAATTTGTAAGTGTATTGATTGCTTTTGTAAGAAACAATCGTAGGTCTCATAAAGGGAGAGAGTGATGTGTGTCAAGAGGATGAATGACTAAAAAAAGTCTAGAGTTTTATACATATGCAGTGATTTTTAACTTAGTTGGGGGTTGGTTCTTAGATTGGGAGTCTTTGGAGAGAGCTTGGAAGGAGAGCGCTAGGAGCTTAGATCAAGTTAGGAGATAGCAAGAGCTTGAGGTAGACCATCTTCATCTTAAAATCCTCTTTATTTTCATACATGAATGTGTATATTTGAGTATTATATGTGTATTAAATGGGTTTATATGGTATGTTTATATATTTTTAAAATTTTGTTTTTGTATCTTGGAATCAATGGGAAAGATTGTGAGCCTTTTTTTCCTTTGTGGTTAATTTTATTGCCTTCGAAGGAACCCTCTAAATGAATTCTTTATTTTTTTATAATGGCATGTTATGTGACATTACCCAAGTTGGGCTTACGTGTAGGATTTGAGGAAGGTGGGCATCCCCTTTCTTTGTGCTTGAGGCACAAGTTTATTTTGGTGTTAATGGGGCTTGTATATGCAAGCCATGTAGCCACTCTACTCACTTGGTTTCATGGAGTTTGGGAATTCTTTGGTGTAGAAATGATGGTGGATGTATAGTGGTGGGGATGTTTTGGTGTGGAAATAGTGGTGGATGTATGGTTGTGGTTGATGTGGTTGGGAGTGGTGATGTTAAAGAGAATTATGGAAGAAATGGGT
This sequence comes from Torreya grandis, assembly GCA_037957365.1. Taxonomy (NCBI): domain Eukaryota; kingdom Viridiplantae; phylum Streptophyta; class Pinopsida; order Cupressales; family Taxaceae; genus Torreya; species Torreya grandis. Next base: position 4,671,672 of record JARHVA010000458.1, read on the forward strand.
GTGTGTGTGTGTAGAAGTGAATGAAGATGAAGCTTTATTTGAGAAAATTTCATTTTTTTGGTGACCTTTTTACTCATTTCTTTAGGTTTAAGAGAGAGCTATTTGGGTCCTTAATACCTCCTATGTGATGATGCCATATTTGGTAGGGTGGTGAACACTCCACTCCTTGGCTTTCATCACTTTGGAGTGCTTGAAGTTGTTGTGTTGTAGGTGATTTTTGGAGCATTGGAGCAACTTGGAGATGTTGGAAAAAATGTGCCATTTTGTGATATTTTATAGAAGCTTGTTTTATGGCTTGTTAAGCCCTCTTGTGTCATGTCTAACTTCTATGTTTGTGAAGGAATGGTATTATTTGTAGCTCTCTTGTTATGGCACTTTATCTCTTTTCATTCCCTCTTGTTTCAAGTGACAAGCATTTGAGAAAGTGTTATTGTAGCATGTTTGTTTCGTTGTTTACTAGTTGGATTGGATGAAGAAGGAAGTGAAAGAAAATCTAGGGTATGTTGTAAAAAATGAAATCCTACTTCTTATTGTCCTCAATTTGATAAGAAATGTTACATTTCACTTTTAACACATCCTTTCTCTACCTTTGGAATTGAACAATGCTCTCCTACTTTTTGTAACAAAAAAGATCAAATTCTTAGTAATGTAATAGTTTAAGGCATATATTGTACTCATCCTTACTTAGGGAGGTGTTTAGATATAGATAAAATAGTTCATTTGTTGTTTTAATGTAAGTGATGGAAATATGAGTCGTTTTCCTCTTGAAATAATATGAATCCAAGTTTCTTTCATTTTATTTAATTTCATTCTTCGACAAGAAGTATGTTATGAAAATAAGTTTCCTAATTTATTTTACAAAATTAATTTACAATCAAAAATAAATAAAAAATAACCTACATGAGATTATATATATATGATATAAAAAGATAGACAAAAAACAAACAAAAATATATATTATGGGTGGAGTTGGCCAAAATATCAACAACCCCTTGCCCTTGTAAAAAGGATGAGACAACACCAATCCTCTGTCCCATTATCAAAGGCCACAGACATGACTAGTGTAGTCCCATTGACGTCGGCTATGACATGGTAACTGATGATTCAACCCCCACCCCACTATTTGTTTTTGGCCATTCAATTTTCTAATAAATTAAATAATTTTTTGTCTAGTGCCTGACAGCTCTTCCAGACCTACTCAATGCTTTCCTGGAGCACTTTTCAACTTTCTCATGATCTATATCCACATCAATAAGCATTAAATATTTGACAAAGTTTTTATCAAGCTCTACATTGGCATAAAAGACTCCATGTAGAGAAATATGGTCTGAACATAGTTATCCCTAGCTTGACATTCTTGGTAGGGCTATGGACTAATCTTGAACAAGCCTAGGCTCATTAGACCTGTCAAGTTTGACGAGGCCTAGAGATCCTTGAGACCAATCGATGAGGAGTTGTCAACCCCAGCCCTGCTAATCTTGGCAAGGCCCAAGGTAAATCAAAATAAGTCTAGGTCCTAGCCTAAAAATGGTACAATTTCCCCTAGAATTATGTTAATCCCACACAAATTATCATGCTTTGCTTTTCCCAATCTACCTTTATTTTTATACAATTTGTGTCCAATGGTTTGGAGTTGAATGATCTTTGTTCTATTTTTGATAATACTTGTTTCAACATGGTTGATGCTTAGTGATTTTGTTTCAGAGATGGGTTTGAATAATTGTGGGACTTATTATGGTCATCCCATGTCCTATCTCAATTTCATGTTAATTCAATCTCTTACTTCTATCTTAATTAGCCTTGTTGACTTTTAAGGAACTCTGAATGTTTAAGCAAATCAAGAATGGGTTTTTATAGTCACTAAAGCATGTTTTTACCCATTATTACATGTGTTGAGCAAACATGCACATTTTTTAATGCAATTTGTATGCAAGATTTCCTACCCAACTTCCAAGCCCTTCCTCATCCTTGTAAATAATGATGTGTTAAAAGTGAATGGATTGCAGGTTCCAACATTATGTGACAAATAAGGTGCATAATTCTTCATAGTGGCCTTGCTTGTGGTATCAAGGACTTAGGTCTTTGACCTTATAACTTCTCTTAATGGTAAGTATATAAGATAGTTGATGTACATGAAAGTGGTGGGTCAGGCATTTGAACGTAGGACCTGTGCAAAGGAGTCCTTGATAGGATATGGCTACTACTAGTAAAGGAAAATAAAATGGTGATCAAAATGATGAGTTGTGAGTGATGGACTAAACATAGTTAACCCCAACCTACTAGTCTTGATAGGGTCATGGGCCAATCCCTTTCAATCCTAGGCCTGTTAGTCTTGGTAGGGCTGGGGCTAGTCAAAACTGTCAGGGATGCGGAACACCAGAAGCATACAATTGATTACCAAATACCAAGCAACTATAATATGCGGAAATAACCAGATTCACCAAGTAACTAGAATTCAGAATAACACAGCATATGAGAGACAATACACAACTTGTATTAACACTTTATACAGAAAATAATACAATAGAGAATATCCCACATCTTCTCCACCACCTTACAGAGGTTTCCCACACCTCAAGTGAACAGTAAATCTTCTCCCCAAAGCTCTCCCTCTCACAGGTCCCAACACCCAACTCAAATACAGAGTTGGTGTTCACCTCCTGTGCTCCACGCACACCACAAGTGCTCCACGCACTCCACAAGCACTCCACGTGCTCCACAAGTACTCAAGGTACTTCAAGTAGATCTCCCATGAACCTGCACTTCAAAAAACCATACTTATGGAAGGAACTCCCTTGCCTTCCTCTCTTGCTCTATCCGAGTACACACCTGTACTCCAAGTAGATCCTGCCTGATACTGCTCCCTATTGTGTTGCTGTCTATATGACCTTGCACACCTGCAAATCAAACAACGGTTCTGCTCACCTGTGAACCTCGACCTTGCACACACATACACCTGCAGATCAATGATCTTACTTACCATGTAGATCTCCTATATAGGCCATGCAACTGTGACCAAGATCCTACACTCCTGAAGAATCCAGCTGACTCTCCAAACCAGCACCAACACGCCTGGTACTGCTGTGGAACTAGGAGGAACCCACTTGCTCACCTCACACACAGAAGGAGCAAACTTTGCTCAACTCAAACTAGCCCACTTTTCCAATACAACCATGAGTCTATTATATAGATCTCATCCAAACAATAATTAGACATCTAATTACAATAATTAGATCTGCAGCTATGAGTCTAAAATTAGCACTCATCATGCAAACACTTGGTTCGTTAGCTAACTGTCCGTAATTAGCTCGCAGTCGAACCGCACAGGCGACCGACGTCGGTCCCTATCTGCCTGGAGGTGACCGACGTCGGCTAATATATGATCGATGTCGGTCCCTGTCTGCCTGGAGGTGACTGACGTCGGCTGATATATGACCGACGTCGGTTGCTTCTCAATGCTATCCTGCCGACGTCGGCTGATCAGACCAACCCCAACTTCTCTGCAACTCAGCAACCTTCAGCAACCTCCTCTCCTGTTTGCATCAGTGAAGCTTTTAGCTCCACAATCCTAACAATCTCCCACTTGGAGATAAACAGCTGCACTGTACCTGTACCTGTACTCCGTCTAATCTGTTTCCTGGTTCGTATCCCTCTTCAAGCTCCCACCTGAAGACAACACACCACACAACCTGTGATGTACCTCCTGTCATCCGAGTACCCTGCCACATCCGAACGTACAACACCTGTAGTGAAGTCCTGACCCTGCATAGCAACACCTGCTACCGGTCCCTCTCAAAAAACCTGAGAACCCACTTCCCCGAATTGGCTCCTAACTCTGACAGCTCCCACTGCATGGGAATACTCAGGCCTATACCAGACCTCATGTGATTTCAGACACTGTACCTATCCAGCCCTTAGTGTGCTCTGGCTCTGCATCCCGAACCTCGCCAACACCTGATTCACATCAACTCCTACTCGAGACAAAATCAACCTGTGATCTCCATGCCTCCCATGTCAAAGAATTCCGCTGCTCCAAACTCCTCATGACATGACACTGAACTAATCTTACCCTTAGCTCAGCAAAACCCTGTATGTACACCCCTGCTAGCTAGCATACTATCCACATACAGCAACAGAATGATGTTGCAATCATCATCCCCCTGGTAAGTCAAACCACAGTAGTTACCTGACACTGACTGAAGCCATGCTTCGTCCTCCACCTATCAAAACCTGTACCACTGTCCTTCAGCTCCTCAAGACCATATACTTGGTCTTCCGTCTCACGTATCCGTTCTCTCTATTCTTCTACTAAGGAATCCATTCGTCTCTGTGCTTTCATCCAGCTGGCAAACCTACCAAAACACCCGTCTGGTCCTGCTCCAAGGAATCACATCCTCATTAATGCCAAGCTCACACCTGTTTCCTGGATCCTTCCTGCTATACAATCAGCAACAAGTATGAAGAAGAGGAACACGAATTTGAGGGCCTACTTACGCCTTCAGTCCTCCGTATGGGTGTTTGAGACTCCTTGATAGCATGCTGTCCACCCAAAATCCGTTACAGTGACCGACCTCGGTCACTCCACAGTCTGCATCCGACCGACGTCGATTCTCATGCGTCTGTACCTGACTACCAACCTACCAGCGCTGGTGTCCCTGCTACCGACGTCGGTCCTCCTGACCGACATCGGTCTTAATTACTGTCGACATCGGTCCCCTTGACCGACGTCGGTCTTACTCTGCCCGACATCGCCAGCTTCGATCTGCACATGACCGACATCGGCACCTCTTTATTCGACGCCGGTTCCTCCTGATCGACGCCGGTGTCTGTGTTCGCCTGTGAGTGATGACTTTTTACCCACGAGCTCCTTTGGATCAAAACACATGTCCAAACTGCTCTGCTCAGATGTATCCAGCCTCATCCACTGAACTCTGTCTGCCATCTCCTCCAAGAACACCAAGGCTTTCTAGTTCTTAAGCCTGTCAAATATATCTGTCTTCCGCTTAAGAACATGCATCTCCTTCCTGCTCATGTGACCAAGCCTACGAAGCCACATCTCCGCAATAGAAGAAGAATCAGTAATATAGACAAGTAGATAAAGAGTACCTATCTTCTTACCACCAGCTAATTCAAGTGCATCCACTGTGAGAGTTCTTGTGCATCTCTCATCACCCAATCTTTCTGAAGAAATTAGCCATATCTCTAGACCTGGGACCTGCATGACCTTCATCAACACCTGTGTGTTGGCCGCCTGCAATTTCAGCTTCACTTCTCCTTTGCCAATTCTTTGGCAAGGCTCACCAGCTCCTCTACCTGGGGCTGCATGGAAAGAGGCAACCGAATCTTTTATCCAAGATTCAACTTTATCCAAGAAACCTACAAACACATCCTGTGCAACAACACCTGCAACATCTGTATCTTCAGTTTCTTCATGCTGATCTGTTACCAACCAACAATGTTCTTTTACCTGCTCTTTCTTTCCATCAGATCGTGAGTAACCGTCTGTGCTTTTCAACTCCTCCATTCTTAGCTTACTTTGATCTGCCGTTGCTCTACTCCCACTCAATCAGAAACCCCTGAGAGTGACCTGTAACCAAACACACAACCTGCTTCCTGCAACCTTAGCTTTGATACCACTTGTTGGTATCAAGCTCAAGAACCTACAACCAGGCTCTGATACCACTTGTCAGGGATGCGGAACACCGAAAGCATACAATTGATTACCAAATACCAAGCAACTATAATATGCAGAAATAACCAGATTCACCAAGTAACTAGAATTCAGAATAACACAGCATATGAGAGAATACACAACTTGTATTAACACTTTATACAGAAAAGAATACAATAGAGAATATCCCACATCTTCTCCACCACCTTACAGAGGTTTCCCACACCTCAAGTGAACAGTAAATCTTCTCCCCAAAGCTCTCCCTCTCATAGGTCCCAACACCCAACTCAAATACAGAGTTGGTGTTCACCTCCCGTGCTCCACGTACACCACAAGTGCTCCACGCACTCCACAAGCACTCCACGTGCTCCACAAGTACTCAAGGTACTTCAAGTAGATCTCCCATGAACCTGCAACAACCTGCACTTCAACAGACCATACTTATGGAAGGAACTCCCTTGCCTTCCTCTCTTGCTCTATCCGAGTACACACCTGTACTCCAAGTAGATCCTGCCTGATACTGCTCCCTATTGTGTTGCTGTCTATATGACCTTGCACACCTACAAATCAAACAATGGTTCTGCTCACCTGTGAACCTCGACCTTGCACACACATACACCTGCAGATCAACGATCTTACTTACCATGTAGATCTCCTATATAGGCCATGCAACTGTGACCAAGATCCTACACTCCTGAAGAATCCAGCTGACTCTCCAAACTAGCACCAACACGCCTGGTACTGCTGTGGAACTAGGAGGAACCCACTTGCTTACCTCACACACAGAAGGAGCAAACTTTGCTCAACTCAAACTAGCCCACTTTTCCAATACAACCATGAGTCTATTATATAGATCTCATCCAAACAATAATTAGACATCTAATTACAATAATTAGATCCACAGCTATGAGTCTAAAATTAGCACTCATCATGCAAACACTTGGTTCGTTAGCTAACTGTCCGTAATTAGCTCGCAGTCAAACCACACAAGCGACTGACGTCGGTCCCTGTCTGCCTGGAGGTGACCGACGTCGGCCGATATATGACCGACGTCGATTGCTTCTCAATGCTATCCTGCCGACGTCGGTTGATCAGACCGACCCCAACTTCTCTGCAACTCAGCAACCTTCAACAACCTCCTCTCCTGTTTGCATCAATGAAGTTTTTAGCTCCACAATCCTAACAAAAGCAAGCCCAGGTCCTATCCTATCAGTCATGGTAGGGTTGAAACCGCTAAAGAAACATCACACATCAAATAGACAAGGAACTTGGGGTGGTAAGGAACACGATCGTAATTTTGGTAGATAGGGGATTGAATGAGGGACTACCATGTATGATGTGGCCAATGTGTGATCATAGGAAAGTTGGCAATCCTAGGGTTGTTAGACCCTAGGATCTAGATGGTAGAAAATCAATGGGCTTGCCTTTGTCTTCTACTAGGATAATTTGCTTTTCATGCAACACATGCAATGCATAGTAATTTGTCATTGTCAGTTTATATTTTTTGGCAGACCATAATTATTATGTAATTTTATTAATCACTATGATTTCATTGGCCAATATAAAAAAATCTATTTTTTTAATTTTAAAATGGGGCAATTTCCCTAGATAATAATGTTATCACCATCTTCCAACCAATAAAAAGTTGACAAAAAAATCTTTTTCAATTTTTTTCTTTTTAGAAAATACAATGCCTAATGTTGAAACAATAAAATTATTTGTTTTATTGGATGCACAAATTTCAAGACAAATTAATAGACTCAAGTGATTACAATAGATACCTACTGTGCAGGTACTAATAACTATTTCATTTATTAAAAAAATATTTAATTGTCAAATCTAGTGTTTGAAAGATTATTGATCGTATATAAGTATTTTAAAAATTTCTAAAAACATGAATTTTTCACAGTGATTTATGTTTATTGTCTATTGGCCTTTATGTTAAATAATCTAGGTACGTCATCTTCCTCCTATTGGTTTTATGGACAGAAAATTTATAATTTCAATGCTTGCATTGAAAGGTGTTGTGCATGCCCTACACCCATTTATTAGGTTGTGTAATGGCTTTTTCTAGGTATTATGGTGTTTTATTTCCTTTACCACTTGTTTAATTTGTTTCTTCAAATGTCATAGGGCATATATTGAAGTTATGTTTATCTTCAGGTGGAATCTAGATTCGTTACTTTTTATAGGTTTGAGTTCTATCTAGTTCAATGTTGCACTTAGATTTTGTATGCATTCCATTGAAAGTCTAAACATCTATTCCATGAATACATTTTTTGTATGAATTATTTTCATGTGAGAGATAATACCCAATTCAAAATACTCTCATCAAGTATGAATATTATAAATTATGTTCTTTGTATGCACTCTATAGACACTCCACTTTTAACACCTTAATTATACCATCAAAACATCTAACCTCCATAGCACTATCATCCCTAATCACCCTTAATCATCCATAATCCACCCTAATCCTCCCTAATCCCATCTATAACACACAATAATCCCACTAAAATTACCCTCTAGATTAATCAATTAATTAATCATTATTAGTTAGTGTTGGCCATTTTTTGCCCTGCATATAGAGCTTTCAAGGACTGAATAGTGTTCTTGATTGAGAGAAGAACCTGATGATAAAAGAGGAAGATCATTTTACTTGCAAACCTTTTAAAACACTTTAAGTCCACTTAAAGTGTAATTTGTCATCATATAAGGACAGGTCCAGAAGTTTTAGAGCCCCATGAGGTGTCAAAAGTGCTTGGAATAGATATGAAAGTGCATGGAGTTCATTTGGTTCTTCATTGTGTTCATCTTAGCATTTGAGTGGAAGTAGAAAAATGTCTAAATAAGCAATTTATAGAGGCCATATCTCACACGTGTAGATAATTCAGAGAAAATGATCACATGGGTTTGCTCATCTTGGTCCCTAGTTGCCATACATCAAGTTCTAGACCATTTGCTAAAACGTGAATGAAGTTAGACACATGCAATGTTGGGCTCCCAGGCATTTTTACTAGGTTTTCCATACTTAGCCAAATAAGCTAGAACATCACTAGGACATCATGCAAACTAGATATGGACCAGTAAAGTTGAACATTTTATATCTTCACTTAGAAGGCTTTTGAGACCAGTGGATCAATTGGGTTTGTTCCTTTTGACCTCAAGAACATCTCCAACAAATTTGGCCCCTCCATGATTCTTGTGTTTCAAGATATAAATTGTCAAAGTTAATCAAATAATGAATGACAGTCACTCAAGAGTTAAAATAAAGGCACTACATAAATCCATATGAGCTTAAATTTGGTAGTCTATAGAACGTCAAATACATCCACATGAACTTCAAATAACGTTAGCACGAATGTTAATTTTAATCAAGGCAAGTAATCGTTTGGGTTCAAAAGGTCCTTAAAAGGCTTGTAGTTGGTCGAGATCTAATGGTCTATAGGAACCCTCATACTAAAACAAAAGACATAACGATCTGCACTAGAGTCAACTAAGTCAAAATGTCCCCAGGTTAAAGCCTTCAAAGATCTACAAGTTAGACATAATCCAATGGTGTGGGATAATCAAGCCAAGATCTAATGGTACACATTCACTAACAAAAGGATGGGTCCAAGTTAAATCAAGGGCTCTCATTCAATCATACCAATGATATGAGGGAGCATAAGAGCTAATAGGAAAGTGGGACTAGAAAGATCTATGGACGTGAACTCATACATCTTGATCGGATAATGCACATGAGTCAAACTGGTCAATGAATCCAAAGAGATAATGAGCCAAGGATAAGTGACATAAGCACGTTTAGTTGTCAAAAAATCAATGGCTCGTAGGCATTAATGTATAAGTAAATCAATAGAGTGAATAGGGTTAAAGAGTCAATAGCTTGAGTTAGCATTTGATAACCAATAAATAGGATCGAGCCCAGGGGATTTTCAATAGAGGTCGAAGAGATAGTTTTTTTGACCCGAGCAAGCTAATACAAAGGAAACAGAGTGCGAGCATGATTCAGGTCAAGTTGGGGTGAATATTTCAAGATCGAGCATCATCAATAGATTTCCTTGAAGATAGGATTGGTATTTTAGACCTATTTCAGTTGAAAATCAAAATTTGGTTTTCAAAATGAGACCAAGTATTGAGCTATAGGAAAACCAATAATATGATTGGTTTTCAATCTATAAAGAGATTTGTGCTCAGTTACAACCTTGATAAAAAGGTACATCTAGCCATTCAAAATAGACTAATAATCTCTTTCAGTTCCAAGGTATAAAGGGTTGGTCCTCATCAGTAGATTAGGTGAAAATGGCATGGAATCCTGAGATGATGACCTAGTGGCCAGAGAAGGATCAATGAACCTTTAAATTATTTTGCAAAGCCCTTTAAGATTATGTGTTCTTGATAAGATCTTGACTTAGCAACATCCTTAAATTATTGCTAATCCATCAGAGGTAGTTGGTCTTTTTCCAATGCATAGTTCCCTCTCTCTCATTTTTTCCTATAAATGTAGGCCTTTAAGCCTTGAAAACAACTTGGTAATCCCTATTTTGGGTATGACTAGACTCTACCTAGATTTGATCTTTGTAACCTCTTGAGATAAATAAATGACTCTTTTTTAGATTTCATGATTTTGGTTTAGTGTGTTAATGTCAGATTGATTTGCATATGTGGTAGAAATCTCTCCCTTATTAAATCCTAAATATCACCTAGTTACTAGATTATATTGTTTTACAGGTCATGTTTAGTGTTAAATGTCATTCAATTAAAGCTAGCAAGTGGACACATTGACTAGTTAGTGCCTTGAATCAGGCCTTTCCATCACTTTCCTTAGGTTTTGATCATTTGGTGAACCTTTACATGAAATATTAATGCATAAATAACCATTTGGAGTTGTAGACCTAATCTCATTAGTGTTTTTTAGAAGTTCAAATAGAGTGGATGAACAATCACATTACTGGTGCATCACCTCCTTTACATGTTTTCATATTTTACATGTTTCCATGCTTTGTTACCCATTTCTTTCTCCCTTTTCCCATTCAATTTTAGTTTGGGTGATAAATCCAAAAGGAAACCAACCTTCTCCAAAGGTCTGATCTATTATTAGGATACCCACAGCCTAAGATCAGTCCAATGTTGGTCTAGATTTGATCAGAGGACCTAAACAATCTCCTTACTTAGGGTGTAATCTAGAACCTAACAGTTAGTTAATTAGTCCTAATAATAAAATCTATACATAAAAAAAAAAAAAAAAAAAGAAGAGAAAGAAATCAAAATATTAATATCAAAGCAAATCTCCAAATTCCAAGTCAAAAAGCAAAACCAATCAAAACCATTCCTCATCAAACCAAAACCATACCTTTAAAACCTCCCTCATTCAATTAGCCAACTCCCTTCATTTAATGATAATTTTGATTCAATCTTAGCCATCCAATTCTAATCTAATCCAACCATCCATTTCCCTGAACTAGAATTTAAAAACTGAGCCCCTCTCCTTTTATTCAACAAGTTTGGATCACCTAAGGAGATCATGTCCATTGTGTGAACAAGATTTGATATCATCCTATCATCTAATCAATCAATCATCGACCGTAGGGACATGCTACAAAAATTCTTTCATAACTCCACTTGAACATCCATCCACAATCCAACAAACATGAGTAAATCCACACAAGGAGGTTTTCATGGTAAGTGAAGGTATAATTCTCCTTCTTAGCTCAATCAGAGGTATTTATGTTTAATTTAGAGTGGGAATTAGTTTAATTATTTATTTATATTGCGTAACTCTAAGTTGAACATATTAAAGGCATATCATGTTTGGTGCAAGTAACCTCATTTTCTTTTGCATTTCTCACTTGTTTTGAAGTATTTTCTTAATTGATGTCAACTGTAGTCCTATTGGTTTCAAATTTGAGTAAAATTTATCTTTTTTAGGTCTTTAATTATATTTTTTGTACATTAATGTCTAGGTTCTATGTAGTGGTGGTTTCATCCTCAGGAATGGCATTTGTGTCTTGAGTTGTGTCATTTTTGCATCATTGGTGTATGTGTGTTAACTTATGGCATTTGTATGTTGACTTGTGGTGTTTGTTTATTGATTAGTGGCATATATGTATTGAGGAGTGGTGTTTGTGTCCTTGGTGGCATTTATGTACTAAAGAGTGGTGTATGTGTCTTTGGTGTCATCTGTATATTGAGTAGTGGTGTATGTGTACTGAGGAGTGACATTTGTGTTCTTAGCGGTGTTTTTTTATTGAGTAGTGGTATTTGTGTACAAAAGAGTGGCACATGTGTATTTAGTGGCATTTATGTATTGAGTAGTGGTGTTTTTGTACTAAGGAGTGGCATCTATGTATTGAGTAGTGGCATTTATGTTCTATATAGCGGTGTTTGCATTTATAAATTTACTAAGTTATAGGTACTTTTCTGTGTCAAAGACCTAAATCAATCAATATAATAACTCTTGTCTTGTAGGTTCATCCAATGAAGACTTGAAATCAAACTAACCTCACATTTAATCATTTAATCTTCATCAAATAATCTATTTATATCTTCTTTTTCATTTTTGCTTGTGTGTGTCTGACTTACGACTACATATGTTCTTTTCTTGTGCAACAAGGTGACCTTAGAAACTAAAAATGATTTAGGTCATTTTTTCCAAGGATGACCATATATTCTCTTTATTCGTGCTACAAAGTGATATTGGAAATCAGAAATGGTTCACATTTTTTTCTTTTTCTTTCTAAGGTCTGACAACTTGGATTTCATCACCAAACATTGCCAAAGTTCATGTTTTGGCAGATTATAAATATCCAAGAAGGAGTTGCCATTATTGGCTAAGTAGAAATTTAGTTTAACTTGTTTTTTATGAAGTGATGGATATTATCCTAATATCGACACCATAGATAATACCCTTTCATCACGAAGTTATGCCTCACATACTGCAAGGTATATCAAGGCCTCCCTTAGTCATTCATTTAAACTTTGCATATGAACCATCTAGCCATAGATGAATAGTGGTGTTGAGAACACAACATTCCCAAGATCACCAACACCATGTCTTTCAAGGTGTATATGTGAGCCATTATCCAATTACAATCCCACTTAATCGGTGTAGGTTATTCTTATGTGCATGTCATTATATTCCCCTTTGTGAACAACTTGTCTAAATCCAAATTCAAACCAAATTCAATCTATACCAAGGACATTCAACATGATGTTTCAAACCCAATTGAATCAAGATGTAAATAATCACAATCCTTTTATTAGAATCCATCCTATTTCATTAACAATACTAGCCAATTCCAATCAAATCTCTCATCGACTAGTTACAATTCCAATCACAATATCCCCCGTGTCAACTGTAAATAGAAAATCATTATGATATCCTAATTCCAAAATCAAATCATACTTAACCAAATATAATAGATAAACCAAAATTTGGTGATCCTATCATCCCATACCCATCCTTCAACATCGAAACCTTCATCATCTTATCAATCCCACAATAATAAACTCAATCAAAGATCTAATACCCAAAAGGCCCCTGAGTCATACAAACCATGCTCTATAATACTCTTAAACAAATCCAACAACAAAAAATTCAGCACTTCATGATCTAACCATCAACCATCCCATACTAGTTCATCTACTAAGTCATGAAAACTACACTTTCCCCAACTTTGTAAATTTTTTGATGAGCAACAATACCAAATCAACAAGCCCAAAATAAAGAATCCCAAAATCAACCACAACTCAATCAATAATCACATGACCAAGAATCACCTAATCAATCTCATATCAATCAAGTCCCTGAGCGACAACAATCAAAATATCAATAATCTAACTCTAATCAGACCCCTAAGCTACAAAAATTTAACTATTTCCTACCATCACCACTCAAAAAAGTACCACTTACTCAAGAATATAGTGCATCCATGTCTATAAATCAACAATTTAGGATATATCAAGATCCCTTTCCAAATAATGATCAAACTCCTCCATAAAGAAATCAATGTCAAAACACCCAAACTAGTCATATCAATGGTAAAACAACCTCCTAATTCCAAGCACTTGTTGAGCACCTATATTTGAGTCATCAACCCATATTTGACCAACATGACATACCTCCCTCACATAATCATCCAATCTCCCCATCACTTAATCTTTACTTGTGTATCAAAGCCTTCATTCGCAAACATTAAGTGAAGAGGGTACTTGTAGACAAAAATATCCAAAATATCCTCCATACAGCTAAACTTCCCCTTTCTTTAAAAGACCATGGTAGGCTTAAACTGAGTATGGAAACAAAACTAACATCCTATCAATTTGGTTCAACATAATTCACCAAATCTGACCTTTTTGTAGATGAGAAGATTGAAAGCTCAAGAGATTCCTGACTATATGGTGATGGCCTAGCCTAATGTTTTGAAAGCAATAAAATCCTATAGTAAATAAGATGTGAACAATCATGAATTATAAAGGTAAAGGATTTAGAATTCATGAATAAGGGATATGAGAGCCCATCCACATGCATGTAAACAAAGGATATCACAACATTAGTTGATTAATACTAGGATTGTTAGGTTGTGGAGCTAAAAGCTTCAACCTTTGCAAACTGAGGAATAGATGGTTGCTGAGTTCTATAGGAACTGGCGTCGGCAGAAGGACCGACATCGGCAGAGACCAGTGCAGAAGGCCACCGGCGACGACAGGAAGTCGGTCGACGTCGGCAGAACCAGACAAGCAAGGACCGACGTCGGTCGCCTGTGTGTTCCAGAACTGCTCGTTTCATGGACAGTTAGTTAAGTGAACGAAGAGTTTGCATGTTGAGACCAGTTAGAGTCTTGGGCTGCGAGGACAATTGTCTAAATTAAGAGTCTAAGTTATTGTTTGAGTTAGGGATCTATTTATAGACCCATTGGCATGTATTGTATAAGGCATGAGATAGAAAGGAAGAGTTCCTTCTAGTTGTAAGATCTGTGAGTTGCAGGTTGTTGCAAGCTCATTGGGGATCTACATGTAAGTTTGGTCTTTGAATTGCAGCTTGCAGATTCATGAGAGATCAGCTTGAAGTGCTGTAGAGTGCTTGATGTACCGGCAGGGTTATTACTGACTGGTTGGTGAGGTGAACACCAATTCTGTGTGTGAGTTGGTTGTTGGGACCGTTTTTTGTGTAGGAGAGTGTGTGTGAGAAGAATTACTGAACACTTGAGGTGTGGCGAATCTCTGTAAGGTGAAAGAGTGTGGCGGCTCTTTATTGTATTCTTTTCTGTTAGTGTTAATACAAGATAGTGTATTGTCTCTCATATTCTGTGCTATTGGTGAATTCTAGTTACTTGTGTTTCTGGTTATTTCCGCATATTCAATTGCTTATATTTGGTAATCATACTGTGCTCTTTTTGAGGAGCAAGATCCTAGGAGGTGGAATTAGAACAGGTGTGTTTGTTCTTGGATTTATCTTCCATCCTCCCCTCCCAACAAGTGGTATCAGAGCATGTTTGTTGTTCTAGATTCTTGAGAATTGGTATCAGAGCTTTTGGTTGGGATACTAACAGATTGGTGTAGATCTGGGTAGTGTGTTTTGATTACAGGTTACTCACAGGGTTTCTGTTTGAGTGGGAGTTGAGCAATGATAGAAAGTAGTCAACTACGAATGGAAAAGTTCAATGGCAAGAACTACCAATTATGGAGGATGCAGATTGAGGACTATCTGTATCAGAAAGATTTGTACTTACCGTTGGGTGGGGTTGCTAGCAAACCCATGGATATGAAAGATGAAGAATGGGAGGTTCTTGATCGGAAGGCTCTAGGATCTGTTAGATTGAGTCTTGAATCATCTATGATTTCCAGCTTATCACAGTGTAAGACAATGGTGGAGTTGATGAAATCTTTGGCAAATTTGTATGAAAAACCCTCGGCTTCGAATAAGGTATTTCTTATGAAGCGTTTATTTAATTTGCAAATGTTGGAAGGTGGATCTGTTCATAGCCATCTTAGTGATTTCCATGGTTTAGTAAACCAGTTAAGTTCAATCAATATTGTATTTGATGATGAAATAAGAGCTCTCTTAATCTTGTGTTCATTACCTGAAAGTTGGGAAGGTTTGGTAATGGCAGTTTCTAATACTGTGTCTCCTTCAAAAGTCCTAAAAGTGGATGATATTATGAGTGTGATCTTAAACGAATAGATACGCAGGAAAAGCACAGGTGAATCATCTGGAGATGCTTTGAGTGTTGAAGGAAGAGGAAGGCCAAGAGAGAAGATAGAGCGTGGGAGATCAAGGTCGAAGACGGGCAAGAGATCCAAGTCCAGGTATGGCAGAATAACCTGCTGGAAATGTGGAAAGCAAGGGCACTTAAAGAGAGATTGCAGATCGGGTACAGATCAGCATGAAGAACATGAAGAAGAAGCAGATGTTGCAGGTTACGTTGCACAGGATGCTCTGGTATGTTCTTTGGATAAAGTAGAATCTTGGGTATTAGATTCTGGTGCCTCTTTTCATGCATCCCCACATAGAGAATTTTTTCATGAGTATGTCAAGGGAGATTTTGAAGAAATTTGTGTAGGGGATGGTAAGCCTTGTCAGATTGTTGGCAAAGGTAAAGTGAAGCTGAAACTGGAGACAGGTAACACATGGGTGTTAAAGGAGGTCATGCACGTCCCAGTTCTGAAGCGGAATCTGATTTCTGTCAAAAGTTTGGGTGAAGAGAGTTGCACAATAACTCTCACAACAGACTCTTGGAAGGTTACCAAGGGTACACTTGTTGTAGCTAGAGGTAAGAAAGTAGGTACGCTTTATCTATCTACTTGTTTTACTGATTCTTCTTCTGGGTTATCTACTTCATCTGTAGATTCAGAGATGTGGCTTGATAGGCTTGGTCACATAGATAAGAAGGAGATGCTGGTTCTTGAGTCAAAGAGTATGCTTTCAGATTTGGAAGGCATGGATCATGATTTTTGTATACAGAAGAAGAAGGTGAGGTTTCTTGAGGAATCCGATGTTAGTGACAAGAACAGGAAAGCCTTGGTTTTCAAGGAGAAAATGACGGATAGAGTTCAGCATAAAGTACAGAGGAATTCTGAGCAGAGCAAGGGTGATTTGGATAAGGGTTTGATCCAAAAGGAGCTCGCGGGAAAAAGTCAGGTCTCACAAGAAAAACACAGAGACCGACGTCGACAGGAAAATCGGCGTCGGTGTCCAGACAGGGACCGACGTCGGCTATGTGCAGCCTGACGTCGGTGACTCGGGGCAGACAGAGACCGGCGTCGGCCAGGGAAAACCGATGTCGACAGGAAGGCAGTCGCAGGGAACCGACATCGTTCGGCTGTAGACTGAGATGTGACCAGCATCGGTCACTGAGATGAATTTTGGGTGGACAGCAAGCTGTCATGGAGTCTCAAGCGCTCATATGGAGGACTGAAGGTGTAAGTATGTTCTTAAATTCGTCATTTCCCTTCTTTACACTACTTGTTGCTCACTTATGGCATAGGACCAGGGAGTTATTGAAGAAGCAGAACAGGTAGATCCAAGAAACAGTGGGAGCTAGGCATGAATGAGGATGTGATTCCTTGGAGGAGAACTAAACAAGTGTTTTGGGTAGAGTGTTGCCGGCTGGAAGTAAGCACTGAGAGACGAATGGATGTTAAGGATAAAGAAGAGCGGAAATGTATACGTGAGATGGAAGATCAGGGTATTTGATCTTGTATTAGCTACAGGGCAATGGAGGTTTATTCATTGTGTTTCTCTTTACCAGGTTGGACAGTATTAGCTACACTATCCTATTTTCTGTATGATGTGCTTGTTGCAGGGTTACATATACAGGTATTGCTGAACTAAAGGTAAAGCTAGTTCAGGTGTTTGTCATGGAGAATCTGGTAGCAGCAAGATTCTTTGGCAAGAGTGTGTTCTAGAGACATGGAAGGTCATGTGTTGACTTTGTTTCAGGATGATTGTGTGAAACCGGTTAGCACGCCGATGGTTAGACAGTTCATAGAACAGGGGTCTTGATTCACATAATGAGGTTGAGTGCATGGTATGTACTAAACCTGAGTTTTCCCAAGCAGTGGGAGTTGTCACAAGTTAGGAGCCAATCCGGGAGAGAACCATTAGAGGTCAGTTCAGTGGATTCTCACAGGGACCAGCAGCAGGTGCACATGCTATGCAGGGTTAAGTTCTTTTTCTACATGGTTGTAGATGTGGATGTGGCAGGTAATTTGGATGACAGGTTTTGCACCACAGATTTTGTGGTGGTTGGTCTTCAAGGGTGATTTTGAAGATGGATACATAGCCAAGGGAACAAACTAGACGGTGTACAGGTACAGGTACAAGTTGCAACTGTTTATCTCCAAGTGGGAGATTGTTAGGTTGTGGAGCTAAAAGCTTCAACCTTTGCAAATTGAGGAATAGATGGTTGCTGAGTTCTACAGGAACCGGCGTCGACAGAAGGACCGACGTCAACAGAGACCAGTGCAGAAGGCCACCAGCGACGGCAGGAAGTCGGCCGACGTCGGCAGAACCAGACAAGCAGGGACCGACGTCGGTCGCCTGTGTGTTCCAGAACTGCTCGTTTCACGGACAGTTAGTTAAGTGAACGAAGAGTTTGCATGTTGAGACCAGTTAGAGTCTTGGGCTGCGAGGACAATTGTCTAAATTAAGAGTCTAAGTTATTGTTTGAGTTAGGGATCTATTTATAGACCCATTGGCATGTATTGTATAAGGCATGAGATAGAAAGGAAGAGTTGCTTCTAGTTGTAAGATCTGTGAGTTGCAGGTTGTTGCAAGCTCATTGGGGATCTACATGTAAGTTTGGTCTTTAAATTGCAGCTTACAGGTTCATGAGAGATCAGCTTGAAGTGCTGTAGAGTGCTTGATGTACCGGCAGGGTTATTACTGATTGGTTGGTGAGGTGAACACCAATTCTGTGTGTGAGTTGGTTGTTGGGACCGTTTTTTGTGTAGGAGAGTGTGTGTGAGAAGAATTACTGAACACTTGAGGTGTGGCGAATCTCTATAAGGTGAAAGAGTGTGGCGGCTCTTTGTTGTATTCTTTTCTGTTAGTGTTAATACAAGATAGTGTATTGTCTCTCATATTCTGTGCTATTGGTGAATTCTAGTTACTTGTGTTTCTGGTTATTTCCGCATATTCAATTGCTTATATTTGGTAATCATACTGTGCTCTTTCTGAGGAGCAAGATCCTAGGAGGTGGAATTAGAACAGGTGTGTTTGTTCTTGGATTTATCTTCCATCCTCCCCTCCCAACAAGTGGTATCAGAGCATGTTTGTTGTTCTAGATTCTTGAGAAGGATGTTGGTGACACTTCCACAATTTTTTAGGAAGCTTTTGTCGACATTAAAATAGGTTCTTCTTGTAGTCTCTACAAAGATCTTATTACCATCAAACCTTTTCAATGACATTGTTGTCTTTGCCATCCATCTTGACATCCACTATCCTGACTCGTCGATTCAAACTAACAAGATTGTGTAACATTATACCTCATTCAAAATGATGAAGCTATCACATAATTCATGGGACTTTGAGATGACCTCTAACTATGAGATCAAAAAAGGGATTTGAAATCAACCTCAACACATCAACCTACTTTGGGGAGCAGGAAGAGTTCTTGAATCAAAATAAATAAAAAATAAAAATAATAGTGAATCAAATTCCCCTAGTGAAAACCTCTTAGAGATGCTATCAGACAGAAAATGACAAAACCAAGAAAATGAAGAAGTGTTTATTGGTGAAAACCTTTCTAAGGTGCCAATGGAAGAAGAAATTGACCTTTCTCAAGATAAGTATATTCAAGACCTAATAGATGAAGAGCTTAACTTTCCACCCACACAAACACAATTACAAGATGACTACCACTCTATGAAGACACCATTGATGTCAACATTGGAAAAAATGAAAATTCTATGATCATCAAGCTTGGAACTACTCTCAGTCCTAAGAACATAAAGCCTTCATTGCTCTCCTAAAATAATTTTTAAACATCTTCACTTGGTCACATGATTATATGCCCTAATTGGATCTAGAATCAAAAAAGGCGTGTGAGATTATTGGTCCCAATCCCCTTTGGTATCTAAACATTAGCACTTATCTCCATGATCACACCATCCCTCCAAATATTTTACACACTAAAAATCCTTCATCTAACATGCCTCTCACTTCACCCTCCTTGATAACACCCTCTATCGTATAAGCTAAGAAGATACCCTATTAAGGTGTTTAAAATAAGAGGAAACCAACTCAATAATCAACGAAGTTACCATAGACATCACTAGAGCACATACTTAAAATTTCATATGTTGTTGTAATTAAAAATAATAAAATAAAAAATTAGAAATTAATTAATTAATTAATTAAAAATAAATAAACAAATCATCCAAAGGTGAAAACCATTCTTATGGAGTCTTGATCAAATACCATAAAGAAAATTAGTTTATGTCATCATGCATAAATCATTGTCTACAAGTACCCAACACTTGGGGGTATATCCACTCCACCCAGCACTAACATCCTAAACCAACCCATCATGCTCATCCTTATTCCCACCTTTGAACTTGATGATTCATGAATGAATACATGGAGGAAGTCTTTGAGACAAATTTTGGAAACATTTTGGTATATTGGATCTTTTTCAAAATGCACTCCAATGAAACATCAAAATGGCACAAGGGTGATTTGGTACATGGTCCTTATGTGATGTAGTCCTTATATATCCCATCCTAAATCACTTAGTTGTCCCATCCTAAATTCATTGATTTTTCCATCCACTATCATCACTATCAACATCATGATGCTATAATGGGTTTTCCCTTTGCTTATCACCTCATAGAAAATCCAAAAATTCCAAAAAAATCCAATATCAATAGAAATTAAAAAAAAAAGCAAAAGAAAATTTACAAAACAATAAAATTCTAAAAATTTCCCAAAATAATAGAAAATCCAAAATAAAAACCCTAAAAATAAATAAAAATCCAAAACCCCACAAAAATCCATCTTGTCTTGCCCTTAGTCATGTTAAAATCCTTGGTCCTCTTTAAACTAATCATTATAGCTTTATCGAGATATATTGTTACCAATATACCCCCCTTCTATATATTGTTGCTTGAGGCAAAATAAATCTATCATTATCATTGCTCGTTCAACAACATGTTTTTAACTTGACAAGGTAACACATATGTTTTTGTTATTTTTATGTGTGTTCGTGTTCTTGTTTGTTTGTTTGTTTATTTTTCTTATATTTTTGTTGCATTTGTGTCTGTCCTATGGCATATTACAACATGGTAATCATGGTTTTCCAAATCATGGTGCATCATGCTATATGTTATAACAAAAATAAGGTTTCTCATAAAGTTAGAGTTTTGTGCAAGATTAGAGCGTGCACCATCACATCATCAACATCTATTTCTAAAAATACATTTCTTCTAAATAACTATCCATTCTTTACATCAATTTTCATTAAGTGTGTATCGTCAATAATATAACATGAGTGTTGAGCCATCCATCACATCATTACATACATATAAAACAACATATAAAATCTATAATATCCATAAACATGAGCCTTCATCATCACATCATCAATCCACATAATCAATTAAATCCTTGGTTTATGCTTGCACATCCAAGTAATCAATCAAATCCAAGCTCAGATTTATCATGATATATCATTCCCAATCCAACCCCTCGCATATGTCATTTCTTGGGGCACATCAAAGCTCATAACTTTATTGGGATATATCATTCCCATTATACCCCCCTCACATATATTATTGTTTGGAGCAAATCAAAATAAATCACAACATATAAGCCTTAAATAATGTGTATTAATCTCATCCATCCATGGCATCTACCAAAACATCTATATCCATAATCATCATACTATACATGATACCCACCCCCTCCTTATTTACCCATGCCCCTCTATTTTAGCCCTAGTTCTTTTATCTCAACCCCTTTTCTCATTTTGTGAACCCATCCTCATCTTTCATCCTTGCATGCCCTCTTGAGGAGGGCATCATCTCTAGCCAAATCATCACTTAATTTCATCCATCTCCCTATCATGTCACTAAGGGCATCCTAGTGCACCCATCTTTTTTCCTTTACATTCTTTGAAAAGTTGTTATTTCTTTCAGTTGTAACACCCTTTCAGAGAAGGGGAAAATGCAGACACTCCACTTTTGATACTTTTGTCACTCCATTTTGACACCCTAATTCTACCACCAACTCATATAACCTAAATTAGACTATCATCCCTAATCACATCTATAACACACCATAATCCCATCTAAATCCCACTAATATTACCCTCCAAATTAATTAACTAATTAATCATTATTATTTAGTTGGTTAAGGTTAACCCTAACAATAAAATCCATGCACATAAAATTAAATAAAAACAAAACAAAATAAATAAATCAAATGATCAATCTCAAATTAAATCACCAAATCCCAAGTCAAAAACAAATCTAATCAAGCCCATTCCTCATCAAAGCAAGACCATACCTCTCCAACCTCCCTCATTCAATAAGCCAATCCCCTCATTTAATGATAATGTTGACTCAATCTTAGCCATTCAAATCTAATCAAATCCTACCATCTATTTCCCCTATCTATAATTTTAAAATTGAGCCCTTTTACTTCCTTTTCAACAAACTTAGATAGCCTGAAGAGATCATGCCCATTGTGTGAACAAGCCTTGATATCATCCTATCATCCAATCAAGCAATCATCAATCATAGGGACATGTTGCCAAATTTCTTGCACAAGTCCATTTTATCATCCATAATAAAAAAAGTGTGAGAAAATCCACACAATAAGGAGGTATTCATGGTATGTGAAGGTATGATTCTCCTTCTTAGCTCAATCAGAGGTATTTATGCTTAATTTAGAGTAAGAATTGGTTTAATTGTTTATTTCTATTGCATATCTCTAAGTTTTACATATTACACACTCCACAAGCTTATAAAACATTTGATCGTTGAGTGTTGTTTATATTAAATATGTCTAATAAATATTTTATTTATGACTATTTTACAAAAAGGGTGCACAAGGTGTTAAAAACACTACACCAATTAAGCAAAATAATGACACAAGGTAAATCTAGTAAAATATAGTAAATGTTTAACCCTAAAATTTAGATAGTGGGGTAGGGTTGAGAAATATATAAGTAGTTATAACACAAAGGTGATAAACTAATCTATAACAAACCAATAAATAGAAATCTTAGATAAATAATATTTTGAATTTATATAAGTGACATTGCTAAAAATAGTAAAGTTTAACTATTGAAAGATATTATAATAAATAGAAATAATGGTACTTAGATTGTTTATCATATGTAGACAAATCTAGACTAGGAACATGTGTAAATTATGTAGGTTTAATGTTTTGGATCAATCGTCAAATTATATAAATTGCACTTCTATGGTCGTGAACACTACTGTGAGATATGTACACTACCATTGACACTAGTGTCTAATTGTGATTCAGGTGTTCAATACAAAATAATGATTGGATCCAGATGTGACTAACTTCATTATTCTAGGTTTTATGTCACCTTTATTCTAGTCTATTCAAATTTAGGATACATGATGTCATTCTTTGTTGATTGGTCAAACCCTAAATTTTCACCCTTGGAATGAGTTTACTAAAAAATGGGTTAGTGGGATCACAGTGTTGAGTTACCCCAAAGACCCCTCTATAAATGGGCATTTATTACATATCCAATACTCTAAGGAGGTCCTCAGACTTATGTAGTTATCCCTTATGTGTGGGAAAGTTTGTGCACTAGGGTGTAATATACTATATAAATATTCATGCAGTGATCTTGCTTGTGATTTGAAAAATACCACTCATGGGATTCTCTTTGAATGTTTTAGACCTATGATATGACTACTCCTATACTTGGTATGAAAATAGGCATGAATGAGGCAAAATAGAGTTCTTGTGCAGTAGATTGATTTAGCTTTTGCAGGTGTTTTCTTGATATTTGTTAAATAGATAATGATAAGGTTTAGACTTGTATCTATAACACACCTTTTGAAATATCTCACAATAGGGTTCAATAAGATAATTAGGCCAACCCATAGGTTTTGATCATTTTGTAATTTATATGACTTTGACTACAGGGCACTAGATAAGGATCTGGACACTACCATTGATGGTAGTGTCCTGAAGGCTAGAAAACATGTATGGATCTGAAATTGATAGTGAAGGATGTTTATCAGGGTTTAATTTTTTTTACAAACAAGAGACTTGGGTCATTAGAATAATTATGATCAGACTAAAAGATAAGGATTTATGAACAGTGAGATAGTGAATGCAAGCCTTTCAATAATAAGAAGGTCTGCAAGTGAAGCGTAGGAACCTAATTGATATTTGTCAAATGTACAAAACTGAGATGCTATAAATATTTAGTTTTAGTATCTATGTTCACCCCCCCTCACCCAATTTAATCTAGTAATGCATAAGGATCAAATTAATAGGTTAAAGGAAATAAATACATTCATGGGTGTGTATATCACACCTTTCCTTTGATTTATCCCATTTTAAGTTATTTTCTCATGTATGAACTATAACCAAGAGCATGTTACAACATAAATCAATGCATATAATTTTAAATTTGAAATAGTTTAAATGTTTGAAAAGAAAGAGAACAAGGAAGGAGTACACTTGTGTTTCTATGCAACCATGTTTCATATTGATGCTTTGACTTGGTAAATATGTTTCTTTATGAAGCATTCCAGTTAGAAAAGGTTCAGACCTAAACCTTGGACATTTGAAGAGGGATGTTAGAAGGTATTATACCCCCAATCCAGTATAAGGATGAGTTGTGATACAACCATTGATATCATTACATCTCAATTGCATAACTCAAGTGCGAATATATATAATCTAGTGAGGGTAAGTTATTTAGTCATCTCATCCTATAAATCTAGTGATATTGGATGATTTAATCACTCCAATATATAAATTTGGTGAGGTTTAATGATTTAATCACTTCAACCTATAAATGAACCCATTGTTGCAATATAAAAGACTTGATAACAATATATTCTGGTGTAATTGGTATATCTAGTGAGTAGTATAATAGGTAAGTTTTGCATTTTTTGGTTCAATAGTAATGCATATGAACCTATAATATATCTAAGATGGAGTATATGTGTTATAGATCTAAAAATATCTATTTGAAATCTATGAAAAATTGGTGCAATGTATAGTATTTTGATGCAAGTGTATATTTGAATCATGGAACTAAACTGGAGTTTGTGAAAGTGTGGAGGTCATGTATTTATGACATTCCCCCACTGTAATATGTAAAAATATGAAAATATGGAGGTCATGATTTTTATGGCATGCCCACATTGAAATGTACCCCCTTTTGAGGTGAGGGAAATAGAAACTAGTAGGTACCTTACCTCAAAATGTAGTTGTATAATTTATGTATGAATCATGTAACATATAGGGATAACATATTTAAGTAGATATATCAATTAGGATCACAGTATGTGATCACATCAAGTCCTAAGATGCATGATATAGATCATGATAATGTCTAGATGGTAATAACACAAGCTTAGTAAACAATTAGGCACACACATAAAAACACTCAATGTAATGCAAATGAATGGTCTAAGGAGACCTCATATAAGGGGCATGTTTAAATGTCGTGCAACCAAAAGGATTGACATATTTAAAATTTTAACCAATAGAGAATGACATATTCAAATGTATGATCAAATATAATGGTGCAAGCGCCAACAGGCAAGGAACATATTTAAATATTACACAAGCAAGATAATTACAAGTAATGGAATACACTCAAGGAAGTAAAAATGTAAATAACTTAAGTATAAACAACTAACATAAGCATATTATACTAGTCCCTTCATAGATGTGTTAGCAAAAAATGTTATGTGGTATAACACATCAAGTACACTGTGAAAGATATGAGCATGGATATAGACATGTGTAAGCGTTAGTATATAAACTCAAATATGATAATGTATAAATGATCATAAAGGATATGTAACTTGTATCAATCATGATCAAAGAAGTAGATGCCTCCAATGTACTATATGCCCAACGTACTATATGATGTGAGTAGAAGAAAGGTCAAACATCTAAAATTGCACAGATCATGTGTCTGGGTATGCATGTATCACACTCAAAGATGTGTGAAAATATGTTTATATAGGAATGAAATGATATGTTATCTACTAACATAAATCAAACAACATAGATGCTAAGGAGCTAGTATAATTTGGGAATGCTAAATATTATTGGTATTTTTAGGGTTTATTTAATTTTTTTTGGATTTTATTATATATATATATATATATACACACGCATATACATATATATACATATATATATATATATATATATATATATAGATAGATATATGTATATATATATTTATATACATATATACATATATATATAGATATATATATATATATACATATATATATATATATATATATATACACACACACACATATATATATATATATATATATATATATATATATATATATATATATATGTATGTATATATATATGTATATATATATATCTATATATATGTTATTTTACACACACACACACACACACATATTTGAATTAGATGTCATAAAACTTAAGTTGGATCATATGCATTGTTTGGATCATGGTTGGATAGATGAAAATGATGGATGACATGCTATTCTTCACGATTTACATGCGAAGTTGAAGAATAGATGCTATCATGTGGTATATGGATCAATTTTCCATCATGGGAAAAAGAGATACCTTGTTGATTTTGGTCAATTTTGGATTCCATCTGGTATAACCAAAGAGTTCCCAATATAAATGCATACTGTGATATGTGTGGCATAACTCAAACTCTTATTTGAATCACTTTAGGACTATAAGCAATTAGTATTATGATGTTTCCTAAGGAGTCTTTCCAACCTCCTTTATTTTGTAAGTCTTTTAGATCAAATCCAAGTTATTACAAACTTATTACCTTACAAGTGTTTTTTGTTTATGTAGGATCAACATGGTTATGCCAAAAATAAGCACTACCCATGAATTATGTGATTGCCAAACTTTGTTGGCGTGCATATTTTTTATTTGTTCAACTGAGGTGTTTATTTTGGATACATATTTTGGATTAGTCTCATATTGAGCAATGTTTGTAAAGTTCCAATATGAATGTGAGGAATGCCACAAATTTTCTCATAGTGTTCATTGGTAGTTCATCTTCCTCATTTATACGTGGAATAAAACTTTTGTATTTGGAATGAGAGATGTTAATTTTATTTGGATTCTTG
The DNA here is from genome assembly GCA_037957365.1 of Torreya grandis. Classification (NCBI taxonomy): domain Eukaryota; kingdom Viridiplantae; phylum Streptophyta; class Pinopsida; order Cupressales; family Taxaceae; genus Torreya; species Torreya grandis. Next base: position 4,698,664 of record JARHVA010000458.1, read on the forward strand.
AGTATGAACAAAGCATATCTATGAACATCCGAGTATAAATTAGTAATTATTTTGTTTATGTAATGATCTTTCTCTTAAAGGGGAAATAAGACCTCTACTAAAGATGAATTTCAATTCCAAATTTGAGGGTCTAAATGTTAAGGCATATGATGTACTTTTAAATCAAATACAATAGTCTTGAAGGGATTCAACATCATGTTTTTTGAAATTGTGCAAATGTTCTAAAGTAATTATAAGCACCTTGTGTATATTAAAATCTAGAAAGAAGACATCTTTCAATTGTGAAAAAGTGTTTAAATAACCCTTTGGTAAGTTATAGAACCAATTGTGAACTTCATCGATAATACTCATGTGAAAAGCTTTTAACAATATTTTGATATCTTTAGCCCATTGACCAAAATAATGTACATATTTAATCAGGTGATCAAAGGGATATTTATGATGATAAAAGAAGGTTAAATGTGATTGTTCAAAACCTTATGGATAAGGATATTCAAGTATACATTGTGCAATAGGTTGATTGCTGAATGAGGTAATATTAGCATTAGCATTATGATAAGCCATTTGCATTTGAAGTATAGATACTTGTCTTTGAAGCTCTCCAATAGTGCTCATCATAGACATGAGATAATCATTAGGAATGATGGTGTTTGGGAAATGTGTGATCATTAGTTCTAATCCACCACCTCTTTTTAATTAGGTATATTAGTATTATCATCCTCATGAACAATAAGTACAAGTTTAGAATCACTAAATTTATGATACTTTGGTAATGGTATTATATATTTGAATTTTGGAACTTTTGGTATTTTATTTTGAGAAATTAAAACTTTTGATATTTGTATACCACTTAAAGGTTCATCTACCTTTGGTAATGATATAACAATTAGAAACTTAGGTAGTTATGGTAAAGTTACATATTTTGGTACATGAGGAAATTTTAGCATGAAAGAATCTTTTGGAATATAAAAAACTTTTACTTAGATTCGTTGGTTGATTTTGGTAAGAGTATATTCTTTGGAATGTTAGGAATTTTTGCCACTTTTAGTTTGTAATGCATCTTTTTTATTAGTGTCTTGATTTTATTTTGATAAATATTCCATGACATTTTTATTCACATTTTCAAAAAAAATCAATATCAAATGAAGGAATGAGTGATTCATCACCCTTGATAAGGGGGGTATCATTTGGAAATGTTGGAATAGTGGGAGTTTGAATCAATGCATTTTAAGGGACATTCCCTTTTTGATTAGTTTGTAGATCAACCATGATATCGTTATGCATTTGGAAAAAAAATTATTATCAAATAATGAAATATGTTGCCCATATATATATAAATTTTATTTTAGGAGGGTGAGGGACATGTTGACCTTGATGTGATATACCCACCTTTTAGATTTTTAATAGTATGGATTGCGAAACCCAACATAGTCCCTCATCATTTTATGAGAGTGGGATGGTAACTATTACAATTTTGAGGGGTATATTTCTCAATGGAATGGGCCAAACATGCTTGCTTTGGGTCACTCGATAATATTTGAAAGTCTTTGTGCTCTATATCTATGAATTTATAAATACATACCTCTTCTTGATAATAGGTTATGTTTGATCTTAAAAACACCCTTCATTATATATTTTGTAAAATATCAAATGAGATAGCTCATAAATAAACTATGAAACCCTAGGAAACTACATAACCCTAAATAATATAATGGTTGCATAAGAGGACTTAGATGTTGGGTTTACCAAATGATTAACCCTAAAAATTTAGATAGTGGGGTAGGGTTAAGAAATATATAATTAATTATAACACATGGGTGATAAACTAATCTATATCAATCCAATGAATAGAAAACTTAGATAAATAACATTTTAAATTTATACAACTGAGATTTCTAAAAATTATAAAGTACAACTATCAAAAAATGTTATAATAAATAAGAAACAATTGTACTTATGAGTTAATTACACACAGGCAGATCTGGACTTGAAATAGGTGTAAAGTATGTAAGATCAGTGTTTTGGATCGGTCATGAGATTCTAGAAATTATACTTTTTTGGTCATAGACACTACTATCAGATCTAGACACTACCATCAATGTTAGTGTCTGAATGTGATACAAGTGTCCAATAAGAATAATGATTGGATTTGGATGTGACTAACTTCATTATTATGGGTTTTCCATCACTTTTTTATTGGTAAATTTAGATCTAGATATAGGTTATCTCTCTTCCCTAATTTATCAAACCCTATCTTTTTACTCCTCTTCACCCTTGGAATGAGTTTGTTGAAAAATGGGTTAGTGGGATCACAATGTTGAGCTATCCCAAAGACCCTTCTATCAATGAGCACTGCCTACATAGCCAATAATCCAAGGAGGGCCTCAAACTTATGTAGTTCTACCATATATGTGGTAAAGTGTGTGCATAAGGGTGTAATATACTATATGAAGATATATGTAGTGATCTAGCTTTTGATTTGATAAATATCACTCATAGACTACTATTTGAATGTTTCATACCTATGATATGATTGTTCTTATGATTGATATGAGAATAAGGATTAATAGGGTAGAATAGAGTGCTTGTGCAGTTGATTGATTTATCTTTCGTAGGTCTTTCCATGGTATTTACTAGATAAATAATGATAAGGCTTAGACTTGTATTTATACCATGCCTTTCAAAAATATCTCACGATAAGGTTCAATAAGATAATTAGGCCAACCCATAGGTTTATGCCATTTTATAATTTGGATGAATTTTGACTACTAGGCACTAGATAAGGATCTAGACACTACCATCGATGGTAGTAACCCTATGTGGCTAGTAGTGTCCAAAAGGCTAGAAAATAGGTATGGATCTAAAATTGATAGTGGAGGATGTTTATAAAGTTTTAAGATTTATGTGCAGTACAAGAGACTTGAGTCATCAAAATGATATGGATTGGACTAATAGATAAGAATGTAGGCAAAATGAGATGGCGAATGCTAGCCTTTTAGCAACAAGGAGGTCTAAAACTGAAGGATACAACCCTAATTGATATTTGTCAAATGTACAAGACTAAGATGTTATAAATATTTAGTTGTAGTACCTACATAAACTACATTAACATATATCTACATAGAGAGAAGGGAAGGGAATAAAATTGCCTCAAATAATAAATGCCAAAGATAAATGAAAGAGCTAAAGGGAGATAATAAATAAATGAAATTGACTCACTTGGGTTCTAATAGTGCCTAAAAATGTGGAGAAGAGGTTACAAAATAGTACAAAAGTAATCATAGCAAGCAAATTATATTCTATTATAATGACCACTTTTGGTGCTAAAAAAAGGGTCACAACTAGTTTCAGTGGATAAATCTGGAAGTCTCCATCAAATTTGTTCAACATGTTCCAAAAATTGCTATGTAAATACTCAGAGTCTAAACCTCCCTAGAACCCTTAAACAAAAATAAATGGCTATTAATCTTCTCTTGATTATGCAAATAAATGCATGCAACTATTTGAATATTTTCCCCTTTGATGTAATTCTAATCTAAACTCAACACCTAACAACACATCCAAAAAAACAAATAAATGTGTAGTCAAGTGGCTCGAGCCCCCTTAAGAGTTGAATCTACATATTACTATGTAAAAATCAAGGTTTAATGTAGTTTTATGAGTGTAAATGAGTGATCCCTTCCTAAAGAGTGAAGAGAAGCTTCCACCTTATTTCCCCATGATAATCAAATGTAACTAATATAATATTTATTTTGGGACCTCTTTTGCTAAAAATATGTAGAAATAGAAACCCTTAAAATCACTTAAAATTATTGATGAAAAAAATAAAACTTTGATTGTGTGCTTAATAATTATATGGTGCTTTCATACTTCTTGGAATGCTCTAAGATGTTTTGTATATATAAATTTATAAATTTTGAATTTAGGACCTATTGAAACACAATCAAACATAAGAAAATATGGAAAATCTGAAAAAACATGCCCACATAATGGAATTACAAGGAACAAGGGCAAAAGGGTGCATAAAAATAAAAATGACCATTTTTGGTGGCACTGTAAATGGTAAAAGACCAAAAATGTCATAAGAGGAAGAAAAAAGGGGACCCATAGGCAAAAAAAAATGCAAAAGATAGACAAAAAAAAGTACATGTCCACACAAAGAAGAAAAGAGAAATAAAAACACAAGAAATGGTATTAATAATTACATAATATGAACCAATGATCCATATGTGCAAAACCATGTTAACAACATTGTAATAGTCATCCTTATTTCAAGATTATGTATTTACATAGTGCCCCAATTTGACCTACATGCATGGATGCATATCAAAGTAAAAACTTCAAAAATAATCCGTGTGAAGGATTGAATAAGGAAAATTTAAATTTATGGCAATGGATCACCAATGTTCAATGTAAACAACTCAAATGTCCCTGCAAGAAAATGAGAATTCCCATAAGTAGATCGATGTCATGGTAAATTGATAATCAATATAGCCAAATGAAATAGGTAAAGCTAAAATTGATCAAAGGAATTAATACACCGTTTTGTACACAAACCATGTTTTCTTTAAAACTCTAAATGTGTAAATTAAACTCAATGTTAAGGAGAAAATTGAAATTAAAATTGAAAATTTAAACCAAAACCAAGGATCGAACTAAAATTAAAAGTTAAATCCAACACCAAAGATCAAACTAAAATTGAAAGCTAGACCCAAAACTAAGGAGCAAAATCTATTGCTTGGCCAAAGAAGTAGCTATATGGTTCCATCGTGAACTTTGGTACCTCTAATATTATGATATATGTAAATAAAATATACAATAAGTTGATCATATGCCTTGATTTTGAGTTGAGGGATGATCCTACATGTCACTCATCCTAAAAGAAAGAGTCACTCGCACCATGTGTAACATAGAAAATAAGAAAACTATGTGATCATCATGAAAGCATGTCTATAACCACACGTATAAGATAAAATAAAAATTTTATCATGTAAACTCAATGGTAATATGTAAGCCGATACTCATAGGTCACTACCAAAGTATGGCAAGTAAAGGTGTCAAAAGGGATGGGCTATTTTTTCCTATGAAAGGGGACAAATGATATGTTCTATTGTAATAAGATATAATAATGTATGTACCAAATATAGTAAGCTGGTGTTTTACTTATTTTGGATTAATTTTTTTCTAAATAATTTAAAACTAAGGGTAATTCAAATTATGTAAAATATAATAATAACATACAAATCTGAATTAAAAAATAGAAATATTGCTATTCCACTTAGTCAATTTAAAATTAACAAAGAAATAGAGGAGGGATGCGCTTAGCCTATTTATGTATTTTATCATATATAATATCCATAACTACTTTTGAAAATATTTTATGTGTGCTTTATCACTGTTCAAATCATAAAATTGTAACTCAAACCTTGCCTGAATGTAACTCAAATCATATAATTTTATAGTGTGACCACTGTGGTGATTGGTACTATTTTGGTTCTAAAAATAATCTGTGTGTGTTGTGTAAGTCTATCATGCATTAAGACACTATTTATACACTTGTAGATGATGCATGTGTGTGTTCTTACCTTTGATCATGTACAGTTATATATTTTTTCCTTCTCCTTCCTTTGAAACCATAATCACATTTTTGACCATACGATGACCTTTGAAAAAGAGGTTAGTATGTTGGGTTGGACAACCTTAACCACTCGCCATTGAGTGATTGAGCATTACTTACATTCCAATACTCTAAATAGGGCTCAAACTACAAACATTTCTCCCACTTTGTGTGTGTGTGTGTGTGTGTGTGTGTGTGTGTGTGTGTGCAGCATCATGTTTAATTTATATTGCAATGCAATGTTTGGGTTTCAACTCTTGAAACCATGAAACATTGACTTGCATGTGTATTTAATATTATATCTAGGGCTACTCATTTGAAGTATTTTTATATGTTTATGACTTTGTGATAATTTCTCAAGAGAATGTGAATTTATTCATCAAGTTTCTAAGTTGTTCTCAATGTGATGGCCAAGTCATATTATGTGAGTACAACTCTATGATTGATTTGTATTTATAGTCAACTCTTAGATATTTATTGACATGATCGACCCATGAAACATGTCTAAGTTAACCTAATGGAAAATTTCCAATTTGAAAAATATTCATTGAGTGTTCTTAGACACTGGTAGTAGAGGTAGACACTTACAGTCATCACAATTGTCTAGTTGTTATCGATATTTTCTTGAGAGTGAAAATCTATTATCTAAGATTTGGAGACAATATATTTTGGATTCTAGAAGGTATTGTACAGGCTAGGTTGATCCTAAATATGTGTATCTAGGTAATAAGGTTAGCAAAGATAATAATAAAGTAGATGGATTGGGAAGTTTTCACAAGATTCAAATGTGTATGCAATGTCCAAGTATGTCAAAGTGTGCCAAAGTTGATATTATCAAAGTGTCTAATAATAAATTTAGGGGTATACAAATTATCCCATTTTAATATAATATTTAAAATGTTAAATTAAAAATATAAGATAATAAATTTGGTACCTATAATAACCACCCTTTGTGTTGACACATGTGCCCAATATGTCCCATTTGCTCCATGTAAAACCTACAAGAAAATATTTATAGATCAATGTATTTTTAAACAAGAAATCTAAAATAATCTAGTTTATTAAACTATTTAAAATTAAAAATCCAAGAAACACATACACTTGAAGGTACACAAACCATGCTACCACTTGGTGAATTATATCAGAGAATGACATTGGGTGATTATGCCCCAAGGAGAACGAGTAATTAAAACCATGAGTTGAGGAGTGTTAATGTATCAACCCCATTGGAGAAGGAGTTCTATAAGTTGAGATCCATAGAAACTCAATTTCATTGCTCTAAATATAAACATAATTTTTTTGTGAAACCCTGAAACTAGGTTTTTATGTGAAGGTGAAACCTTGAAGTAGGTTTGTATGCTTATTAGAACCCTGAAACAAGACTCATATGTAAAATTGAGCCCCAAAATCAAATTCATATGTAAAGGATCAACCACTTTAGATGGATTATAGACCCAAAGTGATTATTTAGTACCATCAATCTTTAATATAGAAATAGAAAAGTGTTTGCATTAAACACATTTATGCCCCAATATGATCCACCTTTACTTCAAAGTGATAGAATGCTAGCACATGTCTATCATAATTTCATAGAATGCCATAATTTATCCTTATATTACTATAGAATTCCTTACATGTGTCTCAATCCACTCAAACTATCCCATATGAATCACCCAATCTAACTTAAAATGTGAACTGTCTATTTGTCATGGTTTCAACCTCTAGGACATGCCCATTGTTTTCCCCCATTTTGATATGAGGGATGAAGCTTTTGAATCATTCATCTCAACAAGAAAAATATAATCATGAAATATATATATGTGTCATCATATAACTATTTGATCATTATGTTTTATCTTATTTTGTATTTAGTGGTATAAACATGATTAAACTTTTGAATAATTTTGATTGTGTAAAATATGTCTAAATCACATATATTTTAATATAAAAGAAAAACTAAGATTGATTTATTACACTTACTATAAATGGAAATGACCAAGAGGATATGGTACTTAGCTTGTTATTGTTCTATTTTAGTTGTGATAATGTAAACCATAAAAAATTCTCTAAAATTGAATTGTGATCACTCGAATCAAGAAGATGATTGTTAGAATATACCTATATAATTCTGATAATGTTCATACCCTATGGTAATCATATATGTCTACCTTTTTTTGAAATATGTCATTGTGAAAAGTTCTGGAATGTTCCATCATAGATCATGACACATGCCTGTAGATGTGTTTTTTGTGCAATATTAGAGGCTCGATCTTATTACCAAATTAAGATTTTTCTTCTTTCATCTTGAAACCCTAGCTCCACTTTCAACACTTGATTCACCTATAAAAAGGGGTTAGATAGGATGGGTTGGAAAACCTCAACCACTTCCCACCTAATGGTTGAGTGTTGCATATGTTATAATACTCTAAAGAGGGCTCAAATTAAACATAGTTCTTCCACTTAATTATGTGTGTGATTGACAATGATATCCTAGAATGTATGCAAATTATGTGGCTTTCAACACTTGAAAACCTATGATTTTAACCTTGTAATAGTATTCTGACTTGTCCCAGTGGCTCTTATTTTGAGGGGTTTTCATATTTTGATGCTTTAATGAAGTGCCTCAAGGATGTGAAGATGTATTTGTTAATGTGCAACTAGATTTCCAAGTGAGTGCTAAATGTTTTTAAAGAAATAAATATGCTTAGGATTAATGTGTATACATACCTGACTCTTTGAGTGATTTCCATTTGAACTAACATGTGAAACATGTAGGTTGACACAAATGAAGGGTTTTAATTTGAAAAATAGCATTTGGAGTTCCTGGGATGGATTAGGTGAATCCAAATAATACCAGTAATTGATATCATCTGAATGTTATTGAATATTTCTAGGGAGGATAAAACAATGATTTGGAGGATGGTACTAGTATTTTTAGGATGATATAGGAACATATTATGAAGTTCATGTATATTAATGACAACAAACTAGGAAGGCCAAGCTCATAGATGGATAAATGGCTAGGAGGTACTATGAGGAAGAGGCAATTATGTATGTAAAAGTCATGTATGTTAAGGATCAATGACATATAACATTTTTAATTGTTTAATTCCTAATTTATTTGGCTAAAAATTCCCCCATTTTATTCTAGTATTGAAAATGCTACATTAAAAAGGATAAAGTAATAAATTTGACACCTAAGTGTAACCACAATGGGTGTCTTTAGGTATTTTCTAGGTATTCAACTTGCTCCATGCAAAAACTATGCTAAAACATGTAGGAATTAGTGTCCACTTATGATTACAAATATGAAGTAATGTAGATTATTGAATTATTTCAAAAAGTAAGGAACAAATACACTTGTAGGTGTTTAACCCTAAAATGTTTTAGATTGGGGTTATCTAAATGTAAAGGGGGTATATAGAAATGAAATGTTACAAGGGTGATAGTCAGATCTATAATAGGCTAATTATGTGCTAAACTCATATATAAACATACACCAAATTTATTATGCTAAGATAGTCTAAATATGGAAAGTACAATTATGCTAAATATAGAAATAATAAAGAAGTGAAGTACTTATCTTGTTATGATGTTATTGAAATTTTAGATCTAGAACAAGTGGGAATCAAGATGGAATGAGATTTTGGAATAATCCTCAAATTTTGGTTCTGATGCTTCTGGCTCTTTAGATAGTAACATTAGCATGGGATAGTTGCATTGATGCTACCATCTAGGTTCAATGCTAGTGTCATATATGACATATATATTAAAAAAAGATGCAACCACATAGATGATTCTAGGTTTTTCTTCACCTTCACTCTAGTATATTTAGTAGGTCATGGACTATCTCTCTTTGTGAAATGGAAAAACCCTAGCTTTCCATCTTTAATGTGACATTGGAGAAAAATGGGTTAGTGGGAACATAGTGTCAAGTTGACCCCAATGAACCCACTATCAAAAGATGATACCTATATAGCCAATACTCCATAAGAGGGCCTCATACTAATGTAGTTCTCCCTTATGTGTTAGATTATGTCTAAATCATATAATAAGTGTAAAATAAGTACAACAATGACTCAGCTTATGACTTGACAAATCGAGCTCTTGGGCTACTCCTTTAGTAATTTAGACCTATATATGTGATATACCTATGAAGAGTATAGAAATACGGAAGTTTTTATCAATTGAATGCTTGATAAAGTGTTTTTGATAAGTTCCCTTGATATCTTTGGTATTTTTATAGGTGATGCTAGGTGAGGAATGAATGAGGGTTGATCTTGTATTAATATCAATCCCTTTGGAGTAATAACTTGAATAAAAGAATTTAGGCTAACTATTAGGATACATTTCATTTTTAATTTGGATGACTTTAGGAAACTGGACACTTTTAGCAGGATAGGATAATAATGTCGACACTATTATTTTCCTCAAACATTAGTGTCTAGGAAGTAGGTGAGTAGGTACAGGTTCAAAACTTATAGAGATGAAAGATAAGTACATTTTAAGCATTATGGGAAAATTAGAAGACCTGGTTCATCAACATAAGACTGGTCAGACTAAGAAATATAGGCCAAGGGGCAAAATGATATAGTAGACAAGACTGAGGTGCTATATACTCATAAAATATCATATATAGTAGGTATGCAAACCAAATTATCCTATGAAGTTATTAGAGAATGTGGTGATTATGCCCCAAGAAAATACTAGTGTTAAAAACCATGGGTTGAGAGTACGTATTCCTGAAGCCTCATTGAAGATGGAAAAGTTTTTAAACTTTAAGTTACATAAAACCTCAATTTCACTACTCATTATACTTTTCTAAAAATAGAACCCAAAATAGGTTCAAATACATCTAAATATATGTGATTAAACCTAATTAAATATTAGTATACATAAGTAAACTTGAGTAGTATTAATCAACCATTGCAAACAAATTTTAGATTCAAATTTTGAGTATGCCTAAGTATACTTGAGTAAGTCTGCATAAATGCAATGATAAAATATGTCACTTATATTGAGTAAGTTTGAGTAAAATTGATTAAATTTGAATAATAGAATGACATAATTTCACACTCAATATGAGTAAACTTGAGCATTCTGAGTCATATAACATGCATCATAATATCATATTATTTGTTAAATACCACTCATAATCATATATAATGTCTCACACATGCCTCACATATGCCCCCAGTTTGTATCAATCATGTCCCAATCTATCTCAATCTGTCTCAAACTATATTTGTGGCAAAATATAAATTAATTTGTGTCAAAATATAAATTAATTTGTGTCAAAATATAAATTACGTGCTTGTGAAGGCTTAAATCTCTATGATAGTTCCACTATATATGCCCACCCTTTTGAGGTGAGGGGTGTACTCTAAAAATCAATTGCACCAAAATCAAGGAGTTATATGCATCATGTTTTATACAAAATATTTAAGCTTGTGCTCACATGGTTATATTATGCCATCATAGAAAGATTAGATTGTATGAGCATATATACAACAAGTATCATAAGGCATAAAAGTGTCATGTCAAGTGGATATAGAAATGAGACATACAATATAAGTCATGATAGTAATGATTGTAGAAGAACTAAGCAATAATCATGCAATATGAATGACATGTATGATGACATTGCACATAAAATAATGCATGATTTTAATAATGACATCACAAGATCGATAGAGAATTGCAGATATATCCACACATAATCACATGTAATTTCATGGCCATGATATACATAATCAATCATAGAAACATGTACGATAACACATAATTTCACTCAGAGTAAGAGTCACAATGCACACTTAACACCACATAGAGTAAGAGTCACACATAAAATGAGACACATAATGAACACCCAATGTCATGTAGAGTAAGAGTCACATTGAGATTGAGTTATGCATAAAATGAGTTGCACAATTAACATTCAATGTCATAAAAAGTAAGAGTCACATAGAGAAAGAGTCAAAAAATCAACACTCTATTGGTGAAGACTTTATCCTATGGTTTTTGTTTACATGATTCATTATGCTTGCTTAGGGTCTTAGAGGCCATTTGGGTCATTTGGGAAGATTAGTCCCACATTCACTAGAATGTGGGGTTTTACTCTCTCTTCCACCTATATTTGTACCTATCTCCCTTTGTATTCATAATCCAAAGTTAATGAATATTTTAGCATTCTCCATTTTGATTTGTCTCATGCTATTTTCTTTGGTGATTTCAATTTACTACAACACTTTGGTGGTGTGCACTCATTTCTTGTCTCATGTGACCATTTGAACTTTGTATCCACCTTATCCAGACTGGGATCAAACTCCAATATGGTATTAGAGCCACCCATGATAAAAATTTGTCTACTTATTCATTTCTAAGCTTTCTATAAAATCTTGAGATTTATTGCATAAATAGGATCAGATATCTATATTATTTTTCATTAAGATCTGTCCATTCCCTCTATCATACATTTGCATGCTTTGTAATGTTGGTCTATGGAAGATCTTTGGAGATCTAATATTATTAAATTTTGATCAAATTAATACATCTTGGAATAAGGCATTTTTTTCTTGAGGAAACACATTTCTATCACATTGTCTTTTTTGTGGCCTCCTAGTTTAGATATGATTTTTCATTCTCGTGCCTAGTTTACCATTCGCCTGTTAAAGCTATTATTTCTCTCTAACCACAAAGAATCACACCATAATTTTTATGGGTTTGATGCATCTTGGTCTTATCTTTTTGTATCATTTAATTTTTTTTAATTTAGTTAATAAATAAAAAAATTATAATGTTTTTAGTAACTGATACTCAAAAAAATCAAATCTTATAATTTGGAGATTATTGTTGAAAGTTTTTTCCAAAATAAGCTAAGTCTATTCAAGTTTTCCCTAATGTTTTTAGCATATTAAAATATTTTTTTAATATCTTGATTTAAAACAATGACAAATAGGTTACTTTTCTTTTAATGCACAAGTAATGCATAAGAAGATTGGTCAAGTTTAACATTGTTAGTAGTTATTTTTTATTGTTTTTTTAAATAATGTTTTGTGAGCAATATTTAAAAAGAAAGTCTTATTAATTTTTTTCACTTGATCACATTTTACCTGCTTCCTTGGATGCATTATCAAATGAGTCCGATGTCCTCTTTTGTTTGCAAAAAATTATCTTTTTTGACACATGCATTGATTGTTCTAGATGCACTATCAGTTGAGTCAGATGTCTTTTGATTGTGCATTTATAACATTTGGGGGGAGGTTCACCATTTCATAGTTTAGGTGGGTGTTTTGTGCCTTTTTGGTCCCTCATTGCATTCTACTTGCACTTTCATTTCTACAATAACCTTAACTTGCACTACTACTACATCTCATTTCTACACTAATGGATTAAAGTTCAATCAACCCACTAACTCCCTTTAACTATCATGAATGAAAAATCAAGATGACAATCATTCTAAGGAGTAAGGGTTTGTATATGATAACCATGGGTAATGAAACTAAACCTAGCACATATGTAGAGATAGTTAAGTGGTATAATAGTAGTGATGAAGCTTATGGGCTATTTTTTATTTTTATAGCACCTAATTTTTTTTCACTTAGAGCCTACCAAATCACCTCATGATGTATGGACCATTTTGGGTAAATTATTTGGGGAACAAGATGTGATGAGAGGTCATGAGATTTATATTGAACTCATTATCTTAAGTCCTGGTAACTTTGACACCCTTTACAATTTCTTCACTAAGTTCAAGTCCTTGAGATTGCAATTAAAAGAATGTGGGATAAATAAAAAATATAAGCAATTTGTTCTTTCTATACTCTCTAGACTAGGTCTTGACTATTCAATTTTTTTCTCTAATTTTCATGCCACTAAAAGTGATTTAGACACTGCATGAAAAATTCCCTCTTTAGAGGCTTTCATTATTGACTTAACTAGGGAGCAAGACAAGTTGATCCAGATGAGCACATTGAAGTCTACAAAACCTCAAGCCCTAATTACGAGGAATGGGAAAGTAAATACTTCTAACAAAGAGAAGAAGAAGAATAAGGATTAAGAGAAGAAGAAAGAATCAACCTCTACTAAAACCAATGCTAAAGCCTCCCCTTCTAATGGAAAACCTAAGAAAGTGAAAGTTAAGTGTGCCTACTATAAAAAAAATGGGCATGATGAAAGTAAATGCATGAAGAAGCAAATAGATCACCCAACTCATCTCCTAGAGAAGAACAACATAGGTGTTCTTAATTCCATCAAGAAAAATTCATCTACCCAAGATTCTACTAAGGCAAAGGGAAAAGGGAAAGAGAAAGAAAAGGGCAAGGCTCTTGTAGTAGTTATAGCTTCGACATCTTCATGGGTCATTGACTTGGGTACTTCTCGCCACATGGGTTCTTCACTAGTTGAGTTTTCTTCTTTAGAGCCTTACATCATGTCTTCTATTAGTTTGGGTGATGACACTTATGTACCTATTATAAGAAAGAGTTTATTAAAATGGAAGGAGGAACATTCAATAATGTTCTAAGTGTCCCTTCCATTTTAACCAATCTCCTAGCAGTGTATCAAATCACTCATATCAACAAAGGCATAAGGGTCGAGTTTTCACTAGATTTAGTTATCATTAGGGAGTTTCATAGTGATACTATAGTGGCACTGGGTAGGTAAGATCACCAAGCTAGGTTATACACCTTCTTAAATTTTGCACTTGATTCTTTTTTGACAATATTGCTAACTCATTCAGATGGAGTTAGAAAATTGTGGCATGAGTTATTTGGCCACCTTAACTCCAACTACCTTGATCAAATTAGAAAAAATGACATGGTCATAGGATTTCCTTGAGTCCAATTCTCTAAGGGACTTTGTGAGGGGTGCTTTCTTAGAAAGCATCCCAAATCAAAACTTGACAAAGAAAAAGCTTGGAGGGATTCACAAGCATTGGAGTTAGTATAAAGTGATGTATTTGGGCCTTTTCTTAGTATATCTTTTACAAGGGCTAACTACATTCTCAATTTTCATAATATATTCCTAAAATATTCAAACATTTTAGACTATATCTAAGCACTTGTTGAGAAACAATCTGAGAAATCCATCAAGGTTTTTCAAACTGATAATGGTGGTGAATATATCAGTAATATATTTGAGCAATTTTGCACTGCAAAGGGGATTGATTTACATTAAATAATTACTTATAGTCCCTCACAAAATAGATTTGTAAAATGCAAGAATGAGTCCTTAAAAGAGATGGTTAGTTGCATGATTAAATCTAAGTCCTTAGCACTTAAGTATTGGGCTGAAGACATTAATTGTGCTTATTATATTCATAATAGGGTTCCTCATTAAGCTTTGAAAGATAAAACATCCTTTAAATCTTGGTATGGAGGGAAACCTAATGTTGAACACCTTAGGGTTTTTAGATCTCTAGCTATAACACTTATACCAAAGAAGATATCCAAATCTATGGAACCTCAATCCAAGCCTTGCATCTTTATAGGTTATCTATATGGTGTCAAGGGGTACTGCCTTCTACATCCAACCACACATGAGTTATTCATAAAGATAAGTGTTCATTTTCAAGAGAGTCCCACAGACTGAACACTTGACACTTGTTCTCTTACATTGGATTCACTTAGACTTGATTTTTCTTCTGATTCAGATCATCTAGAGTAAGTTCCTGAGCCAGGTCTTCTTCTTCTAGTTCTAATAGTGAGGGTAGTGATGAGGAGTCTTCTACATCCACCTCTAGTCATGTATCAAAGGATGAGGAGTCAACACCTGATTCACCTACATTCGAGCCCCTTTGGGTTAGGTAGACACTTCAGAGTATAGACACTTGGGTAGGGTATCTACAAATGACAAACATACTCAAATAGATTATCAAAGTGGTTCACATGATTTCTTTATTTCACTTTTATATCTATAGGCATTCTAAGAGGCTTTAGGCATACTTGAATGGGATGGTGCTATGTAGGCAAAATATTCTTCCTTGATAAAAAATCACACTTGGGATTTGACTTCACTTCCTAAGGGAAGGAAGATGGTTCGATGTAGGTGGATATATCAGACCAAGTTTGTAGTAGATGGGTTAGTTAATAAGTATAAGATGTGATTGGTTTCCAAGGATTTTTCATAGGTAGCTAACATTGACTACTCAAAGACCTTTGCACCTATTATAAAAATGACTTTGATTTGACTCACACTAGCTATAGCCGGAACAAATGGTTAGGATGTTCACTAAATGGATGTGAAGAGGCCCTTCTTCATGAAGACCTTGAGGAAGAGATTTACATGGAGCAACCAATGGGGTTTGTTTAGGATTTATCCTTAGTTTGAAGACTTATGAAATCCATCTATAGCCTCAAATGGCCCCCTCAAGCTTGGTATGCCAATATGGATTCCTTCTTCCTTACTTTAGGTTTCACTAGGTGTCATTCAGACCCCAATGTATATTTTTTATAGCAGGATGATTCTTTACTATTACTGGTCCTTTATGTTGATGATCTTTTGATCACTAGGAGTTCCTCATTGGCTATTGCAATAGTGAAGATATCTTTAGAGGACATATTTGACATGACAAACTTGGGTTTTCTAAATTATTTTTTTGGCATCAAGATTTCACAGTCTCATTCAAGGATTTCAATTGCATAACCCAAGTATGCTCTTGATATTTTCACTTAGTTTCACATGGTTGATTGTAAGCCATCTCTGACTCCCTTTCTATCAGGAGTCAAAATTGAGGCTAACTATTCTATACCTTTGGTTGATGCCACTTGATATTGATAACTTATTAGTAGCCTTATTTATCTAAATCATACTAGGCTTGATATTTCATATGTATTGGGACTTGTCTCTAGATTCATATAGGAATCCCATGAGCTACACTGGAAAGTAGCTAAGAGGATCTTGCACTACATTCTTATAGATTTAAGATTTAGTATAGATTTGGCATAAAGGTTGACTTGGTTAGTTTTAAAGATTTAGATTGGGCTAGTGATACTCATAATTACAAGCCCAATTTAGGTTACAACTTTTCTTTGGTATAAGAAGAATCAAAATGCTATTGCTATATCATCGATAGAGGCAAAGTACATGGGAACTATTAATGCAGCTACTAAGGCTATTTAGCTTCAAAGGCTTCTCTTTGAGTTTGGCATTCCTTTTAGGTAGCCCACCATCATTTATTGTGACAATTAGAGTGCCATATAAATATGTAAGAATTTGGTTCAACACCAGTAGAACAAACACATTTAGATTCACATGCATTTTATCTGGGAGCTTATTCATGTTCAGGTCATTGACTTGAGATTTTGCTAGTCTTTAGAGCAGGTTGTAGATATCTTTACCAAACCCTTCACTAAGAACAAGTTTATTCATCTATGATCTCTTCATGGGGTGTGGTCTACATCATCATCAACATATTTTTTAGGGGGCCTTATAACCTCTTCACTTCTTGTATGTATCTCTTTTTAGGGGGAGTTTTTCTTACAGGTTTTATCCTTTTCTCTACTTTATGAGAGATTGTTACATACTTGGGTACCTAATTAAGCCTTGTTTTTGAGACTCAATTCTCCATCCCACCTAATCTACACTTAAAGGGGGCTGTTGGTGTAGAATTTTATCCTAGGGGTTTTGTCTACAATATTCATTATGCTTGCTTAGGGTCTTAGAGGCCATTTTGGTCATTTGGGAAGTGTTGACCAAATTTGACCCCAAGTCAAATTTGGGTCAACCCATACTATTTTTAACTTTTAAAAAGGTTCCCATGTGTCTTATAGGGTGTCATGTTGGTCTATTATCATACTCATCCTCTCCCTAGTCTTTGTTGAAGTCCACCCTTTTTGTGCTAGGCTAGTCAACTAATGTCAAAGGTTGGTCAACCTTAGTCAAAAGTAGTCAAAGGGTAAAATTATGTTAAAAATAACATAAGGTGTACCTTGACATGTTTTAATATATTGACAAGTCATAAATTGGTCATAGGTTATGTCTCATGTGGAAAAAAGGGCCTTTTGGTCATATTTAAACCCATTTAATGACTTGTACGAACTTTCACGTAAGAAAATTTGAAACCAAGGTGACTTTAAATGTGGAAGATGTCAAGATCATGTTAGGAATAGTTAGATGTTAGACAAGAAGTAGTTATGTTCAATAGATGGTAGTTTTACCTCAAAAGTAGGAGCTTTTGGGCACTTGTATGGACTTCTCAAGTCCATCATCAATTAAAAATATGGGAAGATTAAATATTCAACTCCCATCATCCATTTAAATGCCTATTTTTTAATAATAATTCAAAAAGTTTCATCTACAACTTGTTTTCCTCTATTTTCACTAGACAAACAAAGAAGCAACTTCATTATTAGGTTGTGGAGTTAAAAGCTTCACCAGGATGCAAACAGGAGGAGGTTGCTCAATGTTACAGCAACCGACATCGACAACACAATCGACATCAGTCATATATACTTATAGATCAACTGACATCGATCAGGAGTCAGCTGACATCGGTCACCTCTATACATATAGGGATCGACATCGATCGCCTGTGCGTTCCAAAACTGGTTGTTGACGAACAGTTAGTTTATTGAACGGGTTGTTTGCATGTAAGGACTAATTTTAGTCTTGGAGCTACGGATCTAATTATTGTAATTAGATGTCTAACTATTGTTTGCATGAGATCTATATAATAGACTCATGGGCTATATTGTAAAGGGGTGCTAGTTAGAGAGAGCAAGGTTAGCTCCTTCAGAGGGAAGAGAGCAAGGGTTGCTCCTCCTAGTGCCACAGTGCCAAGTGTGTATGATCAAGTAGATCTGCAGGCTGTTGCAAGATCTGGTAAAAGATCCATAAGGGTGCTAGTTTGGAGAATCAGAAGGGTTCTTCATGTGTGTATGATCTCAGTCAGTAGGTGTGCAAGGCCAGGTTTGATTTGTAGGTTGTTGCAAGTTCATGGGAGATCTACATGGTAAGTAAGATCAGTTGATTTGTAGGTGTGTGTGTGTACGAGATCTAGGTTTGTAGGTTGTTGCAAAACTAGGCTAATTTGCAGGTGGCAACAAGATCAGGGAGATTAACAACACAAGGAGCAATATCATAGGGATCTACTTGGAGTACGTGGTGTACTTGGACTTGGAGTACTTCGAGTACTTGGTCAGTGGTACTAGCAGTAGTGATACTGACTAGTTGGAGGTGAACAACAACTCTGTGTTTGAGTTGTCTGTTGTGACCATGATTGAGAGAGAGAACTCTTGAAGAGATTTACTGTTTATGCCCTAGAGGTGTGGGAGCCCTAGAGGAGTGTAGAAGAAGATTGTGGCATCTTCTTTCTTTGTATTTCCTTCTGGAAAGAGTATTAATATAATTGGGTATTGTCTCTCATATTCTATGTTATTTCTGAATTTCGATGTTACTTGTTACTTCTGGTTAAATTTTGCATTTAGTTGCTTATACAAAGGTAATCAATTGTGCTCTATATGAGCTGGGGATCTTGACAATTGGAATCAGAGCCAGGTTCAACTAACAGGTGGTCAGAGCTTATTAAGTGTTTGTTGATTATAGGTCACTCTCAGGTGTTTCTGATTGAGTGGGAGTATAGCAATGGTAGAAGAAAGTATGGAGGAATTCAAAAGAAAGAATGGTCAATTACGGTGTTATGGAAAGAAAGAGCAGGTAAAGAAAGATTGCTGGTTGGTTAAAGATCAGCATGAAGGAAATAAAGTAGCATGTGTTGCAGGGATTATTGCACTGGTTGTTCTTTTATGTTCCTTGGATAAAGTAGAATCTTGGTTTATAGATTCTGTTGCCTCTTTCCATGCAGCCCCAAACAGAGTATTTTTCCATGTTAAGGTCCATGGAGACTTTGGAAAGATTTATTTAGGGGCTGGTGAGCCTTGTCAAAGTTTTGGCAAAGGGGAAGTGTGGCTGAAATTGCAGATGGCCAACACATGGGTGTTGAAGGATGTCATGCATGTCCCAGTCTTGAAGATGAGGCTAATTTTTTTAAGAAAGTTGGGTGATGAGAGATGCACAAGAACTCTCACAGTGGATGCACTTGAATTAGCATGTGGTAAGAAAGTAGGTACTCTTTATCTACCTACTTGTATTACTGATTCTTCTTCTGTTGCGAAGACGTGGCTTTGTAGGCTTGGTCACATGAGCAAGAAGGAGATGCATGTTCTTAAGAGGAAGTCAGATGTGTTTGAAAAACTTAAGAACTGGAAAGCCTTGGTGTTTATGGAGGAGATGATGGATAGAGATCAGCGGATGGGACTGAATAACTCTGAGCAAGGTAGTTTGGACAGGGTTTTGATCCAAGGTGAGCTCGCAGGTAAAAAAGTCATCACTCACAGGAAAACACAGTTACCGACATTGATCAGGTGGAATCGATGTCGAACAAATAGGTACCAATGTTGGTCATGTGTAGACATGCAAAGTCAGTGGTGTCGAGTAGGGTGGCTACCAGTGTTGGTTAGGGAACCAACGTCGGTGACCAGTGGACACCGATGTCGGTTAGGGAATCGACATCGGTGATCAGGTTGGTTCGACATCGATCGGGTACAGACCAGGGTCGACTAGGAAATGGATTTTGGGTAGACAACAAGTTGTCAAGGAGTCTCAAACACCTATATGGAGGACTGAAAGGGTAAGTAAGCCTCAAATTCATTATTCCCCTTCTTTATACTAGTTTCTCACTGCAGAGCAGGAAGGATCTAGGAAACAGTGGGAGCA
Organism: Torreya grandis; assembly: GCA_037957365.1. NCBI lineage: Eukaryota > Viridiplantae > Streptophyta > Pinopsida > Cupressales > Taxaceae > Torreya > Torreya grandis. The sequence continues at coordinate 4,718,996 of JARHVA010000458.1, forward strand.
TGGCATGAATGAGGAATTTGATTCCTTGGATGCAGAACCAAATGGGAGATTTGGTAGAGTTACCAGCCGAATAAAAGCACTGAAAGATGAATGGATTCCTTGGCTAAAGAAGAGAGAGGATGGACACGTGAGACGGAAGGCCAGGTCATATGGTCTTGAGCAAGCTGCAGGACAGTGGTACAGGTTTGACAGGTGGATGAAAAAACATAGATTTAGTCACTGTCATTGTAACCATTGTGGTTTCTTTACCAGGTTGGATAATGGTTGCTACATTATCCTGTTACTGTATGTGGATGATGTGCTTGTTGCAGGTGCATACATACAGGGAGTTGTTGAGCTAAAGGTAAAGTTAGTTTAGTGGTATGTCATGAAGAATTTGGGAGCAGTGAAATTCTTTGGCATGAGTGTGTTTAGAGACATGGAAGGTCATAGGTTGATTTTATCTCCGGATGATTGTGTGAATAAGGTATTGGCGTGGTTCAAGATGCAAGATGCAGAGTTGGTTAACAGACCTATGGATGGACAGTTCACAGAATAGGGTCTCAAATCACATGATGAGGTTAAGTACATGTGTACTAGACCTATTTTTGCCCCAGTAGCAGGTGTTGTTAGCAAGTTCATAGCTAATTCGAGAAAGAAGCACTGGAGAGCAGTTCAATGGGTTCTCAGGTATCTGAGAGGGACCAACAGCAGGGATTCATGCTATGCAGGGTCAGGGACTTCTCTACATAGGTATGTAGATTCAGATGTGGCAGGTTACTTGGATGACAGGAGGTGCATCACATGTTTTGTGGTGGTTGGTCTTCAAGGTTGAGCTTGAAGAGGGATACAAGCTAGGAAACAAATTAGATGATGTACAGGTACAGGTGCAGGTGTAACTGTTTATCTCCAAGTGGGAGATTGTTAGGTTGTGGAGTTAAAAGCTTCACCAAGATACAAAAAGGAGGAGGTTGCTCAGTGTTACAGCAACTGATGTCGGTAGCACAACTGACGTCAGTCATATATAGTTACATAGCAACTGACATTAGTCAAGATTCAGCGAACGTTGGTCACCTCCAGACAGACAGGGACCGACGTCGATCGCCTGTGCATTCCAGAACTGGTTGTTGACAAATAGTTAGTTTGTTGAATGGGTTATTTGCATGTAAGGACTAATTTTAGTCTTGGAGCTACATATCTAATTATTGTAATTAGATGTCTAATTATTGTTTGCATGAGATCTATATAATAGACTCATGGGCTGTATTGTAAAAGGGTGCTAGTTAGAGAGAGCAAGGTTAGCTCCTTTAGAGGGAAGAGAGCAAGGGTTGCTCCTCCTAGTACCACAATGCCAAGTGTGTATGATCAGGTAGATCTGTAGGTTGTTACAAGATCTGGTAGAAGATCCATAGGGGTGCTAGTTTGGAGAATCAGAAGGGTTCTTCATGTGTGTATGATCTCAGTCGGTAGGTGTGCAAGGCCAGGTTTGATTTGTAGGTTGTTGCAAGTTCATGGGAGATCTACATGGTAAGTAAGATCAGTTGATTTTTAGGTGTGTGTGTGTGTGTGAGATTTAGGTTTGTAGGTTGTTGCAAAACTAGGTTGATCTGTAGGTGGTAGCAGGATCAGGGAGATCAACAACACAACAAGGAGCAAGATCACAGGGATCTACTTGGAGTATGTGGTGTACTCAAACTTGGAGTACTTCGAGTACTCGATCGGTGGTACTGGAAGTAGTGATACTAACTGGTTGGAGGTGAACAACAAATCTGTGTTTGAGTTGTCTGTTGTGACCGTGATTGAGAGAGAGAACTCTTAAAGAGATTTATTGTTTACACCCTAGAGGAGTGTAGAAGAAGATTGTGGCATCTTCTTTCTTTGTATTTCCTCTGGAAAGAGTATTAATACAATTGGGTATTGTCTCTCATATTTTGTGTTATTTTTGAATTTCTATGTTACTTATTACTTGTGGTTAAATTTCGCATTTAGTTGCTTATACAAAGGTAATCAATTGTGCTCTTTATGAGCTGGGGATCCTAACATTCATGCACTTGGCATGGGCCGTACAAGTGGAATTGGGAAGAGTGCTTATAGGGGTGGATATTAATCTAAGTAAACTTAATTTTTATAATAGGAAATTGAGATTTGGTGCATTTTCCTATATGAACAATCGGTTTGATTCCATATAGCTTTTTATGCATGTTCAACCATGAGGGGGTCACTATTTGAGCTAGTCTCAGAGTTTCTTGTTTTGGATTGATGGATTTGTGTATTTTAGGTGTATATAAATTATTTTAAAGATTTTTACATGCTTATTATTGTTTTGGAGAGTTCAATTTTTTTATAAAGCCTCTTCTAGGCTTGTAAAATGTCTAGTTTACATTCACAATCATCTCAATTACTTTGAAAATATTTCCTTCACATTGGATATGATGTTTTGATGTTGTTTTGGAAATAATCTTGGCGTATGTTGGGAATTAAAGTGTTTAAAATTTCTCTTGAGGTGTTTTGAAATCATTTCTTACATGTTTCTTGTCATTTCATGGTTTCCTTGTATATCACAGTAAAAAAACTCCACCTTTAGAAGCATGTTAACATCACAAATGTAAATTTGATGTTTGAAATGGTAATTAACTCTTTGGACTATTAATGTGTATTGAAATGTTGTATGGAGACATGTAGGCACTATAAACTTGCATGTTTAGAGAGTGGTCTCAATTCTGCATGTGTAAAAGGAATGATCATCTACAACTGGTGTCATAATATGCAAACATGCCTTCTAGAGGTGTCCCAATAGTTGGTCAATCCAATTTGAGGGTCCTTTCTATGGGATGGCCTAGACATAACTATTGATCATCATAGTTTAAAAATAAAGGTGTCAAAACATCAAATGGGAAGTTGGACTGTGATTAGGCCCTTTTGCTCTAAAATGACCAAATAGAGGTCCATAAGGTTTTGTTTGACCTATTTAAGAATGCCATTTAAGTGACATAAGGAAATTTGAGGATTGAATCCTATATTAATCATATAGGACAAGGCCTATGCCAATTTTTAGAAGCAAAGGATGAGTGGAGATTGGATTTTGCAAGGTCCAAAGATGGCTAGAAACCACTAAAGCAAGATAGTGTTATCTACAAGATATTGATCAAAAAGTTGACTTTGCATCCCATTTTGATGATATTGAACTATGATATAAAGTTGAATTATGCTAGTGGACAAAATTATACTTGAAATCTAAGAGGGAATGAGAGAAGGCGAATTCAATCTCTTAACCCCTAATGCACACTCCTTTGTCTGTACATAGAATTGTGAGGAATCACCTATAGGCAGAAAAGTCAAAGTTTATGAGATAGGCATGAACATGAATGAGATGAGGAAAGTATATGTTTTAAATGAAAATAAATACCTCCATGCCATCAATTTCACCATGAACAATTTTATATTGATCTAGAAAACACCTATAGGTCTAAAATGAATGAAAGAGTAACCACCTACAGCTAGGATAATAGGTGTGCAGTGAGGTAATGGCATTTAGAGAACTGTTAAATAAAAACCTAATGGCTTAGGGAATCTAATGAAGTTACCATAACATCAATCAAGGTAAATTTCATGCTAATGACCAACCCGAAAACACCTATAGGTAGAGACTTAGGACTATCTCAGTCTAAGAAGACAGTGAATAATTAGAAGCCCTAAATGGCCAATATACTAGGTTTGAAAGATGGGATAAAATTGTGATATGAAGGTGAGTCAAATATGATATATAATGTTTTGAAACCTTTATTATAACCTCCAAATAAAGGCACCTAAAAGGAGATACCTTATTCACTGTCACATTTAGACAGGGTCATAAGCTTGAGAGGAACATGGCCAGAGTTTGATGCCTAAGGAAGGAAGAGGGGGTTTTAAACAGTGTGATATGGATTCCTCATGATCAAATTAATAATATAAAATTTACAAGACACTCTCAAGCCACCCAATCCCCTTTTCCCACAAGTAAAATGGACTCAATCTGTACAGGCATGTTAAGACAACCCTTGGTTTAAAGGGTAAATATAGGATTCCACATAAGAGAGAGGTTTTGAGTAGATAAATAGAATAAATAATAATTAAAAGAGGGTGAAGAAAATTAATGAACACCTTGGATGCATCAAATAATCTTGGAAGGAGCATCCATGAGGAGGTTTGAACAAAACATGCAAAAAACAAGGTTTTTTTTCCCCTTTTTTGAGAAGATTGAGATGGTTAGACCCCGTAACCATGGAATAAAACAATTTTTTTTTTTAAATTTGATATTATTAAATTTTTAAGCTTTTAAAAAACTCACTTTTCCCAAAAAAAATGCCTAAGACTCTTTGTTTTGTCTCAGTGCAGGGGCAGTCCCTTCATGCACAAGAATGGTAGTTTTGGGGAAAAGTGAAGAATGGTGAACCAAAGATGAAATGGATTAGTACATAAGGTTTGAATATATGGGGAAAACATGGATTAAACTAATAAACCTTGATATAATTCTTGAGATCAAATAGGATGCTCTAACCAAGAAGGGTTACAGTCATGCATGAGGGAAACCCTTAAGCCTAGAAGCCAAGTTGAGGGTCATATGCATTTTTGACCTTATCCATGCTTTCCACTTGAATAGTTCATGATTTTAGGGGTATTTTATATATTTTTAATATATGGAATCCATAAATCTAACTATAGACTCCTACAACAAAACTACAGACTCCATCAGTATAAACCCTATTTTAAGACCTGATGGTGAAAATGAGCCAAAAAGTGCATCTAGATGGATGAATTTGACCATGTGTGATGAAGATAAGTTGTTTTTAACTCCATTAGGATCATAAAAATGGAGTCATATTGTATGGAATCTATACACGTGATGTAGGAAACAAGTTTTCTTGACATTTTCTTATTTTTTATAGGTCCTAAAGATAATCAATGGATGCCAATCACATAGCTTGGGAATTGAATAAAATATCCATGCCATTTATAGAGATTAATAATGCCAAAAAGTTTCCCTCTAGGTTTCTCAGTTTCACCAGTTTAGAATGAGAAGAGTGATCACCTAGTGGAAAGAGTGGTAACTCAAATTTGGAGGTCTTTTAAGGTGTTTTGGATGGAGCCGAGCATATGAGATGTCCTAAGATGTGTCTTAAGACCCCTGGTATGGATCAATTAGGGAAGATACAAATATTCTAGTTCCAAGTGTCCAGACATGCCTATTTGATAGTGATCGTGGTTAGAAGGTGAGGATGAGCTTGTGTAAGAGAATGTCATGATGAAGAAAACTCCCAATGCAAGTGAAATCATCTTTTTAACTCCCTCTTCTCCTCACACATGAGACATTTATCCACCACTTTCTTTGGAGTGCTTAAGAAAGCCCATGATGAAGGCAATTTCATAAAGGAATAGTGATTGAGAGGGTTGCTATGCCACACTTGGAAGAGGAGGCTAATTTGGGATGTGATCAAGTATAATTAAGTTTCATGACTCATTTTTAATTTCATCCACATGCCTTATTACTAATTTTCACCTTTGACACTTGTCCTTATGCCTCTTCAACTTCTCTCTTCTCTCTCTTCTTCCAAGTTCTATAAATATGAGCCATTTTGGCTATTAAAAGGGATTCTAACTCTTGGTATGGTGAATCCCTACCAAAATTATACCTTGATTTGTACTTAAGCTAATGAGAAGTAAGCGGATTATACTCTAAGTCCATTTTCACTACGTGTTGAAGTGACCCATCTTGAATGTCAAGTATAGATTGAGTTCATCTTGTTTTCATATAATCCTTGAAAGTGTTACTAAAAATGACTTCTTTCCTAACAGGTTTCATGAAGTGTATGCTACTACAATAGACTCTTTAAGTGTGTATGAGTTTGGTAGTATCATATCTGACCTTCCCTTCACTTGCCTTCATGAGAAACACTAATGCTAGGGAGATCCATTAATGGTGTTGAGGTTAGTTTGGTTGTCTTAGTTCATTATGCAAATTCCAAGTGTATGAATGGAAGCAACTCGTGGTGTATTACCTCCTAGTTTAGGTTTGATTTATGTATATTTCTCTCCCTTTTCACCCATAATAGGTAGTTTTAGTAGCATAAGCACATCAAGTCATATCTATGGAGCTATCCCTTAAAATCTAGAGGTTGACTTCCACTATAATTGCCCCACACACTTGGAAGTATTCCCATGTTGGCCAAATCTTGAAAAGGCTTGAACAACTTCTTGTAGGGTGCAAGATTTGGAGACAATAGGAAGATTAGTCCCACATTCATTGGAATGTGAAGTTTCACTCTCTCTCCCACCTATATATGTACCTCTCTCCCTTTGTATTCATAATCCAAAGTTAATGAATATTTTGGATTTTTTCATTTTGATTTGTCTCATGTAATTCTCTTTTGTGATTTCAATTTGCTACAACTCTTTGGTGGTGTACACTCACTTCTTATTTCATGTGATCATTCGACCTTTGTATTTGCCTTATCTGGACTGGGATCAAACTTGAATACACTCAATATCATGCAAAAGAAGATTCACATAGAGATCAATTAATGCCACACAAAATCAGAGTCACCCAATATAATACACTATCAAGGATCACACCATATAAACATGAAACCTCATAAAACATGCCTATAATAAGTAAGGCTATCTGAAAAATCCATTAATTTCATCATCACACATAATAAAGTATAGTATCCATAGAATATGAAATCTTGAGAGTATACACAAGATAAAGTTATGTGTAATCACTATAAGTATTTCAATATGATCATTATAATGGTCATAAAAATATGTAACCTACGTAATGTACCAAGATGCCCCTAATATAACCCCTATGTGTTTGAATGTTTTGCATTTGAATGTCCATGTCATATATAACTTGTATGTCATGCATCCCACTCATGTATACCATGAAAATTATGTGTATAGATAAAATAGATATATATTCTACCATATATGTAATATATCATAAATGAATCTGTAGACACCCAAATTTGGTACAAGCTTATCTTTTAGGTCACTTATTAAAACTTTGTCATAGACTATTTTTAACAAATAATGTATCTATTGGCACATTTTACTTAAATATTTTCTTTATTTTGATATGTGCATTTGTATATTGGTTATCCATATCACCATTTTGTCATGGGGATCCCTAATTTTGATCCTTTGTCCTTCTATACAAGTCCACGACAACTCGATAAAACTAGTTTGTGGCTTTATTCATTTAACACAAAATTATCCAAGCATAATTTTCAAAATTTATTTTAGGCCACATTTCATTTGATTCTAAATTTAACATGAATTAAGTCTGATCTTGAGTTAGATTTTGTGCGCCAATAGGTCCCAAATTTAAAATCAAAACATCTATAAATACAAGGCCCTATAAGGCATAAAGGATTTTTCTCCTCACTTTCAAAATCTATCAAAATATTTTCATGTTCTATCTATAAGTATACTAAAATAATATTCAATGCTAAATTCACATTTTCATACTTGTGCCAAGTGTAAAATAGTAGAAAGAACATATAGACTTACATTCATAATTTCACACATACACATAAGTGGGAGAGTTACATTTGAGTTTGAGCCCTCTTCAGAGTATCAAAAATGTAGTGTAGTGCTTGGTCATTCAATGTGCATTGATTAAAGTTAATCCAACTCAATTCCTTTCACTTGAAACCCCACCCCTTAATTGATGCCAAACTAGTTTCTGTGTAGGAAGTTAGGGTTTGGTCTTTGTAGGTACTTTGTACTACATTTTAGATTTGAAAAGTGCATCAACAATCCTAATTATAAGTGGTTTAGTGATCAAATTTACATCATAGTCAATGAGGACAAGTTTTTAGTCAACAAATTCAAAAAATGTGTTGCCATCCATTTACAACAATTGCTCTCAAGAATATTCTCTATTTCTACCCATGATCTATCATTTCTAGAATTATGCTTCTTTTTATATTTTCTTATCAGTTAACCAAAAAAATTAGTTGGGATAAGTCTGTAGTCAATAGACTCGAATGCAATGCATTGTAGTCTTCTTACAGTAGTCTGTCTAGTTTTTTTTTCTTATTTTGTTCCTATTCTTGATCCTACACAATAATTTATTCTTGGTATTTTCACTTCTAGTCAGTCCGAACAATCAACATAAATATGTATTCAAGCTAAGTATATATCTTCTTAGTATTTTCTAAAATAACAAATTTACGTATTTAGTATTTATCAAAATTAGAAGTGTTGAATATTGTACATCTTTAATATTTTAATATTTTTTAATTTTATACTTTTTATAGCTCATTATTATTTATTTATTTTATCAAAAATAGGGTAAAACTTATTTGTGAATTTGAACATTTTGCTTTTAAACATTGCTTTATTTGTTGATATTTGTTTTTAAACATTTTTTTATTTCCAGACATTAAAGATATTTTATCTTTGACCTTTGAGCTTCAAAATTCATGTTTCCTCACAAAAAAATATTTGATTTTCATTAGTTTTAAATTAATTTTTCTCTTTGTTTTCATAGAATTTATGTTTCAATAGTTTTATAATGCACTAGAGCTGTCGTTATCGATAAAGTGGTCTCTAATTTTACCTAAGTCAAGGTGTAATAGGTACTACACCAATACTCAAGCCATTACTATTAATAGATTTTAGTTTCCATGTACTTTATGATATATTATAAATGCCTAGTGTTTTATTTTCAACTAGATGAAGTCTTTAACCATTTGTTCTTGTAGTGCATCGATAAGTAGTTATCCCTTAGAAGTTACTTTCAACGTACCCTGTGAGATGAGATAGTGCAACTACAAGAATAGTAGCATCTCATGTAATGTTTTCACTATACACAACTGAGATTAGTATATCTAAGAGTCTAAAAATAAAGATCACCTTGCCTAGTTACACCCATTGATATCCTCTAAAATATGGCATAACTGGTTGATTGTTAGCATTGAGCTTGTTATTTATCATATTTACAATATTGTGGATTAACAAATTCAAAATGGCTTCTAAATATGCAATGCCTGATGGATCATTTAGATTTAATATACTCTAGTAATGTTACACATAACACTTACAATAATTAATGGACTAAAGATCACACTTATACAACTTTTGATGCTTCTTAAATTAACGAAGAGTATGATTGTGATAGATATGATTATGATTATGAATATCCATGTGAGTGGTATAATAGTGAAGAATATAGAAAAGAGGAAATTGAGCATGCCAATCCCAAATATGAAAATTAAATTTTATCTATTCCTCTTTTGATTATTATTTCTATAGAGCAAAATAAAAAGATCACACTGATATTGAATATCCTCTCTCTATTAATATCATGTAAGGAAAAAAATTTGAAAATACAATAGTTCATACAACTTGTTTACCTTTTAAATTGGATACTACTTTACACTACATTAATCAATACAAGTTAAAAAAGTATAACCCTTACATATAAATAACAAATGATACAAATGAATGTGCTAGGCCCTCTCTCTATATAAAAAGGTAGACCACGTAGATGCATACATCCCACATTATATTATAGATGTGGTTAATAATATATAAGATTGTGATAATCTCTCTACTCCCTTGAAAGCAATGAATAATGCCATAAATTTATTTCCCTCTTTTGAAATGTTACAAGATGCCAACGAATGTGAATTACAAATATAGGGTGACATTATGGCTTTAGGAATATAAATAAATGATAATGAAATATTATGCAATGATTATCAAGATAGTCATCCTCTACCCATTTAATGTAAGTTTCATGATAATACCAATTGTGAAGATTATCCATTATGTCCTAAGTCATTAGAACCAAATAAAGAGCAATGTCTTATACTTTTGTACAAAATGATAATCTATATTCCCAAGTTCGTACTAATTTTATTTTTGAATGCAAACCCTAGGCCATGAAATGACATATGTTATGATCCTCTTATACCAATGTTTAAAATTGATGATCAATTACAACCCATAAATGAGCCTTTTCAAATCATTACTATTCCTACTATTCATATTATATAAATGATGAATGCTACTGGAGACCTCCAAAATCAAGTCCTTAATATCACTCTACAAACTCGGTCATGTTGTGTAAATATCAAAGATAATGATATCCTAGTAAAACCCCTTACACAAGTTGTATATGAGCATTCATAACCAAAAGATTTTGTTATGCCTACACTACCATTGTTTGATGGTTACAGAGATCCTTGGACTCATTTGATTCAATAACCCTTTCTTTTGAAAAATTAGGGAATGGTGGATATATTTTACTCAAATATTTTCATGGAAGTGTCACAAAAGATGCTTTAACATTGTTATATAGTTTACCTAGTATCTCCTTATCTAACTTCAAAAATCTAGAGGATGCATTCTTATCTGATTATCATAAACACATGGTACCTAAACTCATATTATAACATGTACAAGGCTTAAAACAAGGTCATGATGATATTATTTAATATTGAATCTTACAATTCAAAAATACTTAACACTCTTTAACATATCATCCCTTAGACTTAGAGAAGCAATTTATCTTTAGTAGGGGTCTCTTATCTCCATTCAAAGAAAGATCCATGCATATAATTTACACCTCTTTTGAGAGCTTATACATGGATGTGTTAAAATATGCATGTGATCTAAATTTCATAACACAAAAGGATACTGAGTCAAAATCAACTTCATACAATAAGGTAGTAATCAATATATAGTGGAATTCATATTTAATAAATAAAGAATCTAGTTCAATTCATTCATATGACATATGAGGCACTTGAGGTAGTTCCTATCAAGGAATAAAAAGTCAACGTACTCAATAAAGGGAAGGCATCAGTTTATAAAACACCACCTAAAATAAGTAAATCTACTTATAGTAATAAGAAACCACTACAATTCAATAGATTTAGAGATAGACCACATGATATTCTCTATACATTGTTGGATGAGAAGTTAATCACTCTACATCTTAATTAATATCCTCCTCATTATTGTGATTACATAAAAGGTAAGCCTTTTTGCATTTTTCATGGTATTAATGGAAATCAAGATAATGAATATTATAAATTGTGAGGAAAGATTACAAAACAAGAAGATAAATGAATTATTACATTTAAATGCAATAGAACCAGTAAGAAAGATACAAAGTTCCATGATAATATCATATCTTGAATTACACAACATGGATACCAAAGCAACAACATCTATGTTTAGATCATAAATATGAGTGTGTAATGAATGATTCCTTAATGCCATAAAAACATCAACAATATCAAATACAAGTGTCACAAATCAATACAAGTATAGAGCCACATATATAGTATCACAAGATAGTTACGAAGGATAATCATGGTGCACCATTTCTATTTCCATCAGGATGGTCAACTCATTCTATAGCTTGTAATTAAAATGAGTATGCACATGAGTTGCCAAGATAAAATGTACCATATCATTAACATATTTCATTTACAAGAGCCTAATCAAATATATTAACATTTTTAATACTAATATCATGACATGATCTAATCTATCAAAGTACAATACAAATCTCAAGAACAAGTACAATACAAAATTCCACACGAGTCTAATATGAGAGCAAATGTACTATATATGTCAAACATTTTACAAGTAAAACATATTACAATGTGATTCTATAATGGGCTCATCACCCTATTCATCTCCACCTCCCTCTATTAATAAATGACTATGAGAAGATGAAGGTCCACTATTAGTTGTTGGCAATCTTAAGTGAGATCGACTCATCCACTCATAGTCTTTGTATACAGCCACTCTTACCTATAGTGAAACATGCTCATTATATAATTGTAATCACTCCTAAAACACATTATTGTCAAAATCCACCAGTGAAGCAAGGGTGAATATGATGTCTCATGAGCTTAGCCTTCAGCTGATTGCACTCAACAATAACCAAATCTCTCTTAGATATCACATCATCATGCTATGTTGTTGTAACATAGGTTATATTAGATATAATTGATTGATCAAATAGAGGGGCAAAATCACCCATAATTTTAACATGCACATGTTATGTGAGAACTTGGAGGAACGTCTTTATGATGATCAAATGAAATTCATCATCCCTTGAAAAGTAAATATATACGTGAAATCAATACCCATGATATCAAAATAAATAAAACTATATATGAACTCAAAATATGTATATAATTACTCACATCAAGGGCCAATCTCTATCATTTCATCTATATCCATTCCATCATATGCCACAAGAGCATCCCCCACTACAACTAGAAATAAAATAGGTCACTTTTGGGCCTACCACCAACATTTATAAGTTGGCATACAACTAAAGTTATCAGCATGTGATATTTGAATCACTAGATCCACATCTACCAATGGGATGACAGTTGAGTCTGCAACACCCGGTTAACCCTTATCCCCCTCTAGCAGTAGGGCACTCACATATTATCTCCACACATATGGTGTTAGAGGCACATCCTATGGATGCCAAAATATTTAGTAACATACTAAAATTAGAAGCACTCATAAACCTAAGGTCATTGTTAATGAAGCCAAAAACTCACCCAAATGTGTCTCAACTTCACTCTATCCTTCAACCCCCTCCACAATCCATATATGACTACCACAAAATATCCATAGTAGATAGATAATATATCTAGTATCTAGTGACAATCTATCATTTGACCTCTCATAACTAGAGTTATACCCACTCATCTCTCAATATATATTTTTGGATGAGCTAATCCACCATGAGTGGTTGAATAGATATAATGTGCTCATAGGCCTAATAGTATAACAGTGTGGTGAAGCCCAATCCTCTTCCAAAAGCCTCTCGAGTAAACCAGTGCAAATCCTTGTATAAGTGGGCCAACATGGTGTGGCCACAAGAGTACCTCATCCCATGATCATCAATATCATGAATAAATCAATGCATCTAGTGTGAAATAAACACACCAACACCATCAAAAGTAACAAATGATGCTAGTAATCCATAAATGAATTTCCATAAATATGGAAGGTTCACCAACACAATCTTTGATAATGGGATAGTAATATCACTTGGGTCACCATGATCACCTCGATAAAGTCTAATCATGTATAATTGACCTATGAAATGTGGAGTAGCCCACCAACACCCTATAAGGTCACCCTCTACCCAAAAATAAGTAACCACATGATCCTCCACACATCCTCCAAAGTTACTGTTATCTCCCTTGTCAAAAGCCAAAACACACAAGTGTCTGAGTCCCATCACTTAACTAAGGTAGTCATCATATTCATGTCATATAATATTAGTGCTAGCCCAATAAACTTGAGACCAACCAAACCTAGTGTGGCTCTCTCATCATCGATCAATGGTAGAGCCCAAATCATATTCATCATATGGCCATAATATAACTCTTTAGCCTATATATCTACATGCAATCACAAGTTCATAAAAAAAACATTAAGAATATCATACACAAATTTGATCAATAATTTCAAAGTTGAATAACTACCAAACTACTTAATTTTCCATGGATATAACCGCTATCATATGGAAAGCTCCATAAATAATTCCAACAAAAACTAGATAGATTTGTGGATGAGTTCATGGATAAGTAGATAGGTTTACAGGTAAGTCTGCACTTACAAAGGATAACTCTAATAGGGTTTAGACAAGACCAACTTAGAATGGAAATGACCAGAAAACTTTGAAAAAACACTTAAATCACATAAAATGAGAAAATTTTCAAATTTTACATAAGTCAAAAATTGAGTTTTTTAAAACTTACCAGGGGCATAAAAAACTCAAGTTGGCCTCGACTTATTGAAATGTGTCAACCCTAACACTCTCTTCTATGGCATCTTGTTTTTCTCAAAGCACAAAAATCACAAAATATCAATAAACAAATGGATTACAATTTATTTTTCAACCAACCTTTTTATATGGGTCGAGTTTTCTTTTTTCAAAAATAAAAAATGTTTCTAACTAATTCTCCAAATTTGTGTACATGGTATTTTTTACAATACATATTAAAATCACTCCTCATATGTTGCATTTAGATACACATAATGTGATCTTCAAGATCGTACTATTTTCATTGCATTAGTCAACCTTTTTAAAAATGAAATTTTTTATGCTTACTCACTTATACACATTCTTAGTTCTTTAGGAAATTCTTCAGTTACAATAATCCTCACCATATAATAATAAAGATTCTAATAAATCAAAACAATCACTAAATTTAATTGATATTTAATCAATAAAATATTAATTCACTAAAAGATATTGCAAAAAATGTAATTCACTCTTTCAATCTGATGCACTCGATTTTATCATGCCTCACACAAAATGGGGCATACATCAAGCTTATAACACAATAAAACTTAGCACATTATAAAAGATTAATAATGGTTCAAACATGTCATATATTATAGGTTTGTGACATATTCAATAGCATACATAATAATACTAGGGGCACAAGACATACATGCACTCAAATCAAGTTAGGGAAAAAATATAGAGATGCAAATCATACATTATCAAAATTTATAATAGAGTACAAGTTATTCAAAATATAAATTAATTAAAAAATCAATTACATGATAGATATTGGCACATTGATATAGATTCAGGGGGCATATGAAAGGTATATACAATTACTTTTAAAAAAATCAAAATAAAAAATCATGCACACTCGAATACATACATATAAAAATTACAAGAGAAAATTTACAAGTTGTAAATACAATTATAATTGAACATATAATACATAACATTTTATATCATTGACACAAACTTAGAGGGTGTGATACTTAATCATGCTCATACTTATTCAAAGTTACAAAATTTTAAAGTTCAAAATTCAAAGTTCAACGGTTCAAAGTTATAGTTTCAAAATCAAAATATTCATTTCAATACAAATATATGAGCAATATGGTCATGATGGGGGCATGAATATTTTTCATTTCATGCAGAAAAAAATATAGATCCATCTACAATAGTGTGATTCCATTTGTGTGGGTAATGTACATTGAGGTTTAACTACACCCAACAACCATGACATTACTTCAAGTAAACCCATGTTATGGTGCCTGATGTACATTCAAGTCTAGTGACACTTAACGACCTTGGCTTCAATTCTAATGAACACATCACATTTACACCTTATTTAGGGGAAAACACATGGAATACTTATCCTCCTTATTTGGAGTAATAATAATGCATCTTTCCAACTCATGGGATTGATTAAATAATTCTAAAAGTTAATATTTGATCACACTCAAATTCTCGAATAATTCAACATAAGAAACTACATTCTGTAAGTGTTTCAACAAGGGGACATGCCTTTTCCAATCTCTTATCTTATAAATATAGGATCGGAGTTAGATTAGTTACTCAAGTCAATATAGTCATGGGTATAGTGACACCCAATGACATATTATTTCCCTTTACCACTCGAGGGATTTTTATTTTTCATGGCTACAAAATGAATAGGACCAAAAGCATCCACTCTCCACTTGGCACAACATGATCAGTCTCCACAAGTAGCATAAAGCAACATGCACACAAGTTACTCCCTCCTTGATCTTTACATGTGTAATTTCAAATTCAGGGTTTCCAATTTTATATATGGATATTAACTACTACATGTGTTATTGTAGATTCTATCATGACATATCTGACACAATTGAGATCTTGTGTCAAAAGACAAAATGCATCATACCACTCAGGTTTCAAATCATTTCTTTATTCTATCAATTTCATTACTATAATAATGGGAGGGTAAATGTATACACCTAAATTTGGTACAAGCCCATCCTTTATGTCACTTATTACAACATTATGTACATAGACCATTGACAATGAATGAGGTATATATTGACTCATTTTACTTAAGTGTTTGATTTATTATGTTCTGTGAGTTTGTCTATTGGTTAGCATATCACCATTTTTCTTAGTGATCCTTAGTTTTGGTCCTTTATCATTCTAGACAAGTCCATAGTAACAAAACATGATTGATATGTGATCCCATCTATTTAGCTTAGATTTATCTAGGCATATTTTTTTGAACTTCTTTCAGGTCATGTTTCATTTAATTCTTATTTTTGTCTATTGGGTCTTATCTTGAGTCATATTTTGCACATCAATAGGTCCAAAATTCAAAATCAAAACATTTATAAATATCAAGATCCTATAAAAAATAAAATATGTTTCTCCTAACTTTCAAAAGCTATCAAAATATTTTCATGCTCTATCTATATATATCCATTGAAACAATATTCAAGGTTATGGTCTGTTGTTCATTACAAAACATGTGGAGAAAGGACCAACTTAATATGTGCTTGAATATGTGATGTCTATTATGAAACATGAATAGAACTTGGATGTAATAGATGTTGAAGCACTATTATCAAGGAATCTCTTTTATCTTTCTTTAAATAACCTTCAGATAATGAACCTATATATGTTTTATAACTAGTTGTAGGGTAAGTTTTTGAGAAAAGGTTTCTGACTGAATAGGATACACATAGGGAAGAATTAGAATTGTAACCACTTAACTACTATGGATATAATTTAGACACTAGTGTAACAAATATGTTACTACATGAATCTTACATATCTATGGATATCCTAATAACATCTCAAATGCCTTGTATTGAGTATAACCAAGAATAAAGTATCAATTGATGTAGGGCCTTATGTAGGTGGTAATAAATCACTCCCAAGTGGGTTTTGCCTCTTTCCATTGAATTATTTTATTGTCTTTGTTATTCTAATGAATTATTCATGTGTGTATTTAATACTATTATTAATGTCATGGTATAAATATTTTCACTTGACCCATTATCAACCATGACACTATGTATAGGTTGTGAATCAATGTAGATGTGCACAAATATTACCCCATTTATAGAATCATCATAAAAAATCTCTTGCTCATCGAATGTGATAGTAAGTTTATGTATTTATGTGTCCTTATGTGTACCTATAAGACCATCTATATGATGTTATTTATCAACATTATAAGTCATATGCACCTTAGGATTTGTCTGTCTTTGTTATTGCATGATTTGGAAAAGAATCAGAAAAGATCCCTAGTTTTGCAATCCCATTAGATTGTGTCTTATAATGATTTGTAGATGTGTCAATATCAACTAGTTGAATAATGTTATCATCAACTAGATTTTTCATCTTATGTCATAAAGTGATGCACCCATTAATTGAATGTTTTGTGCATTTATGATAATTACATTATGTACTAATGTTGAACATATTAAATGGTGTCCTCTCCATATCAATCTATTTTTAGGATGGAGAGATATTATTTTTCACTCAAGTAACTTTTGTATTATCTTATGAGGAAGTTTTCTTTAATATAAAAATCTTCCTTCATTAAGGAGATGATAAGATAAGCTGAGTAGTAGGTTGTAACACTACATTAATTGTCACTTTTGCATCTTCCCCAGTATCATTTATTTTAGATGTGTATGTTTATTTTATTTAAAACTTTTTAATAGAGGTTTATGTTAGAGGATTAGATCAATACTTTAGTTTATTTAGAGTAAGGATCTTAACTTCAAAATCTTTGAGTGTATGACATAGGTCATTAAAGGATTGGAACTGTTTGAACATAAAGGGATCATACAACAAAGTAATAAATAGTTACTTGAATACACCTTGTAACTCATTATCAACCATAGGATTTGTCATCTCATAGGTCATAATATTGTTGTAAAGAACATAATAATCGATGGGTTCCTTATGTCTTTGCTTAATTTTTTAAATTTGAGCATAAGACATCTTCTCACTAATGTTAATTAAAAAGTGTGGTAAGAACTTATAAACAAAAGGATTGAAGGCATATACTTATTGAAAGGGGAGGTCATAGAACCATTATAAGATGTATTCCTTAATACTTCATGAAAATAATTTAGTCAACAAAATGTCATTGGATGCATAGTCAAAACATGCTACATAAAAGGCTTGAAGGTGATATCCTAGATCACATTTACCATCATATAATGTAAGCTTAGGTTCTAAAAATATTATAAGTAATAGATACACTAAAATATATAGGGCCAAAAGATTATATCTTAATTTTTGGGGATTAGTCAAGTGGCCCACTCAAAAAGAACCTTGTTTTAGTTTTGAAACCTTAGTTTGAAGATTAAGGATTGTTTGCATATCGATCTAAGCATTGATCATAGAAAATTGTGTACTGATGGGTGGTGTCACATGAGTAACCATACTATGAGGTAAATTTTTTTATTATGTATAATAAAATATGAAGAACACTTTCCCTAACACTATGAGATGCTATTAGGAGTTATATTTTGAACACCTATTATAAAGTCAATATCTTTAAAATATATATTAATATCATTAAAAGGATCATGTTGTTCTTCGGATGTGATAACCTTGGTGTTATTTTCATTTTTGTTTACTTTATAAATCTAATTATAAATGCAAACTATTAAAATATGATCTAGAATGATATATAAGACAAAATACAATAAAATACAAAGATATACAAAATCTTCCAAATTTGTAAATTTATAAAAATTAAAACTGGGGTTAGGGTTAGAGAATTAATCCTATAATTGATTTGATTCAAATTGTGTTAATTTTCCATAAGATATGACTATAAAAATACTTTAAAACACATATGTATAAAAAATTATGGTTCACTGTCTATTAGGACAAGTCTGCAAGAGGAGTACAAGAGTATAGTGTGTTGTTATCTATTATTGTAATTTTGTCCTGTTAGACTATGTGGTTGGTCTAAAACTATAAGTTTGTTTATCCATATATATATGTGATATATTTATATGTAGATCTTAAATTGATCATAAATGATCTATAAAATCAGAACCCTAATCTTGCACAAGCACACAAAAGGAGACAAAATACAAAAAATAAAAAAATAGGGGAAGTGGGAATGGCTAAATTGTCCTCATAAAATCCCTTGTTGAATGAATGCTACCTATATAGCCTAAAGGGCCTTAGCTTGATGTATTTATCCCTTTAGGGAAGATTGTATGAATAAAACTAACAAATTTGATTAGAATTATTGACAAAGGATGGCCTTAACCTATAATAAGCAATGTTATACATGGCTAAGGACTGTAAAATTACAACATAATTGTAATAGAGATATTTACTCAGAAGATAAATGCTTTTGAAATCAGAAAGAGAGATGAATTGTAAATGATTTCTAGGTGTTTTCAAGCATAACCCTTTATGTGCTTTTATAAAGATATCTTTTGGCTATTTTTGATAATTAACATATTGATGTGTGCAAGAAAGTCATTAAGAAGCTTATCATTTTGAAAAGATAGTTGTTAGAGTATAGGAGACAAGTTTGAACTACTAGACAAGTGCATAATGTGCCCCTATCTTCCCAATGTACACTTGTTCTAAAGGAAAAAAGATTCTAAAACAAGAGTGATAATAAAGTATATGATACATATATATGAATAGGGATAAAAAAGAAAGTGAGGAAGATGTTCTGGTGTTCATTATAAAACACGTGGAGAAAGGACCAACTTAATATGTGCTTGAATATGTGATGTCTGTTATGAAACATGAATAGAACTTGGATGTAATAGATGCTAAAGCACTAATCTTCAAGGAATATCATTTATCTTTCTTTAAATAACCTTCAAATAATGAACCTATATATGTTTTATAACTAGTTTTAGGGTAAGTTTTTGAGGAAAGGTTTCCGACTAAATAGGATACTCATAGGGAAGAATTAGAATTGTAACCACTCAACTACTATGGATATAATTTAGACACTAGTGTACCAAATATGGTACTACATGAATCTTACATATCCATGGATATCCTAATAACATTTCAAATGCCTTATATTAAGCATAACTAAGAATAAAGTATCGATTGATGTAGGGCCTTATGTAGGTGGTAGTAAATTACTCCCAAGTGGGTTTTTCCTCTTTCCATTGAATTATTTTATTGTCTTTGTTATAATAATAAATTATTCATGTGTGTATCTAAGACTATTATTAATGTCATAGTATAAATATTTTCAATTGACCCATTATCCACCGTGACACTATGTATAGGTTGTGAATCAATGTAGATGTGCACAAATAATGTCTTGTTTATAGAATCATTGTAAAAAATCTCTTGCTCATCAAATGTGATAGTAAGTTTATGTATTTGTGTGTCCTTATGTGTACCTATAAGACCATCTATAAGATGTTCTTCATCAACATTATAAGTCATATGCACCTTAGGATTTGTCTATCTTTGTTACTACATGATTTGGAAAAGAATCAGAAAAGATCCCCAATTTTGCAATCCCATTAGATTGTGTCTTATAATGATTTGTAGATGTGTCCATATAAATTAGTTGAATAATGTTGTCAATGACTATATTTTTCATCTTATGCCATAAAGTGATGCATCCATTAATTGAATGTTTTGTGCATTTATGATAATTACATTATGTACTAATGTTGAACATATTAGATGGTGTCCTCTCCATATCAATCTATTTTTAGGATGGAGAGATATTATTTTTCACTCAAGTAACTTTTGTATTATCTTATGAGGAAGTTTTTTTTAATAGCAAAATCTTGCTTCATCAAGGAGATGATAAGATAAGTTGAGTAGTACGTTGTAACACTACATTAATAGTCACTTTTGCATCTGCCCTAGTATCATTTATTTTAGATGTGTATGTTTATTTTATTTGAAACTTTTTAATGGAGGTTGATGTTGGAGGATTAGACCAATACTTTAGTTTTTTTAGAGTAAGGAGCTTAACTTCAAAATCCTTGAGTGTATGGCATAAGTCATTAAAGAATTGGAACTGTTTGAACATAAAGGGATCATACAACAGAGTAATAAATAGTTACTTGAATACACCTTGCAACTCATTATCAACCATAGGATTTGTCATCTTATAGGTCATAGTATTGTTGTGAAGTACATAATAATTGATGGGTTCTTTATGTCTTTGCTTAATTTTTTAAATTTGAGCATAAGACATCTTCTCACTAATGTTAATTAAAAAGTGTGGTAAGAACTTATTAACAAAAGGATTGAAGGCATATACTTATTAAAAAGTGAGGTCATAGAACCATTTCAAGATGTAGTCCTTAAGACTTTGTGAAAATAATTTAGTCAACAAAATGTCATTGGATGCATAGTCACAACACACTACATAAAAGGCTTGAAGGTGATATCCTAGATCACATTTACCATCATATAATGTAAGCTTAGGTTCTAAAAATATTATAAGTAATAAATACACTAAGATATATAGGGCCAAAGGATTATATAGTAATTTGTGGGAATAATTCGAGTGGCCCACTCAAAAAGAACCTTGTTGTAGTTTTGAAAGCTTAGTTTGAAGATTAAGGATTGTTTGCATATGGATATGAGCATTAATCATAGAAAATTTTGTATTGATGGGTGGTGCCAAATGAGTAACCATACTATGAGGCACACAACTTTATTATGTATACTAAAATATGAAGAACACTTTCCCTAACACTATGAGATGCTAGTAGGAGTTATGTTTTGAACACCTATTATAAAGTCAATATCTCTAAAATATATATTAATATCATTGAAAGGATCATGTTGTTCCTCGGATGTGATAACCTTGGCATTATTTTCATTTTTGTTTACTCTATAATTAATTATAAATTATAATTAAATCTAATTAGAAATGTAAACTATTAAAATATGATCTAGAATGATATATAAGATAAAATACAATAAAATACAAATATCTACAAAATCTTCCAAATTTGTAAATTTATAAAAATTGAAACTTGGGTAAGGGTTAGAGAATTAATCCTGTAATTTATTTGATTCATAATGTGTTAAATTTCCATAAGATATGACTATTAAAATACTTTCAAACACATGTATAAAAAATAGTGGTTCACTCTCTGTTGGGACAAGTCTGCAAGAGGAGTACAAGAGTATAGTATGTTATTATCTATTATTGTAATTTTGTCCTGTTAGACTGTGTGGTTGGTCTAAAACTATAAGTTTGTTTATCCATATCTATATGTGATATATTTATATGTAGATCTTAAATTGATGCACAAAATACCTATAAAATCAGATCCCTAATATTGCATAAGCACATAAAAGGAGACAAAATACAAAAAGGAAAAAAATATGGGAAGTGGGAATGGCTAAATTGTCCTCATAAAATCCCTTGTTGAATGAATGCTACCTATATATCCCAAAGGGCCTTAGGCCAATGTATTTATCCCTTTAGGGAAGATCATATGAATAAAACTAACAAATTTGATTAGAATTATTGACAAAGGATGGCCTCAACCTACAATAGGTAATGTTATACTTGGCTAAGGATTGTAAAATTACAACATAATTGTAATATAGATATTTACTCAGAAGATAAATGTTTTTGAAATCAGAAAGAGAGATAAATTGGAAATGTTTTCTAGGTCCTTTCAAGCGTAACCCTTGATGTGCTTTTATAAAGATATATTTTGGCTATTTTTGATAATTAACATATTGATGTGTGCAAGCAAATCATTAAGAAGCTTATCATTTTGAAAAGATAGTTGTTAGAGTATAGGAGACAAGTTTGAACTACTAGACAAGTGCATAATGTGCCCCTATCTTCCCAATGTACACTTGTTCTAAAGGAAAACATATTCTAAAACAAGAGTGTTAAAAAAGTATATGCTAAATATATATGAATAGGGGTAAAATAGGAAAGTGTGAAAGATGTTCTGATGTTTATTATAAAACACGTGGAGAAAGGACCAACTTAGTGTGTGCTTGAATATGTGATGTCTGTTATGAAACATGAATAAGACTTAGCTATAATAGATGCTAAAGCACTAATATTCAAGGAATATCATTTATCTTTCTTTAAATAACCTTATTATAATGAACTTGTATATGTTTTATAAGTAGTTGTAGGGTAAGTTTTTGAGGAAAGGTTTCTGACTGAATAGGATACTCATAGGGAAGAATTAGAATTGTAACCACTCAACTAATATGGATATAATTTAGACACTAGTGTACCAAATATGGTACTACATGAATAACATGTCAAATGCCTTGTATTGAGTAGAACAAAGAATAAAGTATCAATTGATGTAGGGCCTTATGTAGGTGGTAGTAAATTACTCCCAAGTGGGTTTTTCCTCTTTCCATTGAATTATTTTATTGTCTTTATTATACTAATAAATTATTCATGTGTGTATTTAATACTATTATTAATGTCATAGTATAAATATTTTCACTTGACCCATTATCCACCGTGACACTATGTATAGGTTGTGAATCAATATAGATGTGCACAAATAATGTCCCATTTATAGAATCATCGTAAAAAATATCTTGCTCATTGAATGTGATAGTAAGTTTATGTATTTGTGTGTCCTTATGTGTACCTATAAGACCATATATAGGATGTTATTTATCAACATTATAAGTCATATGCACCTTAGGATTTGTCTGTCTTTGTTACTGCATGATTTGGAAAAGAATCAGAAAAGATACGCAATTTTGCAATCCCATTAGATTGTGTCTACAATGATTTGTAGATGTGTCAATATCAATTAGTTGAATAATGTTGTCATCAACTAGATTTTGCATTTTATGCCATAAAGTGATGCATCCATTAATTGAATGTTCTGTACATTTATGATAATTACATTATGTACTAATGTTGAACATATTAGATGGTGTCCTCTCCATATCAATCTATTTTTAGGATGGAGAGATATTATTTTTCACTCAAGTAATTTTTGTATTATCTTATGAGGAAGTTTTTTTTAATAGCAAAATCTTCCTTCATTAAGGAGATGATAAGAGAAGCTGAGTAGTCGGTTGTAACACTACATTAATTGTCACTTTTGCATCTTCCCTAGTATCATTTATTTTAGATGTGTATGTTTATTTTATTTGAAACTTTTTAATGGAGGTTGATGTTGGAGGTTTAGACCAATACTTTAGTTTTTTTAGAGTAAGGAGCTTAACTTCAAAATCCTTGAGTGTATGGCATAAGTCATTAAAGGATTGGAACTATTTGAACATAAAGGGATCATACAACAGAGTAATAAATAGTTACTTGAATACACCTTGAAACTCAT
Organism: Torreya grandis; assembly: GCA_037957365.1. Taxonomy (NCBI): domain Eukaryota; kingdom Viridiplantae; phylum Streptophyta; class Pinopsida; order Cupressales; family Taxaceae; genus Torreya; species Torreya grandis. The sequence continues at coordinate 4,743,098 of JARHVA010000458.1, forward strand.
TATGAACCATAGGATTTGTCATCTTATAGGTCATATTATTGTTGTGAAGTACATAATAATTGATGGGTTCTTTATGTCTTTACTTAATTTTTTAAATTTGAGCATAAGACATCTTCTCACTAATGTTAATTAAAAAGTGTGGTAAGAACTTATCAACAAAAGGATTGAAGGCATATACTTATTGAAAGGGGAGGTCATATAACCATTTAAAGATGTAGTCCTTAAGACTTTGTGAAAATAATTTAGTCAACAAAATGTCATTGGATGCATAGTCAAAACATGCTACATAAAAGGCTTGAACGTGATATCCTAGATCACATTTACCATGATATAATGTAAACTTAGGTTTTAAATATTTTATAAGTAATATATACACTAAGATATATATGGTCAAAGGATTATATAGTTATGTGTGGGAATTAGTTGGGTGGCCCACTTAAAAAAGAACCTTGTTCTAGTTTTGAAAGCTTAGTTTGAAGATTAAGGATTGTTTGCATATGGATCTGAGCATTGATCATAGAAAATTATGTACTGATGGGTGGTGTCACATGAGTATCCATACTATGAGGCACACAAATTTATTGTGTATACTAAAATTTGAAGAACACTTTACCTAACACTATGATATGATAGTAGGAGTTATGTTTTGAACACCTATTATAAAGTCAATATCTTTAAAATATATATTAATATCATTGAAAGGATCATGTTGTTCCTCAGATGTGATAACCTTGGCATTATTTTCATTTTTGTTTACTCTATAATTAATTATAAATTATAATTAAATATAATTAGAAATGTAAACTATTAAAATATGATCTAATATGATATATAAGACAAAATATAATAAAATACAAAGATCTACAAAATCTTTCAAATTTGTAAATTTATAAAAATTGAAACTGTGGTTAGGGTTAGGGTTAGAGAATTAATCCTATAATTGATTTGATTCAAAATGTGTTAAATTTTCATAAGATATGACTATAAAAATAATTTCAAATACATATGTATAAACAATAGTGGTTCGCTGTCTGTTGGGACAAGTCTGCAAGAGGAGTACAAGAGTATAGTGTGTTATTATCTATTATTGTAATTTTGTCCTATTAGACTCTGTGGTTTATCCATATCTATATGTGATATATTTATATGCAGATCTTAAATTAATGCACAAAATACCTATAAAATCAAAACCCTAATCCTTTACAAGCACACAAAAGGAGACAAAATATAAAAAGGAAAAAAATAGGGGAAGTGGGAATGGCTAAATTGTCCTCATAAAATCCCTTGTTGAATGAATGCTATCTATATAGCCCAAAGGGCCTCAGGCCGATGTATTTATCCCTTTAAGAAGATCATATGAATAAAACTAACAAATTTGATTATAATTATTGACAAAGGATGGCCTCAACCTATAATAGGTAATGTTATACTTGGCCAAGGACTGTAAAATTACAACATAATTGTAATAGAGATATTTACTCAGAAGATAAATGTTTTTGAAATCAGAAAGAGAGATAAATTGTAAATGATTTCTAGGTCCTTTCAAGCGTAACCCTTGATGTGCTTTTATAAAGATATATTTTGGCTATTTTTGATAATTAACATATTGATGTGTGCAAGAAAGTCATTAAGAAGCTTATCATTTGAAAAGATAGTTGTTAGAGTATAGGAGACAAGTTTAAACTAGTAGACAAGTGAATAATGTGCCCCTATCTTACCAATGTACACTTGTTCTAAAGGAAAAAAGATTCTAAAACAAGAGTGATAATAAATTATATGCTAAATATATTTGAATAGGGATAAAATAGGAAAGTGTGGAAGATGTTCTTAATAATTACAAGACTTTGAATTTTTTTTTAGAGATTGTGGGTTATTAGAATGATAAATTGGGAAATCAAGGTAAAGGTGTCAAGAATAAGCATTGTCAAGCATTTATTGGTTAAATTTAAGTGTCTACAATTCTTAACGTCTAGGATTATATTCAAGACCTTATCTATATCATTAGATTGCATACATATTCATTTTTGAAAGGTAAAAAAGGTTGTAACTTTTTTAATATCTACACTATTAAGGTCATCAAGATGTATTTTATCATGATATTCATTATTATGATTGTTTATAACTTGATAAACATGTTTAAGTTCATAAATATCATCATTAACAATATGTTTCCCTAATTTTGTGTTAATTATTAATATTTGAATCAATAGATTAAGGTATTTGCATTTAATTTACTTTATCCATTTTAGATTATGTAAACACGTCTAGTTAGTCCAAAGGGATTTAATTATGGGTAATTTTTACAACATTTAACCTAACACTTTGGCTTAGAAGGATAAGAATGCTATCCTTATTATATGGCATAAAATATGATCATGAAAACCATCAAGAGGGATATAGCCATGGATGGACTATTATAAATATGGAGAAATAAAATTTGGAAATCAGATCTAAAACCCTATTGCATAAATATTAAACACTAATAGGGTATAATGAAACCCTATATGAAACCAAGGGTTTTCACTCTTGAAGAATTTAGGGTTCACCAATTTGTTTTATCTTATTTTTGATTTATTCATGTAAGCAAGATAAAACTTTTGAATGATTAGATTATATAAAATAACTCTAAATTACATAGATTTGAAAGAAAAAAGTGGAATAATCTTGATTTATTGCATTTACTATAAATGGAAATGTCCAAGAGGATATGGTACTTATATTTTTATACTCTACTCAAGTTTATGATAGTGTACACTCATTAGGAATGCTCTGAAATGGATTTATGGTTACTTAAATCAAGAAGTTAATTGTTGTAGACACCTATGTTTACTAGATATGTTTGCCTTCTGTCAAATTTGTACCTCAAAAAAGTTCATGATTTTTACATCATATATAGTTGTGTTTGCTTATAGATGTGTTCTTATGCAATTTTAGAGGCTTGGTCTTATGTGGATATTCAATTTTTTATTCCCTCACCTTGAACCCTACATCCACTTTTGACACTAGATTTACCTATTAAAATGGGTTAGATAAGATGGGATGGACAACATAAACCACCTCCAGATGAGTGGATAATAATTTCCTATGTTCTATTACTCTAATGCTAGAATGTATACAACCTATATGGATTTCAACACTTGAAAACCTATTATTTATACCTTGAAATAATATTCAAACTAGGCTTAGTGATTTCTCCTTTAATGGGTTTTCATATTTGGCTTAGTGGTGTTCCTTTGAGGCTTTTCAGATTTGGATGCTTTAAGGAAATACTTCAAGGATGTGTAGATGCATTATATAGCGTGCAAGTAGATTTCCAGGTGATTGCTAGATGATTTTCTAGATAGGAAAAGGCTTAGGATTAATGTATATATATAGTTGACTCTTTAGGTAATTTTCTTCCAAACTGACATGTGAAACGTGTGGGCCAACTCAAAGGGTTTGAATTTGAAAAATATACATTTGGAGAACTTGGGATGAATTTGGTAAAGGTAGATGATACAAAAAATTGGAATTCTTTGATTGTTATCAAATCTATCTAGGGAGGAGAAAATAATGATATGGAGGATTGAAGTAGTATGCTCAAGATGATATAAATTTTACGCACATATTAGGGAGATCATATGTCTAAATGATGGAAATTTGGGAAATCCAAGCTCATAGATGGATAAACGGATAAGAGGGAATGTAAGCAAGATTCAATTATGCATGCACAAGTCATATATATTAAAGATTAGTCAAATATATCATTGTGAAGTGTCTAATATAAAATTTATGTGTTTATGTATTCAAACACATACAAAATAAGTAATCCAAGTCAATGGGCATACAAATGTCAATGTTTGGTAGATATATCAATTGATAATGTAATGATAAAAATCATAATAGATGCATGATAACAATCATGGCATCACACATAATAGAACTATGCATGATAAAAATCTTATCACCAAGCTGATAGTCATATTCATATATGTAATCACACACATTTACATACACATAATATCATGATTAAGAAGCACATGAACATAAAGACATGACATGAATCTGATCCAACATAGATAGACATGGCCATGATATTGACTAGAGGATCCTCTAACACAACTGACACACAACGTGATAAGATACATTAAATTCACTAGCACACATAGAAAAAATAATATAATACATGTTAATGATCACACAATGTCATAATTATCAATATCAAGAACATAAATATTAGGCAATGCTAGTCCACATAATCAATCAATGTCATCATCTAGTACAAAAAAAGCACAATATCCATAGGAAATAACATTCTATAAAATATAATCAAGAACAAGTCATGTGTAATAGTATATCATGATTAATGGACTGTTATATAAAGATAAAACTTGATAAGAGTAAGAATATGCCCCAAGTATAACATGCCCCTAATGTAGAAAGGTTGCATATGGGTGTAATTAACATCACACTTTTGTATGTCCATGCATCATATGTAACTATATGTCTTACATCCCACTAATGTATACCATTAAAAACATGTGTGTATAAAATGGATAGGTAATTCACCATTTATATGATGAATAACATTAATCATATGTGTACTAGAAAAACATGTCATGCATAGGTCTTGGTTTTGTATTTTTTTGAGTATTTAATTTTTTTATATTTTTTATATTTTTAAATTGAATTATGTTTTGTTTAGCTTATGATCCCATCAATGGGATGCTCACATGAAGGTCCTAGATATATTAGTGTGAATGTGAATGTTGCACATTGTGAGTGAGGAGTAACATGTATGATAAGCTTAAATATATCACTAATGTGATGGAAATTGGAGAATCAATGGTCAAGGAAAGTCAACTAGTTACCTCTGATTTGTCTTCATAGGATGAAGTTACTACGAAGATAACTTAGGAGATATCTCAAACTTGATGGGGTATCCATAAAAAACACCCAAAATTATAACCACTCTTTTGATATAGATATAATTTAAGCATTAATGTACCAAATATGGGATTACATATATCTTATATATCCATAAATTTCCTAATAGCATGTCGAATTCCCTAGTGTTGGGACAAACTAGGAATGACATAGTTATAGTTATAGGCTCCACCATAAGTGGTAAAAAAATTTCCCCAAGAGGGTTTTGTCACTTTCAATTGAAACATTTTATTATATTTTTTACGTTGATGAAGTATATGTGTTTATCCAATACTAAATAAGTAATTTCATAATGTGTGTGTTTTCACCTGACCTATTATCCACCATAACACTATGTATATGATTTGAATAAATGAAAGCACATATGAACAAACGTGAATTGGTAGATTCATCATAATAAATGTCATGCTCATTGAATGTGATTTTAGTTTATCATATAGGTGTGTTTATAAGTGTACCAATAAGACTATCTATAGGATGATCCTCCTCGATTCTAGAAGCATAAGAAGTTAGAGGAGGATGCACATTATAAGTCATATGTACTTCAAGATTAATCTTGGTTTATTATGCCATATGTTTTGGGAATAGATCCAAAAATGTCTTAAGTGTTGCATTAGGTTATGCAATTTAATATTTCTTAGGTGTAATAACATATTGATCTAAATTTAGAGTTTTTATTGCTTAAGTCTTGGATCTCATTTCTTAAACCCAAACACTAATTAGTTGAATGTCTTGTGCATCTATGCCAATCATAATATGCATTGATATCAAAATCCTTAGGTTGTGCCTTTGTCTATCAAATTCCATTGGTAGAGGGAGAGATATGAGGTTGTAATTGATTAACTTCTATAAAACCTTGTGAGGAGGTTTTAATATTCCTTTAGATTGACTCCTTTGAAGATTTGAAAGGACATTCCTATTAGTAGGTTGTGAAACTACTTTAGCTTTTGTTTTAGTCTCATTATTAGTATCATTAGCATTGAATTTTAAAGGTGGTTTTATTTAAAAATTAAAATAAAAATATATTCAAGGGTTGTTCCCATATTTTAGCTTGTTTAAGTCAAGTATTTTAACCTCTTGGTCTTTAATCATATGGTAAATGCAATCAAAAGATTGGAATATTTTGAACATAATAGAGTAATAAACAGGTGAAAGAAGGATTTTATTTAATATTTCTTGAAATTCAATATCACCAATAGAATTTTTCATTTTTGAAAGCATAGTCTTATAATGAAGCACATATTCACTAATGGGCTCATTAGGTCCTTGCTCAAGTTTTACAATTTGAGCATAGGAGACCTCACAAATGCTGATAGAAAAGTGAACTAAGAACTGGTAAAGGATTGAAATCAGTACATATTGAAGAGAAAGGTCATAAAACCATTACAAGGCATAGTATTAAAGGCTCATAGGGAAAAATATTGGTCAATAACTTATTGTTATATGCATAGTCTAAACATGTTACATAGAAGGCTCTAAGATGCTGTTTTGGATCACCATTGCCATTGAATGGCATAGGCTTAAGTGTAATGAATATTTTAGGTAAGGGATAACTATAAATATTTGGGGTGAAAGGGTTATGTAATACTTCTTGAGAGTTTATTGAATAAACCAATCTATGAGAACTTTGTTCTAGTTTAGAAACCTTGGATTAAAGATCTAACAATGTTTGTACAAACACTTGGTTTATAGGCATATTATATTGATTAGAAATAGTTTGTGTTAAATGAGTTGTAAGCCTAGGAGGATCACAAATATGTTTCATAAGATTAACCATAGACATATGATGGGTAGGTTGTGTGGCCCCCACACTAGGTGTAGACATCACTTGTGTAGCCATATGTATAGACACATGAATAGTGGTAGTTGAGAGAATTATTTGAACACATATTGTATGATATATGACTCTAAAAGGTGAATTAATATCAATTCAAATTTGATCATGTTGTTCCTAAAATTTGGTTTCATTAGCAAGTTTTTTATTTTCATCTCTAGTGACATGTAACATTTTATCAATCATACACATATTTATTTCAAGCTATTAAGTAAATTCAAGTTTATATATATATCATCAAAATGCTCATGAAAATTAGTATAATCATTTCCACTATTCACATTAATAGTGTATGTCATTGTAATTATGTTAAGGTTATGCTTATGTATAATGGGAAATCATAATTCAAATCTAAAAGTCAAACCTTAATAGAGGATAAAAATAAAATTCTAAGAAAGTATGAGTCCCTAATTAAAGAAAAACCTAGGGATTTTCATGCTTAACTCAATAATCAAGTTCACAAATTTTTTTACTTATTTTGGATTAATGTGATCTAAATCATTTAAAATAAGTGATAATATAAATTATATAAAATATCACAATAACATATAAATTAAAATTGAGAAATGAAAAGATTGATATTGTGCTTAGATGATTTAAAATTGATAAAACAATAGAAAAGGGATGTACTTAGCTTATTTATGTATTTTATTTTTAATAATAAGCATCACACCTTTTGAAAATATAGTATGTGTGATTTGTCTCTACTCATATCATAAAATTATAACTCAAACCCTACTTGGATGTTGCTAGTAACAATGTGACCCCAATGACAATGTAACAATGATATTTGAATAAAATCAAGTAACAACATGGAAAAGAGGAGTGGAGGGAATGTTCAAATTGAACATGGGTGAAAAATAACATGGAGTCTATATGAGGGGGGTGAGGAGGATGGTACAAGCCAATAATATTTCTTCTTGACTTGGGTTAGGATATTGGTGATAGATCACTCTCTTTCACCCAAATTTGATTTATGTAAGGGAATAAGCCATTCTCTTTACTATTCCACAGATCGTTGGTGGAAAGAGATATTTTTATGGGTGTTAGGTGGTGATTTGAGCCTTTCATGGGGTATTTTAAGGAGGTTTCATGTTTTGGTTCAGGGTTCCTTAGATCACTAAAATGGATGTTTATTCAGAATGTTTTGGAAAATATTTAGTGTTTGATAATTATGATAGTCTTAAGTGCTTCTCTCATTTGGCTGTATGGAATAGTCCTAGTTCAATTACGGTCATTGGCAATCTCCCACAACCCTAATCTTGGATTGATGTTACTTTGGGGTAGAAACCCTTCATTTCATGAATGGATCTAAAGCAGTCTAATGGGTTTCTTGGGTGTTCTACTCTTTGACGAAATCTCGTACTTCTCATTCGTTGGTGGTCTTCCCTACTTAGAAAAGTTGGCTTAAAGAGGTTGGAAAACATCTTAGATCTGGCTGAAAAAGAGCCTGTTAGGAATTATAGCTTCCTTAGCCTTTTTTTGGTCCTTTTAAGGAAGGAATTGATTCAAAATTACAATGTGAGAGCTTATGCAAGCATTAGGCCCTACCTGATTCTTGGTTCTATTCTAGTTATTTGCCACTTATATTTTGATGAGGCATTTTATGTGATATTCAGGGTTTTATTTTACATCAATTCGGTCCTCTTGGGAGAAGAATTATTTCAAGCTTGTAATTTGAGGTTTTATGATTTTGGGGTTTAGTTAAAACCCTAGGTTGTTAGAGTCTAGTTTTGTTTGTCTAATTTTACGATTAGTTATGTTTGTTACAAACTTGTAACTTAGTTTGGTAGCCCTATTTTTCTATGTTCTAGTTATGGGTTTTTTTCATAAACCCTATTCTTAATTTAGGGATTTATTCAAAACCCTCTTGGTTCTTTGTTATGTTTTAGTTATTTCCTTATTTTGGTTCAACTGTTATTTCACTATGCAAGTTACATGCCCTCCTAGATGTTCTATAGGTTTATGGGACCCTATCAAAACCACTCAAGGTTGTATTTCATTAGATATTTGTAGAGTCCTTTATTTGTTTCATGTTTTTTTATTCGTAGAGGCATTTATTAGGAGCCTTCATTGTAATACCTTTTCTTCTCCATTATTTTAGTTTGTGAGACTTGTCAACACCCTCATTTCTGGTTCATAGCTTTGACTCAAAAGTGTTTCAAAATAATAAAAAAATAGTTTGACCCTTATAACAACCTATATTGTCTTGGTTTTTCTGATAGTTTTCTTATGTGTTGTATAGGTTCATCACACCTTACACAATTGTGCTCATGCATCTAATTTTTTGTATGCTAACATTTTATCTTCTGCATTTCTCTCTATTTTCATTCTTCTTCCTTTAAAAACTTACTCATAATTTATACCAAAATATGACCCTTGAGAAAGGTGTTAGTATTTAGGTTGGACATCATAAACCACTCCCTTTTAAGTGATTGAGTGTTTCCTATGTTTTAGTACTCAAAAAAGGCTCAAATTGCATGTAATTTTCCAAATTGTTTATCTATGCAACATTTTAATCAATCTAAAATGCAATGTAATGTTTATTTTTTAACATTTAGAACCATGAAAATTTTCCCTATGCATGTATTCAGACTTTACTCTAGGGATAATCCTTTGAGGGATTTTCAAATTTATATGCCTTTGTGATATTGTCTTAAGAGAGTGCTAATTGATTCTTCAAAATTTCAATTTGTTCTTAATGTAATGGTTGAGTCATATGAACTGAGTATAACCTTAGGATTGATTTGTATTTATACCTAACTCTTTTATAGTTTATACTTTCTAGTTTTAAAAATAGCAATTGAGTGTTCCTAGACACTACTAGTAGAGGTAGACACTTATGGTAGATGCAACTATCCAATTGTTATTAATATTACCATGGGAGTGAAAATCAGTGATATGAGATATGAAAATAATATATTTTGGATTCTCTAAGTTATTGTATAAACTAGGTTGATCCTAAATATGTGTATCTTATGAATAAGGTTGACCAAAATAACAAGTGGGTGGATGGATAGGGAGAAGTGTGTAAAAGAGTCAAATATGTATGAAATGTCCAAGTATGACAAATTTTGCCAAAGTTAATGTTTCAAAATATATAGTACCAAATTTAGGTGTTAACAGCAAAAAATATGACAAATATGTATGAAGGATGTGAAGTTTGAGATCCCATCTATATATAATAATATAGGACCTATATACACACATGTTCATGCCCTTGGTAGTAAGTTTATAAGTGAAAAACATAATAATGCACATGTATCAAGTATCGACATAGGTTCAAAAAGGTATAGTGACTAATAATGTATACACATAAAACATTCCCCACTAAGGTCTATATGTAATAAATAGAACCGATGATAAACGTGTTAAAACTATGCTTCCATGATGAAAAATAGTATGCCTATGATGTGGAGAACATATAATCAATTTAATATTGTAATGACCTTGATAACATAAAATATAAGCATTAAAACACAATAAATAACTACTAAATGCACAATAAATGCTCTATCCATAATAAATGCCAATCATAATGTCATAATAATTTGAATAAGAGAGCTCTCGGTATGTGAAATGAGATCACAAAATTATGAAAATAATTAATAGATATATTTTATTTAATAAAGGTTAAAAAACTTTAGAAAAGGTTCATAGGGGCCATAAGCCAACTCAACCTAAAAATAGATTCATTTATTTATTTTATATCGATGATTTATAAATTTTCAACTTTGAGAGAGAAGCTATGACAATGAAACATTTTAGTGTAATTTATAGTGTTTTTTTATTTTTCAAATAATATTTAGAATTAAAAATCAAGGCTCTTAGTATAGTTATTAGCTTTCATTCAAAATGATCATATCTATCTCAAAATGGTCTCCCATGTTTAAATGTGGAAAGGGCCTACTGAAAATAGATATCAATGTGGCATTATTAAGCCCTAAGTGGTTTTGAAGGTGGAAAGTCTAGGGAAAAAATGATATTATTTATTTGCTTTTGATGTTTTAAAGTATAAATATTATTGTTTGTATTTTTATTATGTTTATCTCAAGTTTTAACATTTGGTTTATTGGTGTATTCTTGGTTACAAAGCATAGACACCTAATTATCATAGAATACCCTTTCACATTGTGTTTTTTTCATGCATTATCACACTTGGTCCATTTGTTTAGATTTGGATATTTTCAGAAACCTTCAACCCACATTTAAATCACTTCAGCCTTGATGTCCTCATAAGCATCATAGATCTGTCAGTTATCAACACCAAAATCCTATTTAAATGAAATTTATTTGGTTTGATCCCTATTTTGAGAATTTATGCCTTTTGAGTTAGAATTAGAGGTTAATTGATTCTAATCCTTACTATTTTTTGGGTCCTTTCTACCTTGGCTTGATTCCTCACTCTTGATTGCCACTTGTTATTATCTTCTATGATTAACTTATTTGTGAAGTGTCTTATAGAGCCCTATATATAAAAATCCACCCTTAGCCATTTGATATTAGATAACAAACTGAGAAATCAATCTATATCTCTTAAAACTCATTTATCTAGCACATAATCATCAAGCCTTATAAAGAGTTCTACACATTTATCAAAGGAGCATGCACATTGAAGGTTCATTGTATCAACATCAATCCAAGTCTCATGCCATCACATATTGTACTAAAATAAGGTCATAATAAAGCATATAAATGTGTTTTATTATCTAATGAGAGAAAGTGAACTCCTTTCTGTCATTTGGGTTGGGACTTCCTCCCAAGCATTATAACTACATAAAAGCATGATTATAAACATACAAGATATGTAAGTACAACTCCTTAAGATGATTCCCTGGTAAACCAAATTAGACACACTATTTTATGCATAAATTATTGAGGAGTAGGTCAAAATCAAATGAGAAGAAAAATATGACAATTATGCCCATTGATTCTGTGAATTAAAGACATACTCTTAAGTAATATCTTCTGGTGAATAAATTCCAAAATTTACAAAACCCTAAAAGCATTAGAGGGTAGAACTGATGTAGAGGGACACATTTGGTAGACATAATTGACCATCTATCAATTTTAACTTGGACATAATTTATGCTTGGATAATTCTAACCTTTTTCTTGATTAGCCTTAGATTCTTAAGAAATTTTATGTGTCAATTTTAATTTCTTTTCCTATTCCCATAATTCAACTACAATGTCCATATGTGTTTGTTTTAGACTTATTTTACCTCAATTTCATTAATTTTTCTTGTGAAATCAAAAATTTTATTGTTAATTTATATTTTATGCATTAGGGCATCTTCAATCATCTACTTTATTACATTTATTAGCTCTCCCTCATGCCTTTGTTTTATCTTATTGTAAATAAAAAAATTTATCCCTAGGGTCACAAATAGTTAAAACAGTTTGGTGAAACCTTCCATTCCTTAAAAATATCTAATATTAATGTTTCATTTCATTCCATCCCTCCAGGTTATGATTTTACACCACTTGGATCTAATTTTTTAGATTTATCTTATTTTCCTATTGCTTCATCATTAACCCTAAATTCCTTCATGTTTATCATGCTTACATCTTATGTTAATCAAGAAGACTATATATATATAAATTATTAGGTGAAGTGTTAGATTGAATGGCATTGCTTGGGATTTGATTGAACTTCCTTTACTTAGAATAGGATTTTGGTGAACCCCTCCATTCTTTAGACCTAATAAGAGGATTGTGCATAGAATAAATTAATACACCATAAAATAGAGGAAACAACATGTTGACAAGTGACTTAACATAAAACAAACACTTTAAACATATATGTAAGAGAATGAAAGCCCATAATAAACATGCAAAACAAATTGAAGGCACAACAAACACTGAGCAAATATGTACAAAATTGAAGACAACTCAAACACAACCATGACAATTATATAACCAAGAAAAATTTAGACACTCGAGATATAAAAATAGAAAACACAATAAGCATATGAATACATATTATAGCATGAAACCATATCCAACATATATGTCATGTTAAATAACACACTTAATAGACACAAACATATTATCAAATGAAAAACCACTATGATAACAATGGGCATATACCCTAAAGTGGTAGCAAGATATGCCCTCTAAGGTGAATTTGAGTGAATATAGGATACACCCCTAGCATACTATGAATTCACCTTCAAGAACTATAGACTACTGAGCACAAACCCTACTTCTATTTTGACAATCTCATTAGTAAAATACATATAAACAATAGTTTTTCTATACCTCTTTTGGTAGATAGATAAACATGAATATACAATATGTACTCTAGCATAATGATATTTTACTAATATTTTTCAAATCACCACTTTATAAGATGAAAGAAAACGAATTTCAAAAGGCATGTAATAGGCATTTCCACAAAAATCATATGAAATATGAATATAATTAATGAAATCATTCAATCACACACATATTTTAGAAAATATAGAACCAAAGTAAAAAATAAAAGGGGGGCCCTACTGACTTAAAACTTCCATAAGAATACATTCCACTATAGGAATGTTGTTTATATAAATGGGCAATCATAATTTGTAATTTCGCACGGCATTTTGGGATACAAAGAAAAAATCAAAATAAATGGTGATAAACAATAGAAAATAAAGAAGAGGAGGCAACCTCAGAACAATAAAAACATATACATAAGAAGGAAATTGAAACCATAGGAAGACAATGAGAAAAAATAGAAGGCAATCAAAGTAATAAAATAATAAGAGAGGAAATAATGCAAAGCATACTAGAGAGAAGTTAATGAAATATAATCAAACAATCCAAGCTATTGAAAATAAGTGACTCTAAAAATAGAAAATGATTTGAAGCCATATCAAGTCAAATAAATACCAAAAACATGCAAAAATTAGGGAAGAAACTAGAATTAAATAGCATGAAATCAAATAAGAACCTAAGAGAGTGACCTAACATAAAATAATGTTGGGTTAGAAGTATAAATTCCCAAAAGCCACAAACCAAACATAGGTAGAAGGAAAAAAGATGAAAAATAAATAGAAAGAAGCATGCTAACGTATAAATAATATTCATAAATAAAAATATGTAAAATAAATAGAGAGATTTAATTTGTAAACATAAGTAATTAGTTTGGTAAAGTGTAGATACTCAAATTTGATTACGAATACTTGATAATGTCAGTTTTATCCCACATTTACCTTACTTAAATTGAGGTCTTTAATTGGTCCTATTTCACACGTCATTATATCCTAAGTACTTGTATGAACCCATCCCTTTTAATTTGTTATTTTACACTTATAAAAATATTATCAATTGATAAAAACTCCTCTAAGAATTTTCACAAACATTTTAAATTCTTAAGATCAAACGCTACCCTTCTTAGGTCAGGATTAAATTGACCTTAACAGGTTGATATTTCCTTTTACCTAGTAATGCCTAATTTTCAAATTTAAATTATTCCTTATAGGTTGGTTCAGATTTTTAGGATAGGTAGCATGATGTTTCACCCATTTTAATTGCTTTAAATACACAAATAAGCCACTTATTCCATGATATGGCAAAAACACTCAACAACTTTAGAAATTTCATTAGTAAGGCACACACACAATTGTAAACTAAGCAAAGATTCCATATTATTTTTAAATTTAATATTATTCACTTGAAGTAACCTTTACTTAAGTCATGAGCCTATTTTATCTGAGTCAAGCAAAGAATTATCAAGTATTCAAGGCATCTCTAGATGCATACATATAATAAATGAGAACTATTTCATTAATCATTATATGTGGGAGAACTATGTGGGTTCGATTCCCTCTTTGGATTAATATAGGTACATAAGTAGAAATAAATAATCACAGGGGTGATTGGGTTTAGTTCATCTTATTACACTCTCCCCTCTCTTTTACATGTTTTTAGCTATCACAAGCCCTAGTGGCGTTTCAACCTTGAATATATCATTTGCAGGTCATCCACGCATAGCTGAAGGTTAAAATTACACATAAAATCATATTTTAAGTAGGCATAAGTGACTATACCACCCATTTTATATTTTCCCACATAATTCAAAATCAACCCATAGGGGCCATGAGCAACAATTGATCCTAACTGTTTCTTGTTGATTCTGACCCATAATAATGATAATTATTAATTTAATTACAATAATCAGCTAAGATTTCTTGTACTCTTTATGTTTTCCATAGTTATCTTCTTTCATTTATTTTATCTTTGTCTATTTCAATATTTTACTTTCATTATGCTAGTTATAAATCATTTAAAATAATTTAATACTATATAATTAATTTTATCTTAGAGTTAATATACCAATTAATTCAAATGTATGATAAAACATATTGATGAGCCCATACATTTTATTTGAGCATTACTTAAAAGTTTTGTCTTAGGGTTTAGATAAATTCCTAAATATCTAACACTAAAATAAAATTATTTACACCTTGGATTTAATATCTAATGTGAAAATAACTTTCTTTTAACCTTAGATTCCATATCTGACACTGAAATTACTTTTTTTTGACCTTGAATTTCAAAAGAATTTACTAATCTCTATACACAAAAAAATTCTTTTTTTAAAAAGTATTCAGGATGAAAATATTATTTACAATATCTTTTACATGTTATTCTGCTATGCTATCTAAAATACCCACCTCCCTTAATCCTCTTGAGCATAGTGCTAGGTTTAATGGGGCCCATATTTAACACACTCAAATCCCTTTGACCAAATTTAAAATGAACTTCCCTAATGTAAACAAAGGTTCCTCTTCTTTTGATGACAAAATTTGTTGCATCCCAATTCTTCATTAAGCAAACTATTTGACTATTTGTAGATAATTATAGTGGGCACATATGATATTGGTTATATTTTTGACTAAGCTTGAGATTTATGCTATTATGGGCCAGTAGAATATTACTTATATACATGATGGTACATGATTGCTTACTATGAGTTAGTTAATATATACATTTATATTTCAAGCATATTAATTTATTATTTTAGTTATATTTATAGATATATATTTATCATGTGATATGATCTAATTACCTGCGTGTTGTGAGGTGGATGCAAGAGAACTCATCCCTCAGAGCGTACTAGAGGGAGAGAATCATTAGAGAGGGTGACGTAGATGGAGACATTGAAGGTAGATAGAGATTTGGTGAGAAACCTGCACACACTATAATAGTAGTACATAGTAGAAATGCATTAAAAATAGTTTTCTTATGGTGTGTTTATTAATTGCTTTGGAGTGTTACTTTCTATGGTTTGCTAGTATAGGTAAATATCATAATGAATTCTTTTATGTATGTGACATGTCTTGCCATTAATGATGATAGGAATATTATTGGTAAAATTAAATTAAAAATTTGGATTATTAGTAATTATGAAATTGATATTTAAAAAACTATAATATTTATGGTTGATAATTGATTTAATTTAAATAATGGATTTTGGCATTCAATGTTAAAATATATTAAAAAATTGAAATTACAGTAGAAGGTGGAAAAGAAAAGAAAAGACAAAGAAATAAGTTAAAATTAAATTTAGAGGCTAAAATTAGAAAAACAAAAAGAAAGGATTAAATGTATAAAATCTAAAAAGAGAGTTTAATATATTAAAATTAACAAAAACAAAAATAAAACAAAAAAAACAAAAAAACAAAAATCCAAAGCTTGGCAAAGGCCACACCACTTTATTAAGGAAGGAATTTTCTAAAAAGAGGATGTCATATGAGTTTTGGGGAGTTGGAAAATAAGGAGAGCTTAAGGAGAATTTGGAAAAAGGATGTAGTGTAACCAAAAAGAGAAAAAATAAGCGTAGCGAAAGACTTTCAACTTTATTGGCCAAGTAGGCAATGTCTTGAATTTGAATAAAGGATAATGGAAAAAGCTTGAATGTTGTTATCCATAAAATATGTATATTTCTTTATACTATTTGTCTCTCTAAAACTTTAAATACAACTATAGGCCTATAAAATTTGATCGTATGTTAATAAAAAAACAAAATCAAGTTAAAATATAGCAAGTTGATTAGGGGTGTTTAGATTTAGTGCTTTATGGGACTATACATGGAATCAACTTGCAAGTAAACTAGGAAAATTAATCAAATTATTTATTCCTTTATATAATTAAAATTGTCGTATCAAATAAGGGATCTTGTTAGTTTAATATAAAATTGCTACATATTGAAAGGCACCACTATTTAATTTTAGTGCTTGTTATATAGATGTAGAATGAACTGCATATATTTTTGATAAACCTTGTTAGTCACTAGAATGCATTCCCTTAGGTGTTACTACAATTTATTGTTTGGCATCATTGAGTTCTATTTGGGGAAGCATCGACCCACCCTTTAGAGCAACACCTTAGCCTCTCAATAATTATTGGTAAAGTTCATCTCAAATCACTATGTTTAAATGAAACTTGCAAAATAAGGTAGAGGTTAGATGTAAATTATATTGGCAATATAAATGATATTTTATTTCCTACTATCATCAAAGGAATATAAATAACACAAATAGGTAGATTGAGCAATGACTTCTATCTCTGTAACTATAACTTGAATAATTGGATCAGATTTTTGAGAAGCCATTAACCAAAATATATATAGGCATAGGTATCTATACTTATCCAAAGCCATTAACATACCCAAAAAGTTAATATAGATAGCCAATTGTAATTATAACATATAAAAATCATTAATAATGTATAACTTGAACTTGTTCATAGCCTGAATTAGATGTAGCTCTCCTTTACTTTTATAATTTAATTATTGCAAGGAATGTGTAATATAGATCACTTTAATTAATTTCTTGCATATTCTAGATTAACTAAATCAACATATATATAGATACATTCAACCTATGATTTATACTTAAATTACTAGAATTTGATAGGTATTTAGTTACTTAGATAAGTATAAATACATAGCAGGCGTATTCGTATATTGTTAAAAACTCAGATAGGAAAATAATAAGTATATGAAAACCCAAAAATTGTTAAATTGATGTATTGTTTTGTCTACCAAAATTAACACTTAAATCCTACACATGGGTATGAGTTGTTTTCCATAGCGTCATAATTTTATATAGTAAAAACTGGTTATAACATGAGCTTTAATAAAATTATGACATTGCCATTTAATCAGTTGATAATATTTAATTAGAAATCTTAAATCAATTAAATGTATATGAAATATTTTGTTTAGAAAAGTGTAGACTTCAATATTATAGGTGATGCCATTATATATTATAAACCATATTTGATTTACCTAAAACCAAAGTAGAATATTCCACATATGGTGTCATTGATGGTTGATTTACAATTATGTGGAAATAACATATATTTTATTATAAAGTTTCTTATTTGGAGGTAATATTGCCTTAGGTATATATGCAAATCTCGTATCATGAGATAAACCTTTTGGAGTATTGAGATCACTTGTTATATGAAACATGTCACATGGAATTTAACGTTATAACAAGTTATGTAATTATGATTATTAACAAAGTGCTTTTTAAAAATGGGTGTAAACATGCCTAGTAGTATATATTAGTACTTGGGTTATAAACTACATTAAATAAATATAAATATTAGCGCTTTATGAGGGTATGTAATAATACTCTGAGAATATAGCAAGGTATATTCTATGTTTTGTATGAATTAAGAATTGTTTGTTTATTCCTAGTTGGTTAAATAAAATCTTAGGTTTCCATGAATTTATGACTATTTAATTTGACTGGATACCGTTCTTAGTAGTTATGCATATAAACACTAGACTATGGTAATATATGTTATCATAGGGTGTAGTTAAATTGTATTATTTGAAATCTACAATTAATTATCTAATTACCTATGTGGTATAAACTATAGTCATTATTTTTAGTATGGGATTGAAAATAATGTAAGATTCATTCATATGTTTGACAAAATAAATGTATGATGTGGTTACTCTTATATTTAGCATGTTACATGATGTATTGTCTAGTAGGATGTAAATTATATGAATCTTATGGTTGAATTGTATTTAATCAATCTGCATTGCTAATGCGGAGTAAGGAGTGAGATGGGCTTCACTAGCTTATTAACATTACAATGCTAGATGAAGGCAGTACGATCAAGTGGTGTGTATGAATTTGATTGATCTATAAATCACTTTTAAATTACTATTCTTAAAGCTTTGGCCAAAGTAAGCTTATTGAGACATTATCATTTCATGAATATGATTTACATGTATGTGATATATCTTGCAATAGATCAAGTTTTCTATGATACATTGCATGTTAAGTTTAGAAATCATACACCACATGGGTACTTGTCTCTCTGGATTCCCACACTGTCACTATCTACTCAGATGATGCTCTAATTCCCCACAATAGTACTACTTATTAAGATGACACTTGATATTGCCATAAATACTAGAAGTTTAGGAACTATGCTCCAAGGGATCCATGTATCTTATTTGTACATTGTATTATATTGTAATTATTATTGAAAATTGTCATGAAGAGTTGTAATTATTTATTATTACACATTGACAATAGTGATTGTATATTTATATCAATAGTGGCTAAATTGATATATTTACTTTCTATATTTATGTTATGATAAACTCTCATGATGTTAGAGATCCATGATTTATGATATATTATGATTTATTTTCCATTATCATGCATAAGTACTTTATATAATCTCTATTATATTATCAATATGTAATCTACTTTGGTATTTATGTTTATTTAAAAAAAACAATTCATGCATTTCTAGGTAAATCCTAGTGGGGATTTTAAATTTTTTTCTCATGAATATATTCAAGAAGATAATCACAATGAATAAGATAATAAAGATGATCATAATGAACAAGATAATCATGAATTATTATATAAAATCCATCATCATGAGCTTAACGAGGTAGATCATGAGCAAGTCCAACATTTATCTAAATTATGAGCAGGACTTTGTCAAATGCCATAAGATATAGACAAATTAATCAAAGTCCTCCTAGCTTCTAAATGTGCAAAACAAGTGAAAATTTATACTTTTAATGCACAAAAAGAACCATTATTTTGCATTGTAAACCCTACCACATGTGTTATTACCTCTACTATTAACATTATCATCACATCTTCACCTTTAAGTTTAGGTGAAACACAAGGTTTACAATAGATATATATGCCCATGCCTAACTAAATGACTCATACAAAATCCTTGATATCAATGCATGATACATCACCTCCTTTACCTACTACATAATCCCTCATGCAAATTGTTTCAATTTTTCATGCTAAGGTGTTGAAATTAGAGCAAGGTATACCAAAAGCTAGCCAATCAATGGATTCACAAGCCTTCACAATATGTTAACACATGAGATTGAATCACATGCTTTAGCTATAGAATTTTTATCTCCTAAACTTCCACTATATGAAGGTAAATGAAATATAGAACACCACCTTCCATCTTTTCATGCGACATGTCTAGACTATGATTTCAATGACAAGTTTCTAACTACTATTTTTCTAGACTATGCTTTCAATGACAAGTTTCTAGCTAATATTTTTCCTTGAAGCCTAAAATATTGTGCCTTACCTTAGTTTTATGATTTACCTATCCAATAAGTCAAATCATTCAACTAACAGATCAATTTCTCAAAATTTTTAATATCAACATTGATAAAAATCTCTCTTATGCACAAATTGATAAACTTAAGAAAGGAATTAATATGTCTATTAGTGACTATGTACTTCATTTCAAAACCATGCTCATAAAAATGACTAACACCTTGGCAGATAATGAATTACAAGATATCTTTAAATGAAGTTTACTAGCTCCTTCGCATGAATCAATCATTTTTAAAAAATTCAAATCATTCGAGAAAATTTATCACATAATAAGAGAAATAAAAGTCAAACTTATCACTTTGAAAAAGATCAAATATGCACCCTACATCTACTTCAACTTCCATAATGAAGTTTCAAAACAAATCCTATTACAAAGTTAAGCAAATACATACAAAAGTTGTTGTAAAGATCATAATCAATGTTATATCTCAGCCTTCAAATAATCTTATTTTATCCAATCAACCAAGAAAGAAATTCTCTAGATTAACACAATCATCTCATAAAAGGTTACAAAACTTACTTGAGTGAAATATCATTACTCTACCTCCAATACTAAAGGTTGACATGAGTAAACCTCAAATTAAATATTTTGATAGAAATGCATTCTATGATTACCATACATGCAATGGACACTCTAAAAATAGATGTTTCAAGTTCAAAAACCACATTCAAGATCTTATCAGTAAAAATGTCATTGAGCTAAACATATATACAGAGGAAATCAAGCCACAATAGAATGAAAATGCTAAGTTGAATATTTTTAGTGAGCTATTCTCAAACCATGAGATAAACAATAATAATTCAATATTGCATCATGCCTATACTACATAACCACCTTCTAAGACATATGATCATCCATCAAATGCAATTATTAGTATAATTATTTAAACCTCCCAAAAATGTCCTATGATCACCTTTGATGATAATGAGATTTCATTGCCTTATGTATATGATCATACATTGATCAACAACCCATCCATAATGTATTAGTCAATAATGGATAGAGTGAGAATACATGTGAAAATACATCACTCCATTCATTGGGTCACACACAACATGACATATAAAAAACATCTAAAAATGTAAAAACATTAAATGGGAAATAACAAGCTACTTTGAGACACATAATTTTACCTCTTCAAGTGGGTCCTCCTATATTATCCACTCTTTTTCTAGTTTTACCATAGAATAGGGTTTTTGACATGATATTAGGATGACCTTAGTTATAAAAGCTATGTGTTGTACCTTTCATGGTATATAAATATCTAAAGTACATTCATTACAACCAAGTGGCAGTAATTTATAGAATTAGGTATGAATACCCTATACAATTTATGGTACCTTCTCCTTTGCATCCACCACCTCAGTGCATTGGTATATATTTTCATGAA
Source organism: Torreya grandis (assembly GCA_037957365.1). NCBI lineage: Eukaryota > Viridiplantae > Streptophyta > Pinopsida > Cupressales > Taxaceae > Torreya > Torreya grandis. Next base: position 4,764,879 of record JARHVA010000458.1, read on the forward strand.
CAAAGACCATTCACAATTGTTGCACCTATGAAAAAGTTTTATATACAAATAATTCTTAAAAAAAAGTGCAAAAGTCTCAAAAGTAACCTATGAAAAACATGCATCATATGAAAAAAATGTGTTAATTTCAAAAAAACACCATCACATGCAACACATTTTAAATTGGTGATACACATAAGTCAACATGTTCCACAAAGGACAATTTTTTTGGAACAACCTTCTACTACTAATATTCAGATTTCAAACCATCCTAAGTTATTTATAGTTACTCCACCCCTAAATGATCACACAAGTAGGGATATAAACGATTACATTACAACACCTAATGACATTTCTAATTTTAGGTCATCCACATGTAACACTTTTTTTCCACAGAAGGTGACTCTTGTATAGTTTATCAGAGATCCCTATTATGATTCTCCACTTGAAGGCATCAATGGCTAACACACTTCAATTTTAAAAATTCTAAAAAACTAAAAAACATCCAAATAATCAAAAAAGAAAATTTATACCATACATATCTTCTTGATTTATTCATCATTCCATTCTTCCAATTTTTGCACATGTGATCAATTTTATCAATCTTATAGCCTTTGGATTTTTATGTCTTTTTGGCCTCTTAGCTCTTCTTTTTCACTTTCTTGATGTGAATATTCAAAAATAGTGATTTGATACTGCCATTATATGCCATTTAGCATGTTGTTTTCATAGTCTCAATAGATCAGATTATATTTTGCATCACAAATAATATTGACCAAAAAATAGTCAAAATTAACTATCATTATTGTCTTGATATTTACGATACTAATACGTAATTTTTTACTCAATCGAATAAAAAATTGACTAAACAGAGCCTTAATACATCCATTTTTTTGATAGTATACTAATTTCTATCTACACAACACTATCATTTATGTGAAATATTTCTTTTTATTATTATTATATTTCTCATACATGAGTGTTACATACCTTTACAACTGTACAATTAATGAGATAATGATCTACAATCTTGCTTTTACATGTCTGTCCTATCTCTCACATGCCTTTCAAACAAAAATCACATATATAGTGGGGAAATCTTGCTCATACATGGTTATACAATCATATTCACTACATACTTTATCTCAACACATGTTATTGATTTTTCAAATTCTTTCCCCTTCTAATTTCAAATCCACAATTTATCTCCTACTCTATATTGTTGTTGTTTCAAAATTAAAAAAATCTAATAATTCAAATATAGCAAAAATACAAAAACATTAAAAATATTATAAAAATATAAAATAAGGACTTGATCATGATTAGACATATATTTTACATCATTGTCATATGTTATTGATCTCATGATTGGTATAGAGCATAATATTTTTCTATTACACATACATTTCATTGGTATTTATAAGTGTCATACAAGACAGACAAATTTTACATGGACTAAGATGTTGGAATTTCCTCTACCTAGTGGACATGCCATGTTAGGGGAATCTTATCCAAAGGTTATAATATTTATAGGTGTCCTCAATCTATAACCCCTATACTATGTTGAGCTATATGCTATATACAAATGTTTTGTTAATGTATCTATCTTACATTATTTACATGTATATGCTATTTTCTATGATATGATCATATTACATATACATGGTGTAGACTATATTTCTATTTCTATGCTCCACTGATGCTATTGCTTGTACATAATACATTATACTTTGCTTATCTATTATGTGTGGCCCTTAGCCCTTGTGTGTTATTACAAAATATTCATGTTCATTGAGTGAACACTTCTTGGCCTTACTGTGTGTGGCCCTTCGCCTTTTTTGAGTGTGTGGTATTCTTATGTCCTTTGTGTGTTAGATATTGGTCATTTGAGTGACATTGCACTTGTTTTATTTGTGTGATTGTTGAGATGTTGAGTTTTATTAGTTCCATGATACATATTAATCACCAACTATTGCATAAGCTTCTTCTATTACAAATACTACTATGAGCTTCATTGATACATTTATCTAGATTTAACACTATAGGCCTTGCCTTGTGAGTTACATACATACTTTGAATGATACATATATTACTATGATGACATACCTTTTCACATATTCTATGATATTTAATGATTATTTCTTGATATGTGTCACAATGAACTTTTCTTTTAAGATGAGTAATTTTCAGGACACATCTCTTGCCTCAAAATGGGCCATTTTAGTAGGGTTTTCATACATGAGATAAGATTTTATGAGAAAAAATCAGTTTTGGGTAAAGAATACAATTTCAAATAATTCAAAATGGTTTAAATTTTAGTTATTGGTACATATTATGGGTTCATATGCTATGCATATACATCCACATTATAATAATAGATTATATATTCATATATTTTGAGTGCAAATACATGGGCATATGCGCACAAGCTTCAAACATAAATTACAAACTTTAAATCTACATACAGTTACAAATTTTAGATTTATCACATGGGGGCATTAAATAAATTCATGCCCACTATAATATTTTTTAGATTCATGAGGCATGACACTAAGTCATCAAAGTCATGAAAAGGGCAAGGATACCCTTCCCTTATTCTATGGGTTTTTGCATTTTAAAAATTCTATTAGAAGTATCATAGGAAATAAATAACAAATTGAATCTAAAGGCCATATATAATGGTTAATTTAGTTAAGTGTATAATGCATATTGGAGGTTCAATGCCCTTCAACATTATAGTTTGTGAATCCATTATGGATTCAAACTAGTTTCCGTCTTGGGGTTATAAATAACAAAAATACAAATTGAGGTTTATAAATCCCTCAATGGGTATCATTTTTATACACATTCACTTTAAATTAGGGCTTTATCACCCTTAATTCACCATGGTTCAATAAAGGAACCAATCCCTTCAAGTGCTTCATGGAAAGCACTAATTTTCCAATGCTTCAAGGAAGCATAATTTTCAAGTAAAGTTACAAGAGTAACATCAGTTTCACACATATAGGTGTACTCATTTTTTTAAAATTATTTTCCAAATTAAAGTTACATTAAATTTTTTAATTTCATAAATGGACATTAACTACTTTTACATCATTGCAAGATTTACTATGGAACACCTTGCATGATTGGAGCTTCCTCCCAAAGGAAAAGCGTGTTATATAAAATAAAGTATATATTTCCTTTTAATATAGTAATTTAATTTCTAAAAAAAAGGGAGGGAAATGTAGATAGTCAAATTTGGTCATGAATACTTGATAATGTTAGTTTTGACCCACATTTACCTTGACTTGAGCCCTTAAATTGGTCCTATTTTTCCACCTCACTCTATCCTAAGTATTTGTATGAACCCATCTCTTCTAAGTTATTGTTTTACACCTAAATAAATATTATTAATTTCTAAAAACCCATCTAATTATTTGTACATATATCTTAAATTCTTAAGATCAAACACTACCATTCCTAGGTTATTATCAACATGTTTGAGTCGCAATCACTAGTCAGTCTTGACATTTATTGGTCGATCTTTCCATTTACCAAACAACAACCATTTTTTCAATTAAAAACCTTCTTTATAGGTTGGTTATTATTTTTAGGATAGGTAGTGTGAGGTTTCATCCATTTGGATTGCTATAAATTCACATCTAAGACACTTGAAAACTTTGAAAATTTCATTATTGAGGCACACTTCACAAAAAAAACTTGAAAACTTTGAAAATTTAATAAATGATGCACACTTACACTATTTCATATTTATAAAATCTTCCCTATTATTTATAAATTCAATGTTAATCACTTGAAGCAACCATTAGCCAAGTCACAAACTTAATCTATCTGAGTCAAGCAAATAATTATCAACTAAGCACTCTAGGTGGAAGAACTTCGTGGGCTTGATTCCCTCTTTGGAGTAGTCTAGATATGAAGTAAAATTTCAATCATCACATGGGTGATTTGGGTCAACTCAACCCATTACTCTCCCCCCTCTATTTTTGATGGGTTTTAGCCATCACAAGCCCTAATGGGGTTTCAACCTTGAAGATTTAGTTTGCATGTCATTTGTGCACAACCAACGGTAAAAATTCCACATACAATCATATTTTAAGCAAACACAAGTGATTATACCATCATTTATATATTTTTCTACATAGGTTAATATAGACCCATAGGGGTCAAGAACGGTAATCAATCCTAACATTTCTAGTCTATTCTAACCCAAAACAATGGCAATTATTATTTTAGTTATACATGCATAACTAGGTATGTGTATATCATTCTGACCATATTTCAGTCACATAATTTCAACCTAATATGTATTAGTGAATGAAGTCTTCTTATCCTTTTTGTGATTTCCATAGTTAACTTCTTTCCTTCATTCGAGCTTTGTTAATTTCAACATTTTACTTTAATTTTTATAGTTATAAGGCATTTACAATAATTTTCTATCCTTGAATTCAATTTATCTTAATTAGAGTTAATATAATAATGAATTTAAATTTATAATAAAACATAAAGCTAACTAATAATATGATCATAATCAAGTTAGTCATACTAGCCATTAGAAGATATATAAGCTAAAGCACATTTATCATCAAGAGTCAAATTAGGATGATGGACTACCTATGATTCTAATAAAGAACATTTAAATCATCCTCATTATCTACTATACCTTTTTCAATACAAGTACAATCATTCTCATTGATATTACCTTGAATATAATATTTTTTTAAGATCTTATATTTGTGGATTAGTAATAGTTGTGATAAATATACCTTGTAGGTTTATTCTTATGTGCTTGAACCTTGTATTCACTTGAATGCTGTGTAAAGTTTGGTTGTTATTCTAGTATTTACTTATGCAAGACCTATTATTGAGATTGTTGTGGTGGATAATAAATATCTCTTCTAATTTTAATGACTTGTTATTCATGCAAAAAAAAAAAAATGGTGCAAAGTAGATGGAATTGCTCTCGTATGATGTATCCATGGTCTACCATGAAAAACATCATAAGACCCATTTTTAGGCACCACATGCAATAAGATTAATAATATCTTAGGATACTCATAAATAGAAATCTAATTCAGTTAAGTGGCTCTCCACTAATACCATCATATCCCATAATACTTGTTGAGGTAATTTCTAAATCTCTTCTATAGTTTCCACTATCATTGAGGCATTTATAGGTACATACATTGGTACATGAACCATTATCAACCATAAATTCATCATTTTATTGTGGATAAATTTAATTACGAAAGATATTATGAATAAAGTCTCATTGTATGAGTTATCATTTGGGATCTCACTATCATCAAACATAATCAAAGGAGGGGCCCTCTTCCTTGTAATTATACAAATGATACCAATAAATCCATCAAGTAAAGAGCATTAGAATATTTTGGTACTCCCTTTTTATATTTTTATGATGATAGTGGATTGTAATGTTCATGAATTGTTAAGAATAAATGACTGAATTTAAAATTGACAACCATTTACCATCATATGGAATTTTTATTAGTCGATCAAAAAATTGTAATGTCTTGGGCATATAATGAAATTTAGAGCCAATTTTTTTTATTGAAAATATTTTTTTGAGCCCAAGATAGTGGTGCAATATGAAATTTATGACCAGTCAATGGGAAATTCACAAAGAATGTGATGGAGTCATTGATAAATATGGTATGTGAGGATCACGAGATAGGCATCTCAAAATTGATATCTCTAGGCATCATTCATATAGATGTATTTAAGTTATTTGTAATAATACATGTATCATATGAACATTTCAATAATCCTTTAGTTGAGTATTGTGATTTGGAAGAGGGATGGTAAAATACTTTAAGTGTTGATTCGTTGGAGTCATTGATTTATTTAAATTATTGTTTGGTCCCTACAATTGAATTAGGGTACTATCAATGAGAAACTGTATATTATGTTTTAAGGTAATGCATCTATTTGAAGAATGCCCTATAATTATATGGTAATCAAATTTTTTATTTTCATCATAATTATTAAGCAATGACCTTGAAAGATCCAATTCTTTAACGAAAGGCAAAGTAAGCATACTACAATTAAACAATGCTTCTAACACATTATGTAGACTTTCACTCAACATTGTGAATTACCTACGCTCCCTTGATTATGTAATATGAGAGTGTTAGGTGGGAGTTAAAAAAAATTGGGGAGATATTTAGCATCACTCTTAGGTTGAAAATCATTCCTATTACTTATAGCCTAAAAATTTGTATTATTTGGAAAATTAACACTACTATAAGTTAGAGTATTTAACCCATAATTAAGCATACAAAATTTACATCTGAGAGTTTGGACTCAAAATATCTAACCACAAGAAAAAGTTCATATAAAAAATGGTTAGTGTTGAATACCACTTTGTCTTAAATAATTAAAATCAAGCTATGGGAAAATATACATTGAAGTTCACTATCCACCAATTAATGAGTGATCTTGGTAACCATAGTCTTGAATCTAAGCACATACTCACTGATAGTCTCATTTAATCTTTGCTTTTTTTGAGAAATTATATAAAAGTAATATTCACACTAACATTAAATGAAAAATGAGATAATAAATAAATAAAAAATATTTTAAATTAATATACAAACCCATATAGTAAATCATATAACCAATCAAGTGTATAAAATTTTAAGCTCCCTAAAAATAATTTAGTAATTTATCATTATGAGAAAAAGGTTAAAAAGAGGCATAAAAAGCCCTAATATGATGAGAAGGGTATCCCTTTCCATTAATTTTTTTAAAGTTTAGAGTAAAAATGCTATTAAAAATAAGTATACAAGAACTTCAAGCTAAGGGGTTTATAAGAATATCATTAGAATTGGACCTAGTTTTTAGAATTTAAGATTCTTGAGAAAGAACCTTAATCTAAATTTGCACGTCACTTAATGCAAGAATCATGGTATTCATTTTAAGATTTAGAATATAAGTAGAAATAGAATAGAGAAATAACATAATTCTATAAAAAAGAGGGTTAGCAATATATGAAGCAACTTGTGAAGAATAAGTAATATATGGTTGAACAAAAGGAATTTGAGGAACATGTTGATGCAGGTACATTTTATTTTAGGGGTAATATTAATTATTTTCCTATATAAAAAAATGAAAATTGAAAAGGGAAGAAACTAAAATATTAGTCAGATGTCTTGATGTCAATAATTGTAAAGGTAGTGTTGAAATAATAAATAAACTAATAATCCATATCTGGAAGTCCAAGATTAGTATCTGTTCCAATGAACAGATAAGTTTTTATTTTAGGTGAAAAGGGGAAAAGTTAGTATAAAATTTAGAGATTTATTATTTTGCCAAGCTTGTTATTTTGTATGTATTTAATTATATATATATATATATATATATATATATATATATATATATATATATATATATATATATATATATATATATATAATTTGAGTTATTTTAACAATATTTGTGTGGAAGTATACTTGGTGTGTGAATTTAGTTTAACTTGCAGAGAAGAAGGAAAAACTCCACACTCATCAATTTTTTGGAAGCAATCTGCATGTTGTTCAATTATATTTTATCATCCACTTTGCATGGCATCAACCCATTTATGGGGATTTGAGTAACTGTAAGTTAAATAATTTTTTTTACAATATTAAGGGGAGTACTGTATTATTTTTATAGATCTATAAGATTAAAAAAATAATTTTATTTATTTTATATATTTAGTGAAGAATATTACTCCTGGATGTATTGCATTTACCAACATATTTGACATCATGTAAATAAATAAAATAATTTACACACATTAAATTAATTAACATATGAATAGCAACTTGTATTGGAAAGGTTCAACACCAATTTAATTAAATTTGGGTTGGGTATAAATAATGGTCACCCAGCTATCACCCAGCCAAGAAATGGTAAGTAGATCCATTGTTTAAAATAATTGTTGCTATTTGGTTCAGCACACATATCTATCATTTCAAAGAATCATTGTTATGATTTATGAGTCGATTTTAGGCTTGGACTCCACAAGTTAACTTCTGGTCAGAATGATATAAGCTAGGTTTTATACGGTGCCCAAGTAGGTTGAATACCGTTGGTATTTAGCAATGCCAAGAAAGTTAAAAACTATTGGTATTTGCATTGCTAAGTATATGGGTGGCATGTAAAAAAATGAAGATTGGTTGAACCATTTTGTTTGGTTATTAGAGGTTTGAAATTTTACTAAATATCAAATATCTATAAGCTGAATTGAGGTGATAATTGCCACAGTAGATGCATGTTGAAATTTAGGAAGGGTTTTAACTCTTGTGTTTAAATTTCAATCCTTGCTTTGCATTCTCTAGAGAAAGGGCAAATATTTTATAAAAAAAAAGTTTCGAAAGGATTTTTTTTAGAAATTATTTACCTCTTATCTTAAGAACATAAAACAAAGTTTGATTTGTTAAATATTTTCATTATTTTCATCAAATTGTGGTATCAAAGCAACAGGCTCCATAAAAGAGAGAGATCCATAAGAATATAAAGATGGTGATGAGAGAAAGAGGTAGAGGAAGGAGACAACTAGGACAAGTTGTAGGGTAGGTAACAGTGATGAAAGAAATAAGAAATATTACAACTAGATTGTAGGATCTAGAAATGGCTCAAAGAAGAGGCACTGACATGGGGGAAGTCAGTGACAAAGAAGAGGAACCACAAGAGGAAGAATTGGTTGAAGATGAAGAAATAGTAGAAGAAAGAATGATTTGAATTATTATGGGTGTGATTGTAAAACCCAAAATAGAGGTTCCCATGTATGAGGGAAACCTGAATGTGGAAGAGCTCATTGACTAGATCAGTGTAATGGATAAATATTTTGAATATGAAGTAATTGATGATGATAAAAAGGTTAAATTTGCTATGACTAGATTGAAAATTCATGCATCTCTGCGGTGGGATGGACTACAAGAATAAAGAAGAAGAAAAAGAAAGCAAAAAATCAAAAGCTAGGATAGAATGGTTGCCAAATTAAAAGGTAAATTCATGCCCAAAGATTATCAAGTTAATCTTTTTAGAAAATTGTAAAATTTGAAGTAAAAAAAATGTCTGTAAAAGAATATACTGAGGAATTTTATAGACTAACAATAAGAGCAAGGCATGTTGAAAATGATGTGGAAAAAGTGGCAAGGTATACAAATGGCTTGAGATTTTCCATTCAGGATGAGATGAGTCTCATCGTTCCAAAGTTAGTGGAAGAAGCATACCAGCATGCTTTGAAAGTAGAAGAAAAATTATTAAGGAAATAAACTCAACATGTAAGGGCTAGAGGTAGAACCTATAGAGGAAAAGAACAACAAGGATGAAGAATTCAATTATAAACACATCAAGAAGAATCTAGTAACCCTCAAGTCAGCAATAATTTTTAGAGACAAGAATTTACTCCAAGAGGTAGGTGTCCCTTCAGAGGTAAAATACCTTTTAATAGAGGTAGAGGGTTTACTAGTAGATGTTTTAAGTGTGGAAAATTTGGACATAGGTCCTTTGAGTGTCCTAAAAACCCATCTACAAGTCAAGTAAATGTTCATCTTACTCAATCTGAAGATGCAGAGAGTGTAGATTCACTTCCCCATGAAGATGCTCTAGAGACATGAGAAACATTGCTAATAAAAAGGGTTTTATTGAAACCCATAAAAGAAATTAAAGAACCACCTCAAAGAAAAGTGTTATTCAGGACCACCTGTAAAGTAAAAGGTAAATGTTGTCAAGTAATTATTGATAGTGGTAGCACTAACAATTTGGTATCCATAGATATGGTGAATAAATTAAACCTACAAAAGGTGAGTCATCTAAATCCTTATAAAGTATCTTGGCTACAGAAAGGCCAACAAGTTTTGGTTAATAAATAATGCAAAGTAGAATTTCAAATAGGGAGTTATAAGGATGAATTTATGTGTGATGTAATGACCATGGATGTTTGTCATGTTTTCTTAGGTAGGCCTTGTCAATATGATATGAAAGCTATACATGATGGAAGGAAGAATACTTATGCATTTGAAAAGAATGATAAGAAGCACATTCTACACCTCTCAAAGAAGATGATGCGGCAATAGAGGAAAATTAAAAGGTCTTAGCTATTAATGGAAAATAATTTATGCAGCAAATAAAATAGGAGGTAAGTTATGTTATTATTGGTAAACTAAAAATTGTGATCAGTACTACTAAATTAAATGAATTGCCTTTAGAAATTTAGGATTTACTTAGTGAGTTTGTGGACATTGTAGTAGATGATTTACCAAATGATTTACATCCTAAGAGGAGTATTAGCCATCATATATATTTAATACCAAGGGATAATCTTCCTAACAAAGTAGCTTACAGGTTGACTCCAAAAGAGAATGAAGAAATCAAAAGGCAGGTTCAAGAATTATTAGATAAAGGACTGGTCAGGGAAAGTTTAAGCCCTTGTGCAATTCCAACTGTATTCTCTCCAAATAAATATGGAACTTGGTGAATGTGCATAGATTCAAGGGCTATAAATAATATTACTATCAGGTATAAATTTCCTTTACCAATAATAGATGATTTAATGGATTGTTTGAGTGGTGCTAGATATTTTTCAAAAATAGACTTGAAAAGTCGATATCATCAGATTAGAATAAGAGAAGGAGATGAATGGAATACAACATTTAAAATAAATGATGGATTGTATATATGGCTGGTAATGTCATTTAGATTGACAAATTCTCCAAGTACATTTATGAGACTTATGAATGAAGTACTTAAGCCATTCACGGGAAAATTTGTTATTTTCTATCTTGATGATGTTTTAGTTTTTAGTGAATCAATAGATGAACATATTGAACATTATAGATTGGTTTTAAAAAGATTACAGGAAGAAAATCACTGATCAACCTTAAAAAGTGTATTTTTCTTAAAACAGAGTTAGTCTATTTGGATTTTGTGATTTCAAAAGAAGGCTTAAAGATGGACAAAGACAAGGTAAAAGTTATAAAAGAATGGCTTACACCTAATAATCCATTTGAGGTAAGAAGTTTTCATGGCCTAACTAGCTTTTATAGGAAATTCATTAGAAATTTTAGTAGTATTTGTGCTCCCATTGTTGAAATAATTAAAGGAAACAATCAACCATTTATATGGACTAAAATTGCTAATAAAAGTTTTCAGATATTGAAGAGGAAAATTAAAGAGTAGCTTGTATTGGCATTACCGTTATAGGAGTAGTATTAAGTCAGGAAGGTAAACTTATAGCTTTTTTTTTTGAGAAACTTAATGAGGCCAAAAATAAATACTCAGCTTATGATTAGAAAATTTATGCTATAGTGTAGGATTTGAAGAAATGGATACATTATTTAATGCCAAAAGAATTTGTTTTATTTACTGATAATCATGCCTTACAGTTTATCAGCTCTTAAAATGAATTAAATCAAAGGCATGTTAAATTAGTGGAATTTTTACAAAGTTTTTCACTTGTTATTAAACACACGAGTGGCTAATCTAATAAGGTGGTTGATGCTTCGAGTAGAATAAATTTGGTTTTACAGGAAATATAGGGGAATGTTAAAGGATTTGATGTAATAAAATAAATATATGAAAATGATGTAGATTTCAAAGAAGCATATAAAGCTTGAAAAGATCCTACAAGAAAGGATAGAAGTCCTTGGATGGATTATATGTTATAGGAAGGAATGTTATTCAAAGGCAAACAACTTTGTATTCCAAAAGGATCTATGAGAGAAAATCTCATTAAAAAAAAACATAGTGGCAGTCTTGTAGGACATTTTGGATAAGATTAAACATTAGCTCATGTAAATGCTTTTTATTATTGTCTAGGAATGTGTACTAATGTAAAGATGTTTGTTGAAAATTGTAGAGTATGTCAACTTGTAAAAGGAAGAAATCAAAATATGGGGTTATATCAACCATTACCCATTTCCAATAGACCATGGGATTCTATGAGTATGGATTTTGTTTTGGGTTAACCAAAAACATAGAAGGGGAATGATTCTATCTTTGTAGTAGTGGATATATTTTCAAAAATGGCTCATTTTATACCCTACTATAAAACTAGTGATGTAACTCACATAGTTGACTTATTTTTCAAAGAAGTAGTACGATTGCATGGTTTACCAAACAACATTATTTCAGACAGAGATACAAAATTCCTTAGACATGTTTGGAGAACTCTTTGGAAAAAGTTAGGCACAAAATTGACATCCATTTCTACATACCATCCTCAGATAGATGGACAAACTAAGGTAGTCAATAGGAGTTTGGGAAATATTTTGAGAAGTTTGGTAAGTGATCATCCCAAACAATGGGATCAAGTTTTAGCACAAGCTGAATTTGCATACAATGATTCTACAAATAGAAGCAAAGGTATGAGTCCTTTAAATTTTATATGGAATGCATCCCAAAGGAATTTTTGAATTGAGAAATATAGGTAAATAGGAGAAAAAGAGTGCTGAAGGGGAAGAATTTGTAGTAGTAATGCAAGAACTTCAAGAATTGGTAAAACAAAGACTATAGGTAAATTTAGGAAAGTATAAGTAGAGAGAAAATTTAAAAAGAAGAGAAGTACAATTTGAGGTAGGAGACCTTGTACTTGCTTATTTGAGAAAATAAAGATTCCCAAGAGGGGAATATAATAAAGTAAAATTGAAAAAGATTGAGCCCTATAAAATTGAGGAATTTTTCAACAAATGCATATGAATTAAAGATTTTAGTAGATATTAGAATCTCACCTATATTTAATGTTGCCAACATATATCCTTTCAAAGAAAGTGATGAACAAGGGAAGATTTTTGAAGATGAAATAGATTAGGAGATTCCCTAGAAGCAAAAATTACCAAAGAAGCTGTCTAAACAACTAAAAGCTATTTTGGATAAAAAAATTGTTAAGAAAACCAGGGGTAAAGATTATTTCCACTACTTAGTAAAATGGAAAGATCATCCTGTTGAAGATTCAACTTGAATTTAAGCTTTAGAAATCAATAAGTATGATGTGATAGTGGAGCAACTCATAAACAAGAGTTCATGAATAATTAATTTGTACCCTGGTGGTCTGATGTAGGTGCATTTTATTTTAGGGGTATTATTAATTATTTTCGCGTATAAAAAAAATGAAAATTAGAAAGGGTAGAAACTAAAATATTGGTTAGATGTCTAGATGTCAATAATTGTAAAGGTAGTGTTGAAATAATAAATAAACCCAGATAATCCATATCTGGAAGTTCAAGATTAGTATCTGTTCCAACGAATGGATAACTTTTCATTCCAGGTAAAAAGGGGAAAAGTTAGTATAAAATTTAGAGGCTTATTATTTTACTAGGCTATTGTTTTGTGTGTATTTAATTATATATATATATATATATATATATATATATAATTTAAGTTATTTTAACAATATTTGTGTGGAAGTATACTTGGTGTGTGAATTTAGGTTAACTTGTAGAGAAGAAGGAAAAACTCCACACTCATCAATTCTTTGGAAGTGATCTGCATGTTGTTCAATTATATTTGATCATCCACTTTGCATGGTGTCAACCCATTTATAGGGATTTGAGTAGCTGTAAGTTAAACAAAAAAAATACAATATTAAGGGGAACACTATATTTTTTCCAAATCTGTAAGACAATAGAAGTAATTTTATCTATTTTATATATTCCATGGAGAATATTACTCCTTGACGTATTGCATTTACCAATAGATTTGACATGGAAATAAATAAAAGAATTTACACACATTAAATTAATTGATCGATGAATAGTGACTGGTATTGGAAAGGTTCAATGACAAGTTAATTAAATCTAGGTTGGGTATAAATAATGGTCACCCAGTCAAGAAATGGTAAGAAAATTCATTATTTGAAATAATCATTGCTATTAGGTTTAACACACAAACCCATCATTTGAAAGAATCATTGTTATGCTTTGTGATTCAATTTTGGCCTTGGACTGCACAAGTTGACTTTTGGTCACAATGATATAAGCCAGGTTTTATACGGTGCCCAAGAAGGCTAAAGATCATTGGTATTTGTTGTTGACCATTTTGGTCCTATAGGCCAAAATTGGTCCCCCCTTTTTTCCCCCGCTGTTCTGAGCTAGTACATTTTTTGATTTTGCACAAGTCTTGTTTCTACAGACTCTATAGGCTTTTCTACAGACTCTACAAGAAGTTTTTAAGGACTCTGCAAGAAATTTCTATGGACTTTGTAGGAAATTTCTATGGACTCTACAGGAAATTTCTATGGATTCTGCAAGTGTTTCTACGGACTCTACAGGCAGAGACAAGTTCCTGACACTTAGGCATAAAAGGAACCATTCAAGTGCCCTTGCAGAGGGTAGTTCCAGACTTAAGTGCCCTTAAGGAGGGTAGGGAAAATTTTCAAAGGGCACTTTTCAAAGGCAGTCGAAGGAAAATATAAGGACATAGTTCCTTCGGACAAAAAGTCCAAAGAAATTTGGACAGGCTACGAATGAGAAAATCTTGCGAAAAAGGACTTAAGGCAAAGACAAAATGATTTCTTTCAGAATTTTGTCTGAAGGAATTCCTTTGGACAAAAAGTCTGAAGAAATTTGGGAAAAGCCATCGCAGGAGAAAAGCCCGAGAGAAAACTCTGAAGGAAAGGAAGTGAGCGAGACAATTCTTGTGGACATTTTGTCTGAGGGAAAAATGGACAAAAGAAAATCCTGACTAGAGCAAAAAGCTGAAGGAAAGGAAAAGGCCGAAGAAATTCCAAGGGGTGACAGCCTTGAAGACATCAAAATTGAGCATAGAGAACTAGCGGTTGGAAGTTCAAATGCCCAGTGACGGGTGTGTAGACATTAAATTTAAGGCAGTGAGATAGCTATTGATTTTGAAAAGGGTTAAGGATAGGCCATAAGTGAACTTAGTGACCTGCCAAAAAGATAGCCCTGAGGGTCAAAGGAGATAGAAAAGACAAAACTAGGAAGTGACAAAGTGCAAAAATGGACAAACAGTCCAAGTGGCAAAGAGAGGTGTCGACTCAAGGATTTACTCTTGTAGTTGGAACAGTGCTTGCCAAGTGGTCATCAAATGGTACAAACAATAAGTGACATGGCCTATTTTCTCCACTTTGCATTTATGAGTAGACAAACTATGTGAATATCTGAAAGGAAGTAGTTTGTTTGTAGAAAAGGGGTACGGCCCATGCTTTCATATTAATTTTTGAATGCCAAAGTCAAAGTAGGAGCCGACACAACATTATCTATCAAGCAGCTTCCTCTTCCCAATGCTCTCAACGCACATGAGCCACTTGTAATAAGGGCACCAAAGTCTTTTCTAGAAAGTTCCTTTACTTCTTCTCATCTTTCTATATATTGTAAACTTCTCATTTTGAGAAAGGGATCCTCTTAGCCCGTAAGGCAAAACTCTGCCCAAAAATATCTTGGGCTTATAAGGTGGAGCTTTGCCAGATTTTACCTTGAATCAAGACATAGCATTTTTACCTCTATTTGTGCTTGTACTTTCGTATGTGTCTATTCCTTTGTTATGTGTTAAGTCATTTTCCTTTATGCTTTCACAAGATGATTTCAGCATGTATAGTGCTTTGTGAGGTTTCTTCTTCTGTAGGTCTACCAAAAGTGTCTCCAATAGGAATATAGGTGCATGTGAATAGGTTGCCATAGAGTGTCTTAGGACACCTCTAGTAGTTCTTCCTCCCTATATCTCCATACACCCCTAGCTCACTAATGCAAAAGGATTTCTTGTGTCAAATGAAGTGTATGGGAGCTTATTCTTGGTGAAAAGTGTATGTTTGGGCTGAGTGGATCAATTTTTTTTGGTGTATCACCTTTTTAGTTTAGGTTTAGGTTCTATTTTCAGCATCCTTCTCCCTTTTCAACCCCACCTTTTTCATTTATTTGTTAGTAGTAGGAAATCTAGGACCTAAAAGATACATCAAAGGGAGCTAGCCCTTATCTAGAGACTCTTCCCCCAATTTTGCCAGGCCTACAAGCAAGATGGGAGTTTCCATTTTGATGCATGGAAGGCATGAGCTCAGCCTCCTAGCCAAGGTATAATCCACTGCGTCAACAATTTTTAACATGCCTGGTGGGACCAATTAGGACAAGTTTTGTCCAAAGAGTTAAAGAATTTTTGGTGTGTTCTTCAACCAACTAGCCTTTGGAGGCTTTTTTCATCAACACCAATGGTGACTCTGAGTTGAATCAGCTGGTTAAGCAGTTCTGGTGCCATCAAGAAATCTCATTTTTTGTATGTATAATCCCATTGATAATAATCATGGAATTTGTTTTCCTTTGTATGGTCTTGATCAAGCTTAGAATATTCATGCAATCCCCTCAAGCAACTCTCCTAGTTGTCTTAAAACCATATAGGAAGTAGTGCTAGAGTTTGAGAAGTAGGTAATGGAGATTGACAGACTAGATGAGCAGTATGGATATCAGCAGGAGCTGATGTATAAAGAGGAGTGTTTGTTCAGTCAAGCTCAAGCCTTGCAATCCATAGAGGAGGTAGAAAAATGGAGGAATCCATTCATGCAAGGCAGTCAGCCCTGCGTGCCCCCTCCTATTCTAAAAAAAGCCCCATCTTGTGTACCAAATCCTTTCTATTAGATAGCACTTGTTCATTCTAGGTCATTCGATGCATCAATTGATCCTACTCTTAATCTCATGTGCCTAGCTTTCTAACATGCCTCTCTTCAAGTAACTCTTCTTGTACATGAGTAGACCCTCCCAAATCTTCCCCAACCTCCTCAAGTCTTTCAACATGATCTCTAAATTCCAAGTTGGAAGAAGGAAAATCATGAACCAGCTCGGGACCTTGAAGAAGACAAAGTTGTTGCTTCTTTCCAAGGGAAAAGTTCCAATCCCAAGGTCATGAGCTGGAAGCAAATAATGGAATCATGGGGCAAAAAGGAAGAGGAGAAAGGTTTTGCTCAAAACCTTAAATAAGATGAAGCTTCTCCTATTCATCGTGATGATGATTGTGACCTTCAAGAAAGGCTCTTTCAAGAAGATATAGCCAGGAGAATTTCAGAGTTGCAATCTAGAATGAGATTCCTTAGCCAATGTGTGATGGATGGTTCAGACCAAATAGCAAATTCCATGTCTAAACACACCCCATCTACACACCCCTAAGAGAGCTATCATGCCACACCTAATATAGATGAAGTGCTAGCCAAATGGAAAGAGGAGAATCATTTGATTCTAGCTCAAGGACTGCCTCCTCTTCCACATGGTTTTTCCACTTCATCCCTTCTCAACGAGGAACCTATTTTGTAGGAGGTGAGTGAGGAGTAGAAGATCCAATTTGTAGCTTCCTAGGAGGCTATCATGAGTGACAAAGAAGAGGAAATCATCATGGAGGCTCCTTTGGAAGACATCATCAGGAATGGAGAAGATGCAGGTCATACATACATGCAGATGTTCCAGCAATATGCAGAGGAACGTAAGCATGGTGAGCTCTCTCCTCCTTTGTTTGATGAAATTCCTTATTGCTTCAATGAGGAGGATGACTATGCTAAGGAGCCTGAGTTGGAGGAGGATCAGATGGATGCCTTTAAACAACTAGAGACTCTGATACTTGAGCAAGAAAAGGAGAGGCTAGTCTCTCTTGAGGAAAACCTTAAAGAAGAGAGTTTTAAACAAAGAGGTGATGTTCTATGGGATGAGCAATCAGTTTGTGATTCCTTTTTAGACATCAAAATAGTCACCCTACTTCAAGAAAGCCTTGAGGGAGCAGAGGATGAGTTTGATAGGATCTTTAATGAAACAAAAGGGAATTGGTCAAACCATAATGCATTGCAAAGGGACTATGCACATCAAAGGGCTTATGGTGATGAGCCAACAGCCATTGATTTCTTGGTGAAATGCACCAGCATGAAGGACCAACATTCAACAAGCTTCCAAGGACAAGAAAAGTACATATATGTTGGGAACATGTTTGACTCTGATCCACTCGAATGCAAGCCAATCAAGGTGGCAGGCAAGAGGAGCAGGTCACCGAATCTCCATTCCATTCAACCACTTGTCTGGCACCATAAGTTTTCTTGCCAAGAAGGGGACTTAAGAAAAATTCCCTTTAATCTAGGAGGGAGGCAAATATACCTTGCTTTCAATTTTCTTTCCCTATTTTCCCTAAGTGTTGTTTGCACAATTAGTGTTTTTCAGCCTTGTGTGTGTTTTCCCTTGTGTTTAGGGTAAAATCTTCATGATTGATTCTTGGATCTATCAGGGCTATTGCTAACTTTTTCAAGCTACGTTCTGACTTTGTGCCCAATGGATTTTAAGGCAACTAGTTTCTAAGCATAGTAGGCATGCTTCCCCTGGGAGTCACCAATTTGTTGACCATTTTGAACCCTACATGCCAAAATCAGTCCCCCCTTTTTTCCCCTACTATTCTAAGCTAGTACATTTTTTGATTTTGCACAAGTCTTATTTCTACAGACTTTGCAGGCTTTTCTACAAACTCTGCAAGAAGTTTCTACGGACTCTACAGGAAATTTCTACGGACTCTGCCAAAAATTTCTATGAACTCTACAAGAAATTTCTATGGACTCTATAGGTGTTTCTATGGACTCTGTAGGGAGAGACGAGTTCCCGACACTTAGGCACAAAAGGAACCATTCAAGTGCCCTTGCGAAGGGTATTTCCAGACTTAATTGCCCTTGCAGAGGGTAGAGAACATTTTCAAAGGGCACTTTTCAAAGGCAGTCAAAGGAAAAGACAAGGACATAATTCCTTCGAACTTTTGTCTAAAGGAATTCCTTCATACAAAAAGTCTGAAGAAATTCAAAAAGGCTATGAATAAGAAAATCCTGCAAAAAAAGACTTAAGGCAAAGACAAAGTGATTTCTTTCAAACTTTTGTCTAAAGGAATTCCTTTAGACAAAAAGTTTGAAGAAATTTGAGAAAAGCCGTCGTGGGAGAAAATCCCGAGAGAAAAATCTGAAGGAAACGAAGCGAGCGAGACAATTCTTGTAGACATTTTGTCCACAGGAAAAATGGCTAAAAGAAAAGCCCAACCAGAGCAAAAAGCTGAAGGAAAGGAAAAGGCCAAAGAAATTCCAAAGGGTGACGAGCCTGAAGACATCAAAATTGAGCATGATGAACTAGCTGTTGGAAGTTCAAATGCCCAGTGACAAGTGCACAGACGTCAAATTTAAGGCGGTGAGATAGCCATTGATTTTGAAAAGGCTTAAGGATAAGCCATGAGTGAACTCAGTGACTCACCAAAAAGATAGCCCCGAGGGACGAAGGAGATAGAGAAGACAAAACCAAGAAGAGACAAAGTGCAGAAATGGACAAACAATCCAGGTGGCAAAGAGAGGTGTCAACTCAAGGATTTACTCCTGCAGTTGGAACAGTGCTTGCCAAGTGGTCATCAAACGGTGCAAACAATAAGCGGTGTGGCCTATTTTCTCCACTTTACATTTATGAGTAGACAAACTACATGAATATCTGAAAGGAAGTAGTCTATTTGTAGAAAAGAGGCACGACCCATGCTTTCACATTAATGTTTGAATGCCAAAGTCAAAGCAAGAGCCAACACAAAATTATCTATCAAGCAGCTTCCTCTTCCCAATGCTCTCAATGCACATGGGCCAATTGTAAGAAGGGTGCCAAAGTCTTTTCCAGAAAGTGCCTTTACTTCTTCTCTTTCTATATATTGTAAACTTCTCATTTTGAGAAAGGGATCCTCTTAGCCTGTAAGGCAAAACTCTGCCCAACAATCTCTTGGGCTTGTAAGGCAGAGCTCTACCAGATTTTACCTTGAATCAAGACATAGCATTTTTACCTCTATTTGAGCTTGCACTTTCATATGTGTCTATGCCTTTGTTCTATGTTAAGTCATTTTCCTTTATGCTTTCGCAGGATAATTTTAGCATGTCTAGTGCATTGTGACGTTTCTTCTTTTGCAAGTCTGCCAGAAGTGTCTCCAACATGAATATAGGCACATGTGAATAGGCTGTCATAGAGTGTCTTATAACACCTCTAGTAGTTCTTCCTTCCTGTATCTCCACAGACCCCTAGCTCACTGATGCAGAAGGATTTCTCGTGTCAAATGAAGTGTATGGGAGCTTGTTCTTGGTGAAAAGTGTATGTTCAGGCTGAGTGGATCAATTTTTTTTGGTGTATCACCTTTTTAGTTTAGGTTTAGGTTCTATTTTCAGCATCCTTCCTTTTTAATCCCCCCCCCTTTTTCATTTATTTGTTAGCAGTAGGAAATCTAGGACCTAAAAGATACATCAAAGGGAGCTAGCCCTTATCTAGAGACTCTCCCCCCAGTTTTGCGAGGCTCCCATGCAAGAGGGGAGTTTCCATTTTGATGCGTGGAAGGTAGGAGCTCAGCATCTTGTCCAGGGTGCAATCCACTGTGTCAACATTTATCAATGCCAAGAAAGTTAAAAACTATTGGTATTTGCATTGTTAAATATATGGGTGGCATTTTAAAGAATGAAGATTGGTTGAACTATTTTTTTTGGTTATTAGAGGTTTGAAATTTTGCTAAATATCAAATATCAAGAAGTTGAATTGAGGTGATAATTGACATAGTAGATGCATGTTGCAATTCAGGAAGGGTTTTAACTCTCATGTTTAAATTTCAATCCTTGCTTTGCATTCTCTAGAGCAAGGGCAAAGATTAAAAAAAAAAAAGTCTCGAAAGGAATTTTTTTTAATAAAATATTTACCCTTTGTCTGGAGAACATAAAACAAAGTTTGATTTGTCAAATATTTTCATTATTTTCATCACATGTCAAGAATTTAAAAAAAAACAAAAATAAATAAGGAAAAATGTTGTGAATTATGAATAATTCGATCATAAATAATATCACTTTGAGAGTAAGGATAAACATTAGTAATATAAACATGAGCATGAGTAGGTTTAAATGAAATTTAATAAATGAATATGTGACCAAGAATAGATTGCAATCTATTACGTCAGACATATGCTTGATCCACATTATGAACAATCATATATCCATTATCTAACTTATATGGGACTTCTTGAATACCAACCCCATGTTGGGTCTCTTTGTATAATATTTGACTTGCAAATTCTTTCAATATGCATATTAATCCAACTACTTTATTATGCTTTTTAATTATCTATTTCCTAAAAGTTACAATATTTTTAACCCTATATTTTTAATCTAAGTAAGTTTATTGATCATGATAAATTTCACATGTATTATAAATTTAATAACCATTCATAAAATTTTCATTCAAAGACACATAATTACCATTTGCAATAGAAAAATAAAAATTGTATAACAACACTAGCAATATTTATTCATTCCATTTTCTTTTTCAAGACAAGCCTATAATTAACCAAATGGATTCAATGAAATGAAGTTCATGACTAATCCTAACACTGTTCATAGTTAAATTCTTAGATCTACTAATTTTTGGTGTTATAAGAGGAGATTAAATATTGAACACACACACCATGTAAATACCTTAAGTTTTGGTTTTTTTCCAAAAAAAATAGTGTAAGGTTTGGAATGAAACACAGAGGAGCTAGGGATAACATATTTGAGAGAATGTGATAGAACAAACCCTATAAAAATTACATAAATTCATATTTACCCTAAGGAAAAAAGACCTAACCATAGAAAGATAAAGAACATGAAAGAAAATGTAAATTCATCAAATGTGTTATTTGTCAATGAATTTCAATCAAATTACAACATGAATAGATCTATAAACATTTAACTAGGCCTAAAAAAATGTAAAATGAAAATTTAGATCTAATTAATTTTAAAAACCATAAAAATAAAGATAAAATGAGGTTTGAAAATTTACTTTAAATAGTATGAGATATGGAGGCATTTTTTGAAGTCCAATAACATAAATTATAGTTTTATGGCAAGACAATGAGAACCTTAAAGACTTGTGGCAAATAAAGGACTTTATTCAAACTATCAAATTCTACTTATGTATGCCAAATCCATATTAATAATGGTTACAGAAAGTGTCATGCAAATAATATTTTTTTGGACAATTATCTTCTTCAAACTTAGGGTTCAAAGAAATTTGCTTAATTTTTTGAAACTGTGTGTTAATGGCCCAAAAATGTACTTATTCTCCTTGCCTTGATTAAGAAGCTAAACCTAAAAATGATGACAAAAATGATGTTTTTTTGGCATGCATTACACTAGGGAATAATTGAGCATCCTTGATATTTTTTAAGTCCCTCAACAATTTAAAATATTGAAAAACAATACTCCAATAATTATAGTAATTCATCAGTCAAAAAAAGTGTAATATAATGTTACTAATATGGACTTTAGTGCTATAATAAATACTCTCTAAATATTTTCTTTATTTTTATAAAATAATTACAAATAATTAGTATATTTATATTAACTATAAATGTTATATTTTTATATAATATACATATGCCTAAATTTTCTAAGATACCCATATATGTATAGATGATTTAAATTAAAATTAGCACCCTATTGACACACAAATCAAAATCATATAGTAAATTTTTTGAATAAGCCCTGACCACCCAAAACCCTAAAAATATACCAAAGTGGTTTATACTAAGTACGTTTATTGGGGACCACCATAAGACCATGAATAAGGTAAACATAATAAAAAATGATAAAATATGTCATTTTAAAACACAAATTAAATCAATAACTAGCAAATACACATATATTTTATAATTATACAATTTAATAATTAATAAACACCTACGGATCATTTTTAAATGTTTATGTAAAGATATAATATTATTTTTTTAAGAGAATATATAATTATAATTTTTTTTTTAAAACATTGAATAAAATATATTTAAAAATGTTCATATTATTTTTTAAAGCATAAATTTAAGTTTTTTTTACCATTAATTGTAATAATAAATGTTGTGATATTTTCTTATGTAAATTTAAAATCAAATTACTTCATAATTTCTCCTTATCTTTGTTTCTAATAAAATTATTCACATTGCCTATTTATTTCTCTTCTCACTTCATCCATTTCTCCTTATGTGGTTAAATCTTGAAATAATTTTAAGGAAAAAATTGCACCAATGAAACCTTAATTAATGTAACTAAAATCTAGATTGCTTTGATTTTATTTTTAGATTGGTTTGTCTTTTATAGATTTATTTGATTATAATAATGTATTTATAATTATTTGTAGTATTTTTTAATAGAAAACTACCATAGAATAATAACAATGGTATTGATGTTTGAAATGGAGGTGATCTTAATATATTGGAGGTATATAATAATAATATGCGCATAAAATAAATATGTAATGTAATGTTTTGATCATATTTGCCTACTTTTGATATGCTCATTTCTCTCTTAAATTTGTATGATTTGAATTTTAACTCTTTGAAATAGGAAAACCTTGTAAGATTGAAATCAATGACAGCTTGGTTTGGGGATCTATGTAGATAGGGTCAACACTTTCCATTTTGATTTATCAGAACATTCAAAGTGTACAGATAAATTATAAGTTGATAAACAAAAATATATAATAATAATAATAATAATAATAATGTCAATGAAGTGCTCCTAGAGTGTAATAGATAAGAACTCGATAAGTACCTAATATTAAAATGAATCCAATTATTGTCTATTTATAGATTATTTAATTCAATATTTAGCAATATTGGCGTGTATAACCAACCTCCAATGTCTATAAATGAAAAATGTGAAAAATACAAATAGGCAAACCCAATATTAAAGGTGACTTAGGAAATTATACTTGGACCACATAGACAACTTGATCATAGAGTAAGAAAATCATAATTTGGATGTGGGGGTTGCATGGGGATGCACAAAGCAATTTTCAAGCTTTAATAGTTACCATAACTATTCCATAGTGTAATATTTGGACCATTCAACCATATATAAATACACACATACATAAAAATGAGTGCATGCCCATGATCATGCACACACACACATAATGCAAAATAAATATTAAAGGGGCATTTTTTGTGTCTACATTTCCCCCTCTTTGAGTTACTTAACCAAAAAGTAGGTGGTGTTAGCACACACTTCAAAGCAGAACATATAAAAAGGATATAGATGTTGCTCAAAACTTTAATTTTTAAGTACACGGATGTTAAGTCTTGGAACCTACAAAACCATACTTACCTTTCTTATAAAACATGGCAAAGTGGGAAAAATTAAATTCTAAATATAAAGAGAGACACCTCATTTTTCAATGATATGTAACTAAAGTTCCAAGGGTCAGTCATATTATTGAGAGAGGTAAAAGGTGGAGTATATATTAACCCTATGTATCGTTAGGTGGCAGGCCTCCAAAGTTATTGAGTATGATGGGTTACATGCCCCTTTATCCCCTATATACAATAGATGTCCCTCATATCCATTATACTATAAAAAATCAAGGCCATAAAATATAATGAATAACATATACTCACATTTTGAGATTTGAGGTTTACCTATAAAGATTGTATCCTGAAATAAATGAGATGCATTATTAGGACATAAGAAGTATATCATGAAATAACATAGTTTGAATATATGTGACATTTAAGGAACATGCACAGAAATATATTTTTTCTCATGTTTATTTAAGATATATATAAAGTAGCATCATTGTAACATGTAATATGGATATCATAGAATGTACATAATTTAATTTGGTATAATAATGAATCACAATGCATATAAATATAGAAATGAGGATCATGTGCTAGGAAAATAGGTTTTACAATGCATTAGTCTAAGACATAAGTATAATTTAAGAACATGGAAACATAACAAATGCATAAGCATAATCAATATTAGAATTTGTATAACATAGAAATTATGTGTCATGAGAATCTTTTAGCCCGAAAACATTGTTAGAAATAAAATACTTGTATCATAGCATGATTGTGTCATAAAAATCTTGTGATAATTAACATGATATTTCACATTGTGTCATAGTAAAACTATAACATGGAGACCATGTTAGAGGTAACTAGTAAAAATATTGAAGCAATGTATCATGTTAAATATGTGAATCTTGCATTAAAATCATGTGTTATATAAATCTCAAGTCGTACCTAATGTTAACAATATTAAATATGTTGAGTGTGGTAATCCTACATCATTGATAGCATGCTATCAATATTATTATTGAAACATGGTGCCAAAAGATAATGGAATGAGTAAGATGCACAAGGACAAAGTTTTTTCCCCTCAAATGAGCATGAATTACAATAATAATAAATAATAAAGTGAGGCTTATGCATATAAAATATTTAAATTCATTATTTTACTAGTCCAATTAAAATGATTGCCTTCCAAGATAGAAAGATGAGATTCCCCATACACAAGCAAATAAGGAGTTGTACCCTTCCCATTTTGAAGTTATAATAATGAATTTATGACATTCCAAATGCTTTAAATTTTTGTTTCTGATCAAATAAAACCCCATATAAAAATTAAATATATTTTTGTCTCTATATATGTACATGCATTTGTTTTTAGTTTTTAAATAATCAAGATAACACGAAGTAAACAAACATAAATCCATTTAAGATAAAACAAGAAAAAACAAACTCAAAAGAAGTGAATTTAAAGCAAAGTCACAAATAACAAGGCATCTAAAAATGATATCAAAATAAAGCATATATTTACATTTCATGTCATATCATATCATAATAGGTATTTTTCATAGCAATTTCAATTTCATTTCACAAGGCATGGAACATAGTCATGAGATTTCATCTCATCACATAATAGTAAAGCATGACACATTGTAAATAATTGCATTTCTCATTTTCCATGCACAATATTTTATTTTTTCAAGATATAAATTCTCATTAGATCACTCATGCTCATAAATTTATATTAATCATTTCATCTATTAGACTTTTCAAAAACTTGTGAGCCAAACTAATTAAGGTAAAAAAGTAAAAATAACCTCAACCATCCACTCTATCTATCAAAATACTTGAGTATGATTTTGAATATTTATTTATTTATCATATAAATTTCCTTATGGATCTCAAGAAAAGAAAATCATAATAATAAGGAATAGTGAAATTTTGAAAGAATAAACCTTATTTGAAAGTAAAATACTAAAGCAACGAACTCTTGAAAAGAGGTGAAACACAACAAATTATGAAATCAAAAGAAATAAAAGTTAATTGAATAAGAGTGAAATGAAAGTAAACCCAAACTATTTTATTGGAATTTGAATTAATATTGCAATTAACTCTAATTCTGATAAATTGAATGGAATAAATCAGAATGCTAAAAACTGACTTATGACAAACAAAATTAATGTAAAACACTAAATTCAACAAAGTGAAATTGATTGAATGAAGACTAACTATGGAATGAAATGAAAAAATTATTATTTATGTCTCTAATTTGATTTAAATAATTGACAAACAATTGAATCATAAAAATAGGAGCATATATTATAAGTCCCCAGAAGTTAAAAGTAAAATTGAAGGAGGTCAGGATCAACTGCCACTTTTGACCTGAACTAGTCAATCTTAAATTTTGTAGAAAATCATGAACTTAGATCATGATCACTTGTGACAAATTGAATTAAGTTTTTATGTGCATATTTGACCTTTAAAAGTGTGTGAAATAACTATAAATAGCTTCTCCAAGGTTGAAACCCCAATAGGGTTTGCAATGATTGAAAACTTAAAAATAGAAAAAGAAAGAAGTGTTATGGGTTGAGCTGACCCAAATCAATCCTATGATAATTGAATGCTTCCTACATATCTAATACTTCAAAGAGATAATTCAAGCCCAATGTAGTTCTTCCACTCAGAGTGCTTTGTACAATTGTGCTCTTTTGATTATATGAATGCAGCTAGGGATGGATTGAATACTTGATCATGATTTTATTTGGATCTAATAAAATAATTTTTAGATTTGGTTGAGGACTGATTCAAGTGATTAGAATCAAAATTAAAAATAATAGGGAAGCTTTTCTCAATGGGAAACAATGTAAGTATGCCTCTGTATTAAAATTGCCAAGTGGTAGAATAAGTGAGATTAGTGTGCCTTTATAGCAATCCAAAAGGAAAAAAACTTATGATACCTATCATAAAAATACATGCTAGATTATAAGGGAGGGTCAAAATTTTAAAAGTGAATATTAGGAGGGAAAAGGTCAAGATCGACCTACAAGGGTCAAAATTGACTGACACTATTGACTCAACTGGTCAATCCTATACTGAAATGGAAACACATGAATTTTAGGATTTGGAATGTTTGTATAAATGGATAGATGAATTTTTATCATTTAGAATAGTTATATAGGTGATATATATTAATTTAGAAAATAAATAGGTCCATAGAAGAGCTTAAGATAGGGTGAAGTGGTGAAATAGGTCTTGATTTAGTGCACAAGTTAATTAAAATAAAATAAAATCAAAATTGACATAATCAAGTATTCGTGACCAGATTTAAGTGTCTAGATTCATGTCAGGTTCACCAATATGTTTTTAAAAAAAATTAATTAATTAGGAAACTAACCCTAATTCTGATAAATTAAATGGAAAAAATCAAAATGCAAGAAATTTACTTGGGACAAGCAGAATGAATGTAAAATACTGAATTCAACATTGTGCAATCAATCAAAAGAAGAATAAATATGAAATGAAATGACAAAACTTAGTTTTATCTACCTCATATTTGAATTTATTGACTGACACACAACTTCATAAAAAAATAAGAGTAGACCTTGAAAGTGCCTAGAAGCTAGAATTAAAAATGAAGAAGGTCAAGATTGTCTCATTTGGGTTAGGGTCGTCTCTACTTCTAACTTGAACTGTTTGAATTTGAATTTTATGAGGAGTGTTAAGGTGCATATATTTTTTCTTTATGGATTGCTTATTGACACATGCTCAAATAAAGAGTGCATGTCTATCTGAATCATCATCAACAACTTCACTATCATTAAATGTAATTATAGGACATGATAATTATAATTTTACCAATGATACTATCAAATGGATGCCCATGTGTTGAAGGAGGAGGTTGAGCATTGAATGCATAATATAATTCAAAATTATCCTTGTTATTTGCTTCATGATTTAGAAAGGGATCTTTGTAAATTTTTAACTTTGAATTATCATTTGCTTGTGGCTTAGTCTCTTTAGTAGGTGTGCCAATATCAATAATATTCTCATAAATGAGTTCTTGAATTTTGTGCTTGACTTTAAAATATATATTTGTGGAACGACCAATACATTGATGGTACTCATAATATGTATTACTATCAAAACTTTTCTATTATGATTTAGACATGTCTATTTCCATTGGTGGAGGAAGAGAGTTGAGATTGCATTTATGTATGGTAACCTTGAGAATTGCCTCTTTGGTTGAGCTTATAATTGAAGGTTTATGTTAGTTGTGAGATAATATCAATTATAATCTTAGCTTCACTTTTGATTTCATTGGGTTTTCTCTTATAATTTGGCTTGTTTTGAAAATTGACATTTGAAGTGGAAGGAGCCTTTGAAGTGTACTTGAACTTATTCAAAGTAAGCAATTTGACTTCACGTTCTTTGACTGTATGTCATAAGTCGTAAAAAGATTTAAACTTATCAAACATAATTGACTCTTAGATTGGAGATAGAAAAATTTGAGTGAATATATATTGGAGCTCATTTTTAGCCATTTAATCTGTCAATTTTACTAGAATAGTCTTGTATCTTAGAACATATTCATTGATTATTTCACTAGAACCTTGTTTGAGCTTTATAATTTAAGCATAGGATATCTTTTCTTCAATGTTCATTGTTGATATAAATGTGTGTTAAAAAATTATTTTCCATTGGATTGAAAGCCTTTATTGATTGAAGAGGAATATCATAAAACTATGTAAGAGCATGTTATTTAAAAATTATTGGAAATAACTTTGTCAAAAAAAATTCATTATTTGCTTAGACTAGATAAGCTATATGGAATGCACACAAATGTTATTAAAAATCACCTTTGTTTTCATATAAAGGAATATTAAGAGCTAAAAAGCCAACTAGTAATGGATAAAATGTAATTTCAGGTGCCAATAGGTTTTATAACAAGGAACATGAACAACCATGGAGGGTTTAGCATGAGAAAGGGTTTAATCAATGTGAAATAGATTGGATTGTAAGGAAAGAATGGTATGCTAAAGAGTAGCATTTGTAGAGGTGATTAGAGGAGTATAAGTATCATGAGTAGGCATAGGCATGGTACTTTTTGGAGACCAAGTGATGATCTCAAACCAAGGGATGATGCTATAAAAGTATAGAAAGAGGAATAGATGTAATAGTATAAGTGGTAACATTGGAAGTAGGGGATTTGCCAACCCAAAAAGGAAATTATTGTGGTGGATATGTGGCTAATTTAACCTGGTGCTCAACTTTTGATGATAGAAGTAGACTAATGATATTATTCACCTCTTAGGGGTTCTCTTGAATACCTTAATAAATTTTAGATAATTCTTGCACTTGATTTTCATCTACTCCATTAAGCTCTTATGGGTCAATAAGAATTTCATATTCATTATGTACATCATAGTTATCTTTTTTATTTTCAGTATCAAAATATGTGTGAATTTAAACTTCATTAGACCAAGGAATTTGAACAATAACACCATTACTTTGAGAAAAAATATCATGATTTTCCATTGCAAGACATCAAAGGAAGATGCATATTTTAAAAGTGAATACCGCTTAGTTTATCACTATACCTTAGATGAAAAAAATACAATTTGAATCAATATATATAGTGACTATGAATACAATACAAGTAAAAAATAAGGTATATAGTGTAATCTAGGTAAGGGTTTGAATGATTGTGTGGGTTCTCAAATACACTTGCTTATTTGTAGAGTAGCATCAACCCCATGTTTTAGAACACTAAATACATAATCAAATTTATGCCTATAGCCCACTATCTTATTTCCAAGTGTATGATGAGAGTAACTTCCCTGGGCAATACTCTCCTCTTAGGTGCACCACAAATCTAATGGCTAAAGAAGCTTCTTATGGTATAAATAAGGGATCATAGTTATTTCTAATATACCATGAGATATAGGGAAACTAAAATCCATGTATAGTGTTATACAATGGCTTGAGTATTCAAAAAATATTTTATGAACCCACAATTTTATAATCTATTCTATTATTATGACATTGATATTATGTTGTTAAACTGGTTATGGGTTGTTATTTTAGCTAGATTATATGTGGTACTGGTTACAACAATGTTGGGTTGTGTTTAATTTTGTACTTATTGATTTCATAGACTTATTACTGTAGTTGATACTATTATTAATCTATATTTAATTATCAATTTTTGATATGGTACAATTGATGTCTTTTTAGGTGGTTGCGGGTTCTATCTATGAACCAGACAGATGTTAGAGGTTGTACTTCCAAAACTAAATGAATTCTGAACACATCAGACATGTCCAATAGATATACTTGTTGATTTTGTTTTGACCTTTAAACACCTTAATTGGTCATTATGATTGTCAAATTTTATCCTTATACTTAGTGTTGTTCCTGTAACTTATTTGATGTCGTTATGTATTATTATTTACCATTATTTTTCTATTATGTGTTTTGTGGCCACAATCTTTATTCCTTACACTCAACTCCATTTTATTTCTCCCACACAAGATTATGATTCATTTTTTCATCCCTTCATTGACACTACTAACCTATGTAGACACACTACCTAGACCTACCCTTGACACTCTTAGAACCCTCGACACCCCACCCCCTTGGATTAAACCTTCACCTTACTTAATACCTTATACTAGGGTGGTGGTATGTTATTTTAATGAGTTATTTATGGTGGCTGTAATATTGGTATTAAACTTGGTTTAATCAATTATTTTTAAACATTTTGATAATTGACTTAGGTCAATGACGTATTAGATTTTGTTTTAATGACATTTATTAAGGCAGGTGGCATGGGTAGTGTGTTGGAGGTACAATCATTGAGGGGGGTGAATCAATGATGAAATATATTTCAAACTTCAATTGTAATCCTTTCAAACTCTTAATCAATGACCACAAACATTCATAAAGCATAAAAGATGTTCATAACAATGAATAAGAAATATGTTGCAAGATCACACACAACACAAGATCTACGTGGGAAGCCCTCTTAAGAAATAAAACCCACTCTCAAGCCTATAAACACATAGACTAATTTTCCTATAATATGATCACAAACGTGAGACCTTTTAGTGAAGCACCCACTTCACAAGGAGAACCCACCTCTAAATATGAACAAACACCCACTTATTATAGATCTTGAGCAGCCACACAACACCTTATGAAATCAACAACTCTAGAACTTTGATTGCATATCAATCTGATTAGAGAAACAATGTATAATACCTCTCTTTCAATTCATCACACACACTCAAACTTGGTCATATAAGCAATGCATCCAAACACCCCTTTTGGATCACTTTAAGCTTCTTCACTCATCCATAATCTACTCTATAATTATTCCATCCACTAAGTACACTCCCTCTGATATTTTCCTTCATATCTATCATCTACTCTCTTAACACATTCACATATAAGTCTAGAAACCATTACCTTGGTATTCATTCTTTATAGAGTTTCTATGAATATCAACTTCTAGGTCATCCATAATACTTGCCTTAACTATTAAAACTTCTATCATGCTAACACATAGCTCAATACCATCCTCATAAGTTGACCATAACATCTATAGGTCAAACTTAAGTAGATATGCATTTCAATTAGGCCTTAAAAGACCTTTTAGGTCTCATGGAGACCTATTACCCCTTTAACACTTCATCAAGAAAAATAAGAACACAAGATCACTTTCAAATACATGGTTCCACTCCATATGACCTTTAAGACATCTTCAGGTGATTAATCTCACCAAAATGATCTTCTACTAAAGCACAATTTACTCAAATAATAGTCTTATACATAATAACACCATGAATGAATAAATAGTCAACTTTGAATATCAATATCTATAGATTTACAAACATTCAGATCTTTTAACAAACTTTAGCAAATTCTGCCATATGCTTGAGATATAGATCAAAAACCTCTCATTGGTTTTCTTTCACAAATTTAATTTTTTAAATTCCAACAATCACTGTGTAAATACAAAACATAGGACACTTTGTCATCATGTCATGCTACCTAACAAATTTGAATAAATACATACCATTGATCTCCTCAGAAGTCTCCTAAATTTACCCTATAATCATTCACCATTGATCTTAGGCCCTCGATTTTTAGATCATGCCATTTGGTAGCTCTAAGTGCCTTCTATGCACATTGACTATATGAATTAGTGTAGTCCATAAATATCTATCTATATGAACACTCGCATGCCAATGATATTTTGTCAAATAATCAAGATTGAGACACATTTTTCTAGCATATTAAATCTTTTGAACCTTTTATAAATTGACTTCACGTGCACCATTGATCTCTATCTGAAAATATCATGCACTCTTTTAGATATTTATCTAGTCAGATAAAATTCTCACCATTAGATCCTTGATCCAATTGAATGCTCATAATTAGATCTCTTCTTTCAGATTTGGCTAAGTATGGAAACTTAGTAAACTCTATTTAGAAGGCCAACTTTGTACCTTAATAAATTTTGCTACGCTCCATGTCCAAACCTTAAAATTAAACCATATAATATCCTCACATAGATGAATCTATCCATATATCAAGATGCTCTTGAAACTTTCACACATGTGAAATATAACATCATCAAACTACTTACTCAACCTTATCTATCAAGATGACTACTTAAGATTCGACATTCATATGACTATTCTGATGAATTATGTTCACTTCTATAAGTACTCTACGCACTCATAATATCCCATAGGGTCTCTTAAATGTATATACCATTAATATCATTAATAAATTACCTCACTAAGTCAAACACTATCCAAAACATCAATTTGATCACTTTGTCATTAATGCACTATTAATCATGACCAAGGTTGACATAATTGACAACCATGACATTTTTAGGACACCAAGAGACTATGTCTAACAATCTCCTCCTTTGTCATTGATGGAAAACCAAACTCAAAGTGCCTTTTCTCAATCTAAACAAATCTTCCATTCTAATCTTTCTCCCCCTTTGACATTAATGACAAAGGGTCTCTTCCTCAATATGCCAGCTTGATCATTGATATGACAAACTACTCACAGAGCTTAGAAGGCTCCCCTTAACATCAAGCTCCATATCATGTCATATGTTCTTTGACATAAACTATTCTGAACTTGGGCTTCTTTGATCCTTAGACCTATCTACCTATATAACTCACAAGCTCTCTTTGCTCATGCATGAAGATTTAATACCTTGTCAAAACATATGACTTGGTTTAATCAATTCTTCATGTTAATTTTATTGAATTCACAACTGTAGTAGACATATTCACACTTCTATTATGACTGAAGCATCTTCACATATGCTCCCCCTCACATCATGTACATCTTCTTCAAGCCACTCAAGCTAACTGAGTTATCTCCCCCTTAGATAAACGCATCTTACATATTAACAAATTGAAGAGAACATACCTTTGTACTGATTAGCATTTTGATCATTACCTACAACACACATACTTACTTCCACACATGAAAGATGTCTCCTAGGAAGCATAGGTAGAGACACCCACTTGTCATAGAGGGAATAAAGATCCCAAAAATTAGGAGACTCCCATATCTCCATGCTCTTACTCATTTTCAGATTGACTTTGAATGAGTTCTCAACCTTAGTCTTTTCTTTTATCTCAAGATCCTGCTTGATTTCCTTATCTATTTGGGCAGATAAGGTTTGTTCCTTGTAACTGAACTTTTTCCTTGTTCTATCATGGAAAATGATCTATTTTGAGCTTGATTTTCATTTACCTACTTAGGCCTCCATTCACTATGTCTCCTTCTCTTTATGAAGTAGAATACTGATCATTCTTGTAGAATATTGCTATGTGACCTCTCTCATGAAATTTGAAACAAATGGGGTTTCTCAAATTGTACATACCTTGTGATTGAGATATAATATTATTCCTTGAAGTTTCATGATTATGTACTTGATCATTTGGTCCCCTGATGAAGATATTATAAAAATTTGCAATATGACCAAATCCTTGACACTTGTAGCAAAAGATGTCATTCTTTCCTTGTGAACCTGTTGATTGTCTTGAGTGATGATGTTATTCATGCTTGTCATTGTCTTGCTCATAATTCCATGCAAGTTCATTCCTTGAGGATCTTTTACAATCTTTTGACCTATGACCAAAATGATTTCAAGAGTAACAATGACCATTGAAATTTGCATACCTCATAACATTTGGTATTCTAATCTGATTTGTCTTCATTATATCAATACCTTCATTCTTTGACTGATGATTGATCTTCAAATTTTAATTATCCTTGTTCACATCAACCTTTATTTTGTCTTGAGATACATGATTTATTTCTTATTTGTATCTAAGACTATTTTTATCATGAGCATGCTTTTGACTACTCAAAATATTTTCAAGATCATTTGAACTCTTTTCATACTTCATAAATGACTTCACTTTACAAGATGTCTTGTCTAACTCAGCTTTTAATGACTCAATTTCAATCACATACCTTAAGTGATC
The DNA here is from genome assembly GCA_037957365.1 of Torreya grandis. Classification (NCBI taxonomy): domain Eukaryota; kingdom Viridiplantae; phylum Streptophyta; class Pinopsida; order Cupressales; family Taxaceae; genus Torreya; species Torreya grandis. The sequence continues at coordinate 4,799,453 of JARHVA010000458.1, forward strand.
ATCTTATTTGACTTTTAGGCTTGTTGACATAGTTTCTAATTGACTATTGAGACACTTGATAGTATCTTCATGTTCCCTAGTGTCATCATTCATTCTTGCTTCAAACACACTAAATTGCTCTTCATAGTCATTGATTTGAGAAATCATCTTTTTGTTATTTTTCTTCTCAATCCTCAAATCTTCAAGAGAATTTATCAATTCATCCACTATGTATTTTTTTTTTCATGAGATCATATCTTTTATAGCTACTTGCTTCTGAATTCTTAAATGTTTCAATCTTGCTCATAGCTTGATTTAATTTCATCTGCAAAGACTCCATATCTTATTGATGCATGATACATTCTTTATCCTTACTCTTTACTTATTCATTAAGAGTACAAACCTGAGTTTCAAGTTGCTGTGTGATCTCATCATGCTCCTTGAATTCATTACTCAGCCTTGCTTCAAAAAGTTCAATTTGCTCCTCATAGGATTTAATCAAGAAAGCATGTTTTCTATTCTTTCTTTGTAGTATCTTTATTTGTTTCACAGTATCTTGTTTTTAATCTTCAAGAGTGACTTTATCATCCTCTTCCTCTGAGCTATATCTACCAAAAAAATCTTTGCTTAAAGAACATTCACCTTCATCATCACTAAAAGACATGAACAATGTCTCCACATCCTTATTATGAAAAGAATCATCATTGTCAGATGTGTTTACTTCTTTTTCTATAGATAAATTACTATCTGCCTTTGTATGATTCATTCTTTCCATTTTTCTTACTGAAGAACTTTTTGTACTTGATAGGACCCTCAAATTTCTTGTGTTCATCCTCATGAGATTCTTTATAAGCTTCTTTGAGTTAAAACTTGTCTCTGCCTAGACATCTAGCTATAAAATGACCAACTTTACCACATCAAAAACATTTAAAAGGAATTTTTCCTTCATACTAACCTGATCCTACATTCAATTTTCTTGCAATCATGGATTCAAGTTGATCTTTATTAAGATCAAAATCTTCAAGACTTAACTTGTTCTTCTTGGCTTTTATCTCCTTGATCACCTTGAAGGCTGATTCCTTTTTAGGATGTATGTCCTCATCAACTCTCATCTCATAGGTAGTAAGGATGCCATGCAATTCATCTATATTCATCTGAGTGAGATCATGACTTTCTTCTACAACAAGAACCTTTGAATCAAACTTGAGTGTAAAAGTCCTCAATAGATTTTTCACTATAGTATCTTCATCAATCACCTCTCCAAGACCTCTGATCATGTTTGCTACCTCATCAACCCTTAGAATATAGGTTGCCACAGTATCGTCTTCCTTAATTTTTAGACCTTCAAATTGCCTTCGATAGGTCTACAACTTAGGCAATTTTACCTTAGAGTATCCTTCATAGATAGTTTGTAATTTGACCCAAATTTCCTTAGAAAACTTGCAATGGATCACTTTGGTGAACTAAGCCTCAGATAGACCATAAATGATAGAATTCATAGCTTTATAATTATTCTCACTTAACTTCTTATCAGTAATACTAGTTGAAAGAGTAGTTGGTGTAGTGTAACCGTCCATGATAGATTACCAAATATCAAACCCTAGAGACATGATGTATGTCCCCATCCTTGTACTCCAAAAAACATAATTTGACCCATTAAACAATAGTGCTTGCTTCGTATAAAAAATCTACATTTATTGAATTGATATATTGTACTTTCAATCACCTTCAAGTGGTTAAACTTGTAATGAAGGTCCTGCTTTGATACCAATTATTGGAGGTACATTCACTAAGAGAGGGGGTGAATCAGTGATGCAAGATATTTTAAAATTCAATTTTAATAATTTCAAACTCTTAATCAATGACCATAAGCATTCATAAAACATACAAGATGTTCATAAAAATGAATAAGAAAGATGATGCAAGATCACACACATAACATAAGATCTACATGGGAAACCCTCTTGGGGAATAAAAATCACTCTCAAGCATGTAAACACATGGACTACTTGTCCTATAAGATGATCACAAACATAAGACCTTTTAGTGAAGCACCCACTTCAGTGGGAGGACCCACCCCTAAATATGAACAAGCACCCACTTGTTCTAGATGTTGAGCACCCATACAACACCTTATTGTTAAGCATGGGATATACTGAGAGGGGGGGTGAATTAGTATATCATATATCTTATAAAACTTTCCCTTAATCAAATTCCACTTAATCAAACATTCAATATATGTAATAAAACTGAAACAATAAACACTACACAAGATAAAGAGAGACACGAGATATAACGTGGAAACCCAATTTGGGAAAAACCACGGAGAACAATCTCAAGTATATGAATGAGCACCAACCCAAATAATATTCATAAGCACCAACTTGTAGGAGCACCAACCCCTTTGCTGAGCACCAACCCAAAAACTATTCATGAGCACCAACCCACAGGAGCACCAACCCAAAAACTATTCATGAGCACCAACCCACAAGAGCACCAACCCCTTTGCCGAGCACCAACCCAAAAACTATTCATGAGCACCAACCCATAGGAGCACCAACCCAACAACAATTCATGAGCACCAACCCATAGGAGCACTAACCCCTTTGTGTATACCACACAACTATCTCTCAATGTTGCTATCTAAACAAATGATAGTTCATTACAACATCTCTTTCCTCTCTCTCACCTTTTCTCTTTTAAGCTAGATATAACAAATATAAGTCATATTCATCTCTCACAAATTCTCTTCTAAGATAGATATTACAATATCAAATCAACCTCTATCTCACATATTACAAATGGCTTCTCAATCTTTTATTTATAGCTTTCCAAATGACCTTTGGCATTCCCCCTTTGTGACCACTCAATTCTCATAGAAAATAACACCAAACTTGTATGACCCTTCATATCCTTGCCTTTGAAAAGTCATGTGGTGACCCTTCATGAGCAAAAACGTCCTTCCCTCTTTTATCCTTATCTTGGTGACTTTTTGTATTCCTCAAAGTGTCCCTTCATGATAAATTGCACCCTTCCTCTTTTATCTTCACTTGGTGACTCTTGGAATTCCCCAAGATGACTCTTCATGGGAAAATGCATCCCATCCTTCTTTTGTATTTACCCTGTGGCTCTTTGACTTCTCCATGGGCCCTTCTTTTGTCTCATATGCAACCAAAAATATATTCGTTAATATTAAATAAATATTAACTCACATTAGCCAAGATATATCTATTAAAAACATCATTAAATGCAATGGGGTCTTTATCATCAATAATGCTAGACCTTTGACATCAATGACAATATTTCTAACAATCTCCCCCTTTGTCATTAATGGCAACCTCAATCCTGAAACTGCCACATCCTGTCACCTACACATACTATCATCTAAAAACATACAGTAACTCCCCCTCACTGTAGCAACATGTACCTATTCCCTATACCTATTTCTGCACTTGTACCTATTATTCTCCCCCTTTGACATTAATGCCAAAGGGCCTACCTAGAGCTAACACTTAGCTTCCCCTCAATTGATGTTGAACATCAATGGCAGGAAGTAATAGAAATTACTCCCAACTCCTCTTGTAAATCTTTGAATGTATCCTTTGATCATGCCTTTGAGAAGATATCTGATAATACATACACATTATTCCCTATCTTTTGAGCATCTGTAATCAACTCATTTGAATCTTTTCTTCTAATCTCACAACCTTCAGCATGAAACTTTAATGTGTATCCTTGATCACATATTTGACTAACACTCAATAGATTATGCTTAAGACCTTTTACATACAAAACATTTTTAGTCTTAGTTCTACCATAATCCAAACTCAAAGCACCTTTTCTAGCTATCTTGGCAATGGTTTTATCTCCAAATCTCACTTTTCCACCATTGATATTCTTTAGAGTTATGAAATTACTTTTATCTCTTGTCATATGCCTCGAACATCCACTATCAATGAGCCATGGCTGATCTTTATTTCTTACATGCAAAGCTGTCTGAACCATCATAGAATCTTCAAGCTGTTTCTTCTACCATAAACATGTCTGAACCTTCTTTTTGATGAATGGAGCTTTAAAACTCTGATCCTTCTTGTTGATGAATGGAGCTTTGAAAATTTGATCCTTCTTGACTGACTCAAACACGCTTCTACAATATCGAGCTATGTGTTCGAAGTTGTTGCACTTGTAACATACTATGGTCTCTTCATCAAAGCTTGATAGAGGAACAAAAGAATTGTGGCTTCTGCTTGACTCTACTTGACTTTCCTTCTCCTTATTTCTAAAATTGTTATCTCTTTTTCTACATTCTAATTTCTTGTGACCATATCCATTACAATAAAAACAATAGCCATAAAAATAAGACATGTTTGTATATCTCTGACGTGATTGCTTTTTGTAGCTTTGTTCCCTCCAACCTTCTCTATTTGAATGTCCTCTATATTCTTCACTTCTCCCCTTTTTGTTTCCTCTTTTGTAAGAGCTTTAGCATAGCTCTTTTTCTTTTCAAATCCGATCCCTATCTTATCTGAATTTGCTTTCTGACTTTTTAATATCTTATTCAGCATGTTAGTGCTATCCTCAAATTTTAAATCACTAACTACTTTATCATTGATTGCTTTCTCGATATCTTCTTTTAAAGAGGCAATTTCAATAACATACCTTTCACAATCTTTTCTTGCTATTTCCAACTGTGCTGTTAGATCTTCTTCATTCTTAGCTTATTCCAAGTGTACTGTTAGATCTTCAATCATTTCCTTTGACTCCTATTCATTTTTTTGATCTAGTGCTTTAGTCTTCGATTCTTCTTCTCAACAGATTTTAACTCTTCTAAGGCACAAATGAGTTCTTCCATATTCACTTCAGCTTCTTCCTCTTATTCTTCTTGATAACCTTCATGTATGGCCATGAATAAAATCTCTTCTTCTTTTGAATCACTGAATCCACTATCTTCGACTAAGCTAGGATCCTTAGAATACAAGCTCTTCTTCTCGAATCCCTTCTTAGATTTGCCTTTGAAATTCTTCTTATATGTAGGCTTTTCTTCTTCATCATCATTACCCTTATTTGGGCATCTAGCTGAAAAATGTCCAATCTTTACATAATTAAAACATTTAAAAGGTAATTTTCCTTGATATTTACCTGTTCCCCTTTTTGGCTTGTGAATGAAAAGTGCTCCGTTGTCATCTTCATCATCACTAGAACTATCACTTGATTCTTGAATCTTAACTTTCTCTTTCTTTGATGTCTTGAAAGCCACTTCTCTCTTTGAGGGTTTATCTTGTTCTATCTACATCTCATATGCCGTGAGAATACCATGAAGCTCATCCATCTTTAGCTTGGCTAAATTCTTCATCTCTTCGATTGCCGAAACCTTTGCATCATATCTTATTGGTAGAGATCTCAAAATATTTTGTACCACTATTGACTCTTCCAACATTTCTCCAAGACCTTGAATCTAATTTACGATTTGATCAACTCACAAAAGATAACTCGCTATATCTTCTTCTTCTTCCATCTTCAAACTTTCAAACTGTCTTCTAAAAGTCTGAAGCTTAGCTTGCTGAACCTTTCCATAACCTTTGTAAATATTCTCATGTTTTACCCAAGTTTCATGAGTAGATTTACATTGCATAACTTTAACAAATTTAGATTCACATAAACCACATAAAATAACATTTAAAGCTTTAGCATTACATTCACTTGGCTTCTTTTTTGCTGGAGTAATTACAGATGTCTGTGGCTCTTCATATTCCTCCACCACTGCTTGCGATATGTCAAATCCAAGGGCCATCAAATAAATCTTCATTATCATGCTCCAAAAAGCATAATTCATCCCATCAAACAAAGGTGCCTTATTTGTAGAAAATCCTTCCTATGACCTAGCCATCGTGCTTTCCTGATCTACGTTCAAGCTGTAAAACTTTTAAAAAGGAACCTGCTCTGATACCAATTGTTAAGCATGAGATATACTGAGAGGGGGGGTCAATCAGTATATCATATATCTTATAAAACTTTCCCTTAATCAAATTCCACTTAATCAAACATTTAAGATATGCAATAAAATTGAAAAAATAAACACCACACAAGATAAAGAGAGACACCAGATATAACGTGGAAACCCAATGCGGGAAAAACCACAGAGAACAATCTCAAGTATATGAATGAGCACCATCCTAAACAATATTTGCAAGCACCAACTTGCAGGAACACCAACCCCTTTGTTGAGCACCAACACAACAACTATTCATGAGCACCAATCCATAGGAGCACCAACCCCTTTGTTGAGCACCAACCCAACAACTATTCATGAGCACCAACCCACAAGAGCACCAACCCTTTTCCAAGCACCAACCCAACAACTATTCATGAGCACCAACCCAATAACTATTCATGAACACCAACCTAGAGGAGCACCAACCCCTTTGTCGAGCACCAACCCAACAACAATTTGTGAGCACCAACCCACATGAGCATCAACCCCTTTGTCGAGCACCAACATAGCAACTAATCGTGAGCACCAACCCACAGGAGCACCAACCCCTTTGTGTATACCATACAACTATCTCTCAATGTTGCTATCTCAACAAATAATAGTTCATTACAACATCTCTTTCGTCTCTCTCACCTTTGATCTTCTAAGCTAGATATAAAACATACAAGTCATATTCATCTCTCACAAATGCTCTTCTAAGCTAGATATTACAATATCAAGCCATCCTCTATCTCACATATTACAAATGGCTTCTCAAGCCTTTATTTATAGCTTTCCAAATGACCTTTGGCCTTCCCCCTTTGTGACCCTTCAATCCTCATGGAAAATGGTGCCAAACTTGTATGACCATTCATATCCTTGCCTTTGAAAAGACATGTGGTGACCCTTCATGAGCAAAAACGTCCTTCCCTCTTTTGTCCTTATCTTGGTGACTTTTCCTATTCCTCAAAGTGTCCCTTCATGAGAAATTGCACCCTTCCTCTTTTGTCTTCACTTGGTGACTCTTGGAATTATCCAAGATGACTCTTCATGGGAAAATGCGTCCCATCCTTCTTTTGTCTTTACCCCGTGGCTTTTTGACTTCTCCATGGGCCCTTCTTTTGTCTCATATGCAACCAAAAATATATTCGTTAATATTAAATAAATAGTATCTCACATTAGCCAAGATCTATCTATTACAAACATCATTAAATGCAATGGGGCCTTCATCATCAATAATGCTAGACCTTTGACATCAATGACAATATTTCCAACACTTATGAAATCAACAACTCTAGAACTCTAATTGCATTTTAATCTGAATGGAGAAATAATTTATAACACCTCTCTTTCAACTCATTACACACACTTAAACTTGTTCATAGAAGAAATGCATCTAAACTCCCCTTTTGAATCACTCTAAGCTTCTTTGCTCATATTCAATCTACTCTATACTTTAGTCCATCCATTGAGTACACTCCCTCTAATATCTTTCCTTCGTCTCTATCTTCTACTCTCTCAACACATTCACATATAAGTCTAGAAACCATTACCTTGGTATTCACTCTATATAAAGTCTTTATGAATATCAACTTCTAGGTAAGCCACAATACTTGCCTTAACTCTTAAGACTTATATCATGCTAACACATATCTCAATACTATCCTCACAGGTCAACCATAGCATCCATGGTTCACATTTAAGTAGCTATGCCTTTCAATTAGGCCTTAGAATCCCTTATAGGTCTCATGGAGACCTATTACCCCTTTGAAACTTTATAGAGAAAAACAAGAACACAATATTAATTTTAGATAAATGGGTCCACTTCATATGACCTCTAAGACATCTTTAGGTAATTACTCCCACCAAAATGTTCTTTTGCTAAATTGTAATTTACTCAAATAATAGTCTTGTACATAGTAGCACTATGAATGAAAAAATTCAACTTTGAAGCTCAATATATATATATATATATATATATATATTCATATCTTCTAATAAACTTTATTGGATGTGCCTTGAAGTCCTCTTCAACTTTGTTTTTTACTCCATCAGTAAATTCTGCTGTATGCATAAGATATAGATCAAAAACACCTCATTGATTTTATTTCACAAATTTGAATATTTAAATTCCAATAGTCATTATGTAAATGCAAAACATTAGACACTTTATCATCATCTGGTACTCCTTGTAACTTTGAACAAATATACACCATCAATCTCCTCAGAAGTCTCCTGACTTTAACCTACAATCACTCACCACTGATCTTAGATCTTCACTTTCATGATCATGCCACTTGAAAACTCTATGTGATTTCTGTGCACATTGACTATTTTAATTAATGCAATTTGTTGATCTGCATCTATACGAACACTCACATATTGTTGATCTTCTATCAAATCATCAATATTAAGACATATATCGCTAGTGTATGCAATCTTAGGAACCTTTAAAAAATTAACTTCATGTATGCCACTGATCTCTATCTAACAAGATCACATGCTTTTTTATATCCTTATTTAGTTAGATAAAATGTTCACCGTTAGATCCTTGATCTGATTGAATGATCGCCATTAGATCTCTTCTTGAAAATTTGGCTAAGTATGAGAACTTAATAAACTCTACTTGAAAGGCCAACTTTATACCTTAATAACTTTTGTTACGCTCCATGTCCAAACCTAAAAATTAAACCATATGATCTCCTCACATAGGTGATTCTATCCATATATCAAGCTACTCTTAAAATCTTCACATGTGTGAAATATGATGTCATCAAACTACTTACTCAACCTTATCTGTCAAAATGATTACTTGAATTTAGACATTCATATGATTGTTCTGATGAATTTCATTCAATTTCATCAGCACTCTAAGTAATAATAACATCCCATAGGGTCTCTAAAACATGTCCATACCATCAATATCATCCATCAATTGCCTCTCTAAGTCAAACACTGTCCAAAACATAAATCTAATCACTTTGTCATTAATGCACTATGAATCATGACCAAGCTTGACATTAATGACAACCATGACATTATTAGGACACCAAGAGGCTATGTCCAACATGCCAGAAGGTTATAACATTGATTTGTTTGATTAAAAATTAATACAAATGTGAATCACTAACCTACATTCCTATTGGTTGACAATTGGATTAGCAATCAAGTTTTCCATACATGCCATTAATGGTAGGGTTGGTGGGAGATTTGCCTTGGGATATGGAGGAGGATTTCTCTCTCCTCTCGTTAAATGTAAAATGGAATAGGTTATGAGAAAGTGGATGGAAGGGATGGGGTTTTGGATAAAAAATAGAGGGAGTTAGGAAGATGGAAGGATGGAGGAGAAAATAGTAGAATGTTAGCTAGTTTTAATGATGGCCATGGTGGATTTTGGAGGACACACAATAGTGCTTGAAAAAAACATAGAAGTTTTTATCTATTTGGCTTCTTGGAGTTTTTTGAAATATTGAGTAAGTTATTTTTTTTGTATCTCATTTTTCTTGTTGACTATGTTAGTTAGAAAAAAATGTTAAGAGACTGCATATGCATCTGAAAGTCTTAAGACTTCTAGGTGCATATGTAGACCCCATAATTGATCTTTCATTAAATAGCATTGCATGTGAACTTACAATGGATATATATGGTATATATGGGTCTCTAGTTCAAATCCTTTGGTTATGATATATGGTTTAACTCTACATATAGTGTTTTTATTGGTTTACTTGTTATGTGACTTGCCTTGGATTCATGGGTTTCATATCAAGAGCTATGTTTTTATATAAAAAGGTGATTGCATTTTTATACTAAGTGATGACAATGTTTCTATATAAATCTTAACTAGTTTTTATATAAAGATGACTTTGTTTTGTTTTGAATAGCGTGCGTATTTTAATGATGACTGCTTCTATGATTTGGCTATTCTTTTTGAGTCAAATCCCTAACTGTGTAACCCATTATGTGTTTGGTGATTCGAATGTTTACCTAAGACTCAATGGTTTTATCTTTGACTGTGTTATATTTGGTTGAGTGGCAGAGTTGTGGGTGATTGTGTGATTTTGTACTTGACTATGTATATATCATAACCTTGAAATTATCAAACCACTTTATGACCACTATCTTTTGATAATCTTTGTTTGATTTGTGTTCCTTATTTAGCTAGAAGCTTAATGATATAATTGATTGAGTTGTTATTATCATGGTATTTGGGTTATATCATTTATATCATGCTATGTCTTTACATCAAAATCATATACATACATACATACATACATACATATGTTTTGATTAGGGTTGTGAGCAATTTGGATTTGAGTCTATGATTAAATGATAAAAGTGGGCCATGGCCTTAAATTATAATTCTTGGTTATATTAAGTGCATTTTGTGTTATGTTATGACCTTCTAATTTTTTACTATGTTTATATTACATGAACTATTGATGACTGGGTTATATTTTGTGTTTTGTCTGTGTATATCGAGAACTATTGAACCATTTTTGGTCACTGCCTTTTTATAATCAATGTTCATTTTTGATTCTGAGGCGTAAGTATATATATATAGACCCAGACTGCGGTACTATTATTTGACTGGGTTATGAATGCCTTTTTTTATCATGGGTCGACTATGTCATTTATTTCTCCAAGGTGATAAACTACACACACACACACACACACACACACACACACACACACACACACACACACACACACACACACACACACACACACACACACACACACACACACACACACACACACACACACACACACACACACACACACACCTCATGGATTTGAGTTGAATTTTGACTTAAGTGACTATGTTATCATACGTATGTTGAGACTAAGATGTATGAGTTGACTTGCATGCTTAACCATGATCTTAAGTTTTGACCCTGGTATTTCATTCAACTCAATTATGATTATTATTGATTCAGTTTATGATTACATTAATTTGTTTCATGATTATATTATTTTTATTTTAGGGCTATGTTGTTTTATTATTTATGTTGTTATTTACACCATAGTTGTGGTATATACTTATGGATATGTGTTGGTTGTGAGTGCATGTGTATACAGATGTATGAAGTTACCTTTTAAGTTATGACCATTGGGTCTTATGAAAGTAGGGATATAGTATTGATGGTGTCATTTTGATAGTTTGGCTAAGTTGATTTAAGTTCTGGGAAATAAACTTGGTCATGTTTGGAAAATTTGAGCCACTTGCTCTTGAAGGCATGTCTATTTGATTTTTCTACTGTGTTTAAATAAATAGTTATGGTCAAGTTTATATTATATTTTTTGTTGCTTTTTTAATTAAGTTTTACTTATATATTTGGTTATTAGATGGGATGTGTTGATTATCATTCCTAGACTAGACCTGAATAACAAATGAGTATATATTGGGGGTATGGATGGTTAAGATTGGTGGCAACTTGGATGAGGATCCAAGAAGGATTATTCAAAGGATATATAATGGATTAAATTTAATCCATTCTATATCATTAAATAGCCAATATTAACCTTCCCCACTTCTAATCTATATTACAGATGACTTAATTATTCTTGTCTCACCTCAAAATGATATAGTTGTGTTTTTTTTTTTTTTTTTTTTTTTTGAGATGTCTTTTGGTTTGAAATCTGATTTGCTTATAATTCTCTTCATGTTCTTGGTTACCATAACCACCATCCTAATGATGGTTAGGGTGGTGAGGGCCACTGATGCTTGGGTTCATAGGGTTAGTTGGGCAGGTTTGTCCTAATCAGTTCATCTATGTTTGACTCCATGCTTTGATAATTTTGTACATGCATATGAAAGATGGTAAAAATTTAATTGTTAATTATTTGATATATTTTGTTAACATTGATATTAGGTTAGATAGTATTTAATTACTTAATATAGATGTTAGCTTTGATATCAAACTAATCAGTATGTAATCCTTGTTATTGATCATGCTAGATACTAACTTGTGTTATGAATGGATTGTTGAATCAAAATGGAAATTGAATTTTGTATGAGGTAAATTGATTATTGACTGAAGGTGGTATATTTCAGGTACATTATAGTATTTAATTATTGGTTTAAATTTGTATTAACTTAACATTCTTTTATAATGTTAATTATATCCAAGCTAGATTTAATTTTGATATGCAATCAATCCTTATATATATTCATTGTCATATTAATTCTTGATACAAACAAATTAATCTATGATTATTATCTTGGGACTTGTTTAGATGTTTTACACTAGTTTATTAATCATATAAATCTATTTGAGTTAGAATGATCTTGATTAAATTACATAGTCAAGAAAAAATTTAATAGTTATGGCATATCACCTTATGTATGCGACTAAACCATTTACATAGATACATATAGATCCTCTAATCATTTCAGCAATACATAAACTTTTGATAGCTAGTTCATACGAAAAATAACCCAAATAATTCCATCTAAACATGCATTTTAGACATACTAGGTTGTGTACAAGGTATGTACTCTACATACGTTTAATTTGAAAGCTATTACTTTCATTTGTTAAGACATGTATGTTGCATATGTGTAATCCAGAGTTACTCTTGTATTACTTAATAAATAAAATAATAGTTAACTAGATCTCATGATTTAATAATAGGCATGTTAAATATTTTTACATAGATTAATCATATGATTAAGTAAAGGAACTCAAATGAAATTATAATAATGTCATTCTTATGAATCAATGGAAGAAGATAAGCAAGTTATTTATCAATTCTACTCCATCTGATGCATAATTAGATTCCTAACACCCACATGCATGTTGATTTTTTTCACATTGTGCTGTATATGTTTTACCTTTCTTTTACAATAGCTGAGCTTACTTACCTCACTGCCCTGGATACCTAACAAATAAATTTGTAATAGTTCCTTAAGAGGAAAGTTTATTTATTTGGGTTCCACTCAACTTGAAACTTAGGTGAATTATGTTTGCTTGATGATGTTGAATTCTGTGATGATCATTGCTATTGTGTAAAACACTTGCTGCCTTCTTCTAATCTAGGTAAATTGTAAATTTATTCCTAACACAATGATATATTTAGATATTCATTTATTTATGTGAGTATGGAATATTTTATGAAGATAAATAAATTTTTTATTAACTAGTTATCTAAATTGGCTTTGTTATTAAGTGACCACATGAGTTTACTTCTCTTAAAACTAATATATAGTTTAGGTTTAATTAATTAAATGTCTTAAACTCTTTTAATATCACATTGGCTATGCCAATCTAAATGATTATATGTTTTTGTTTCTTGACTATTTATAGAATAACAATGTTGATTATAACTATATCACTAATTGTTAATCTAGTAATATCATCCATATTGGTAAATAAATGATGTATGAATTATACAAGTAGTACAGTGACCTTAAAGGCATTATGACCTTGGCTAATATCAATATAGAACCTTGTATTTTAAATTTTTTTTTTCTTTATTTGATAATATATACTCTGCTACGTGAATGCTTATAAATTTGTATGTGATGAATTGATTTTTGGTGGTTAATTATGTTGCTTATCCGAATCATCTAACCTGTATTTTAACATAAACCTATGATTAACATGAATGATAACTTAAGGTAATAGAGTTATCCTCCATGATTAAACTAATCTTTAAAATTAACCATCCTTGAGTGGGACTAAAATCCATTGAGGAGAGTGAGGTATTTACCTAATATTAAGGACATAGAAATAGTCTGATATGGAAGTATGAGTACCAAATTTGGTGTTCAATTCCTATCCATGTATGCATACACTAATACACTCTAAACCTCATAAACCATCTAATACAATAACACCCTTCCCCATAGCATTTTTTGTATGTGTTTAACTCTAGCTAATTACCTTAGTTCACCTCTTTTGGTTCCAGTTATACATATATGAGTGTATTGAATATTTATCACTTGTGTTAATAAGTAAAGTAAGTGGATCTAACACATCTAAAACATACTCTGATATATAATTTCAAATTTTTTGGGGGTTGTTTAATATGGTATCATAGCAATTTTCTGATCTAGAGAACTCTAAGAATGAGTATTCTTCTTATAATTTTATAATCTACTAAGTTATCTCTTGTAATTTCTCAAAATGGTTAGAACATGATCAAGTGGAGGCAACATCTATAGGAATACTTTTAATTTCAACTTAGCTAGGGGCATAGGTAGAGGATGAGGAAGGGGTTGTTATGGATGCATCTCCATTCATAACCAAGAAAAACTACCATAAATAATGTTGACAAAAATATTGAGGTGCCTAATGTTGAAGTAGTCGATGGGAATCCAACCGACAGGTATGAGGATATCATCAGTGGAATCTTGATAGCCCTTAACACCTTGCAAAGAAATATTTATAACCAAGACCAAAACTTGAATAATCTTGAAGGGATATTCTAAGAGGAAGTACCCAGATTGGAAATGGGGTAAGTGGAAGGACCTATAATTCAAAAACTACCTTTAACCACTGTTGACTCAATCAGTGAAGAGCTGAAGAAGCTTCCACTACCTACCTTTTCAGGCGAGGAATTAGGGGATGTAGTCGATGCATGGTTTGTACACTTACAAAAGTACTTTAATTTACATAATATGTCATCTAATCTGAAAGCCAGAGTGGCAACCTATCAGCTAATAGGACCTATAGCTTTATGGTGGAATCACCTTTGTGTTATTGAAGGATATTGACCTTTAAACCTATCTTGGTATATTTTTGAGACTCAATTATGTAAGAGATACCTAAATGAAAAGTATGAGGAGTAAAAAATCATTAAATTTCAGCTTTTAAAACAAAAAAACATGTTTGTTGCTAAGTATGAGAATAAGTTTTTGAATTTACTGCATCATGTGAACTATATGCATGATGAAAAAACCAAGATTACTAAGTTTAAACTTGGGCTTAAGGAAATATTGATGCATGATGTTAATATGATGAACCCAAGGACATTGGATTCAATAATCGAATCAACCTATAGGGCTGAGGAAAAATAAAATTCTTGCCAAAAGGCAAGACAAGAGTTCAAGTCAAGCATACAATAGTCCAAGGCAAAAAACTTTTCTTTCATGAACAAAAACTTCAAAAAATCTGATCATAATCATAGATTTTTAGGAGGTAATAAAATTTTTAGCAAGTTTTCTAATCAAAATAGGAATTTCAAGTCCCATTGATCTTCTAAATCTAGTTCTTAAAAGAAGGAACAATATCAAAATAACCAATATGGACCTACCATAGGTGCTAATAATGTTCTAGTGGCATCTTCTAGACTAATTTTTTATTGGAAATGTGATAACAACCACTATAAAAAGGACTATCTTAAATTGAAATTAGGCTAAGTAGTGAATCATAGAGTATATGTTGATGTTGGTAATCATAATGCTAACTTGTAGGCCACTCTAATTGAAACCCAAGGTACAATTAATAGTTTTCCCTTGACCATCTTGATTGATTTTGGAGTAACATATTGCTTTATTTCTCTTTTTACTACTAAGCAATGTAATATTAAACCCGTCTTGATAAGAGAAGGTTAGAAAGTTGAGTTTGGTACAAGAAAGAAAGTGCCTATTCTTGAGTTCTTAAAATAAGCAAAATTAGATCTTGGTATTTTTAAGACCAAGATGCATTTTTTTTTCATGCCTTTAGGGTCTTATGATCTCATTCTTGGGATGGATTGGATGCAAGAACATCAAGCCATGCTTGATTATATGGGAAAAAGAGTGCAATGCACCAATGACCTTGGACAAATTGTAGAACTGCAAGGCATGAAAGGGTTTGCAAGATGTAAAACATTTTAAGACTTATAACTAAAAAGAGTTGTTAGGAAGGGCTAAAATCTTGATGCAATCCAACTACATGAAATATCCAATGAAAAATACTTGGTACATGCATATTTTCCTATTTTAAAGGAGTTTATGGACATATTTCCTAAGAATTTTCTTGGTGTACCACCCAAATGATAATTTGACTTATCTATTGACATCATACCTAGATCTGCCCCTGCTTCCAAAGCACCTTCTCATATGAATGTGGTTGATCTACAAGAGTTAAAAGTTCAACTACAAGAACTTTTGGATAGTGGAAGCATCCAACCAAGTGTGTCTCCTCAGAGTGCTCTGGTGGTTTTTGTGAAGAATAAAGATGGTACATTGATGATTTACATTGATTACCACATGATAAATAAGGTAACAATAAAAAATCATTATCTTTTACCTAGGATTGATGACTTGTTTGACCAAATGAAGGGTGCTATAGTCTTCTCTAAGATTTATTTGAGTTAAGGCTATCATTATCTGTGAATCAAGGAAGAGGACATACATAAAATAATCTTTAAAACTTGATATGTACACTACGAGTTCACAATTATACCTTTAGGCTTAATCAATACACCTACAACTTTCATGAATCTTATGAACATCATATTTAGAGACTTTTTAGATTAATTTGTTCTTATTTTTATTAAAAAAATTCTTATTTATTTTAAAAATGAGGCTGAGCATGATCAACACCTTCGTCTAGTCTTGCAAAGACTAAGACAACATAAGCTATATGGAAAATTATCCAAATGTGCATTTTATGAATATGAAATTCATTACTTGGGATATATTATTTATAAATAAGGTATTGCTATTGACCTTGCTAAGATCAAATATATTCAATATTGGCTTTGCCTTACCAATGTGCATGAAGTGTGAAGTTTCATGGGTTTGGCTGGTTATTATCGATGTTTTATTGAAATTTTTTCTAGTGTGGCCTATCTTATCACTTTCTTGTAGCAGAAATGAAATAAGTTTATGCAAACCCGTAAGTGTGAGGAAGAATTTAATAAGTTGAAAGGGTTGCTTATAACAACTCATATTCTTATATACCAAGCCCAAATGGTAATTTTGAAGTTTGGGCTAATGCTTCTAAAGAAGGCTATGGAGGCATCTTGACCCAAGATGGTAAGGTTATGGCTTATGAGTCACAAAAATTGAAATATCATGAAAAAAACTATCCTATGCATGACATGGAGTTTGCTGCCATTGTTCATGCACTTAAACACTGAAAATATTTTCTACTGGGAAAGTCTTTCAAGGTGAAATTTGATCATCAAAGTCTTGAGTATTTATTCTCTCAATAATATTTAAATGCACAATAGTGGAGGTGGCTAAAAATTTTGAGCAATTTTGACATGGACATATCATATGTCAAAGTCAATGAGAATCATGTGGTTGATGCACTCAATAGACACACATACCTTACTTCCTTGTTAGTGTTATAAAGAAATTTTAGAAGTGTTGTTTTGAAACAATAACTTGCTGATGTATTTTTCCATGATGTAAGAACAAGTTTGACTGACAAGCCTATGACAGAAAGATTTGATGAATTTTATGTTACAATAGATGGCCTAATAAGGTATAAAGGCCTAATTTATGTAACTGGTTTAAGTGACTTGAGAAATTTTATGCTTAAATAAGTGTATACAACATCTTATTATGCTCATCCAGGGGTTACAAAAATGATGGATAAGTTGAAAGAGATCTATTTTTGGCTTGAAATGAAGAATGATGTCACTAAATTTGAAATGAAATGTTTGAAATGTAAGTAGGTCAAAGCTAAGCATTGTCATTCAAGAGGGATGTTGCACCCTCATAATATTCCAAGAGATAAGTGGGTTGTAGTCTCACTTGATTTTATTGTAGGGCTGCTAAAATTATGTAGCAAGCATGATACAATCCTTGTGGTGATTGATAAATCTACTAAAGTTGGCTGCTTTAGTACTAGAAATTTAATAGATGATGCTTTTGTGTTTATAAAACACTTTGTGAAGGAAGTGGTTAGATTTCATAGTATACTTGAAGTGATCATATTAGATCAGGACAAGTTATTTACATTGAAGTTTTAGCGTACATTAACTACAGCCTTTGGAACAAAGCTAAATTTTAGTTTTTCATATCATCTAGAAATGGATGGGTAAATAGAATGGCTACCCTAAGTGGTTGAAGGTATACTACACATGTATGTAATGGATCAACAAACAAAATGGGAAGACTACCTTCATCTGGTTGAATTTGCATATAATAAATCCTACCATTCAACTATTAATATGGCCCCATTTGAAGATTTTATGGGTGTAAATGTAGAACACTTCTTGGTTGGGATAGCTTAGAAAATAGAGTTATTTTTGGACCTGATTTACTACTAGAATATGATAAGAAGATGGAATTAATAAGGAAAAATTTGAAAATAGATTTTGATAGTAAAAGGACTATGTAGATCAAAAGAGAACCCTGTAAGAATTCAACACAGAAGATAAGGTTTTTTTGTACGTTAGACCATGTAAAATTTTTATTAAGTTTGGAAAGGATTCTAAGTTAGCACCAAATTTTATCGGGCCTTTTGGAATTATGAAAAAGATTAGTCCTGTTACTTATCAACTGACACTCTCTCCTTCTCTATCAAGGATTCATGATGTCTTTCATGTTTCTTCACTAAGAAAGTATATACCTGATCCATCTCATGTTTTAGGTTGAACTCATTTACAAGTCATGGAAGAGAAAAAGATCTAGTTAGAAATAGTGAGAATCGTATACCAAGGTAGCATTAAGTTGTGTAATAGAGATATACAATAAGTTTTGGTATAAGGGGACCTGCTAAATGAAATGAGCGCTACTTGAGAAGATGCTCATCTTTTCAAGCAACATTACGCATGGATTTTTTACTAAGTCACCAAAAAAACTCTCTTTCAAGAGGGGAAGTATGTTACAACCTTATATTTTCATAATCTATTATATTGTTATAACATTGATGTTATGTTGTTAAACTAGTTATTAGCTGTTATATTAGTTGGATTATATGTGGTATTAATTGCAACAGTGTTGGGTTACATGTTTAATTATGTACTTATTAATTTCATGGACTTATTATTATAGTTGATAATGTTAATGATCTGTATTTAATTATCAATTTTTGATTTGGTATGATTGATGTCCTTTTAGGTGGTTACAGGTTATATCTATGATCTAGGTAAATGTTGGAAGATGTACTTTGAGAACCAAATGAATATTGAGCATGTCAATCATGTCTGACAAGTATACTTATTGATTTTTTTTTGTCTTTTAAACACCTTAATTAGTTGTTATGATTTTTGACTATGGTCCTTGTACTTAGTGTTGCTTTTGTACCTTATCTAATTTCATTATTTACCATTATCTTTTCATTATGTGTTTTATAGCCTCAGTCCTTATTCCTTGTGCTCAGATTTATTTTATTTTTATCACACAAGCTTATGATTCATTTCTACATCCCTTTGTGGACCCTACTAACTTATGAAGACACACTTCTTAGACCTACTTAGACCTACCCTTGATACCCTTGGAACCCTCAACACCCCACCCACTTGGATTAAACATTTTCCATACTTAATACCTTACATTAGGGTGGTGGCGTGTTATTTTAATGACTTGTTTATCATAGCTTTAACTTTGGTATTAAACTTGGATTAATTGGTTATTTTTTAACATTTTGATAATCAACTTAGGTTGATGACATATTGGATTTTGTTTTAACACCATTTATTGATGTGGGTGGCATAGATGGTGAAAGGTTATAAAGTTGATCCATTTAATTAATAATTAATACAAAGGTTAATCCCTAACCTGCATTCCTATTGGTTGTCAATTGGATTAGCAATCGAGTTTTTCAAACATCTCATTAATGGTGGGGTTGGTAGGAGATTTGCCTTGGGATACAGAGGGGTATTTTTCTCCTCCCATTCAATGTAGAATTGAATAAGGTATGGGAAAGTGGACGAAAGGGATGGGAGTTTGGATGATAGATAGAGGGAGTTAGGAAGATAGAAGGATGGAGGAGAAAATAGTATAATGCTAGCTAATTTTAATGGTGACTATGATAGATTTTGGAGGACACACATCAGTGCTTGGAAATAACATAGACATTTTTATCTATTTGGATTCTTGGAATTTTTTGCGATATCGGGTAAGTTTTTTTATATATCTAGTTTTTCTTGTTGATTATGTTAGTTGGAAAAAAATGATAAGAGGCTGCCTATGCATTTGGAAGTCTTAAGACTTTTGAGTACATATGTAGACCCCATAAATGATATATTATTATATAACATTGCATATGAACTTGAAATGAATATATATGGGTGTTTGGTTTGAATCCTTTGGTGTTGCTTTATGGTTTGACTCTGCATGCAATGTTTTTGTTGACTACTTATTATGTGACATGTCCTGGATTTATGGGTTTCATATCAAGGACTATGTTTTTATATAAAAATGTGACTATGTTTTTATACAAAATGATGACTAGGTTTTTATATAAATGTTGATTGGTTTTTATATAAATATGATTGTGTTCTATTTTGAATATTGATTGCATTTTAATAGTGACTACATGTATGATTTGGCTATTCTCTTTGAGTCAAATCCATGACTGTGTAACCTATTATGTGTTTGGTGACTCAAATGTTTACCTAAGGTTAAATGGTTTTATCTTTGACTTGTTATATTTGGTTTAGTGGTAGAGTTATGGGTGACTGTCCAATATTTTATACTTGACTGTGTATATGTTGTAACCTTGAAATTATCAGACCACTTTGTGGTCACTATCTTTTCATAATCTTTGTTTAATTTGTGTTCATTATTTAGCTAAAAACTTGAATATATAATTGATAGAGTTGTTATTATCATGGTATTTATGTTATATCATTTATATCATATTGTGTCTTTATGTCAAAATCATATACATATATTCGTATTTGGTTTTATCAGGGATTTGCCTTAGGATACAGAGGAGGATTTATCTAACCTCCCATTCAATGTAAAATTGAATAGGGTATGATAATATGGATGAAAGGAATGGGACTTTGGATGGTGGATAGAGGGAGTTAGGAAGATGGAAGGATGGACGATAAAATAGTAGAATGTTAGTTGGTTTTAATGGTGACCATGATGGATTTTGGAGGACACATAACAGTGCTTGGAAAGAACATAGATGTTTTTATCTATTTGGATTCTTAGAGTTTTCTACAATATCAAGTCAGTTATTTTTTTATCTGGTTTTTCTTATTGACTATGTTAGTTGGAAAAAAATGCTAAGAGGCTGCATATGTGGCCATAAGTCTTAGGACTTATAGGTGCATGCACAAACCCCATAAATGATATATTGTTATATAACATTACATATGAAATTGTAATGGATATATTTATGGGATATATGGGTGTCTAGTTCGAATCCTTTGGTTTTGATTTATGGTTTGACTCTACATGCAGTGTTTTTGTTGACTTGTTATGTGACTTGCCATGGATTTATGGGTTTCATATTAAAAACTGTGCTATTATATAAAAAGGTCATTGTGTTTTTATACAAACTGATGACTTGGTTTTTATATAAATGTTGACTGGTTTTTATGTAAAGATGATTGTGTTTTGTTTTGAATAGTGACTACATTTTAATGATAACTGCATGTATGATTTGGCTATTCTTTTTGAGTCAAATCCATGACTATGTAATCTATTATGTGTTTGGTGACTTAAACGTTTACCTAAGACTAAATGGTTTTATCTTTGACTATGTTATATTTGGTTGAGTGGTAGAGTTGTGGGTGACTGCAGTATTTTATACTTGACTGTGTATATGTTGTAACCTTGAAATTATCAGACCACTTTGTGGTCACTATATTTTGATAATCTTTGTTCAATTTGTGTTTGTTATTTAGTAGGAAGCTTGAAGATATAATTGGTCAAGTTATTATTATCATGGTATTTGGGTTATATCATCTATATCATGCTATGTCTTTACATCCAAATCTCACACACACTTAATATATATATATATATATATATATATATATATATATATATATGTTTTGATAAGGGTTGTTAGCAATTTGGATTTGAGTCTATGCTTAAATGATAAAAGTGGGTCATGGCCTTAAATTAGGATTTTTGGTTATATTGACTGCATTCTGTGTTATGTTGTGACCTTCTAATCTTCAATTTCATTTATATTACATGAACTATTGGTGACTAGGTTTTATTTTGTGTTTCATCTATGTGTATGTCAAGAACTATTGAACCATTTTTGGTCACCACCTTTTTATAATCAATGTTCATTTTTTATTCTGTGGCTTAAGTCTATATATTGGCCTAGTTTATGGTATTCTTATTTGACCGGGCTATGAATTCCTTATTTTATCATGGGTTTACTGTGTTATTTGTTTCTCCAAGGTGTTAAACTATACATGAATATGCATAGGTTACACACACACACACACACACACACACACACACACACACACACACACACACACACACACACACACACACACACACACACACACACACACACACACACACACACACACACACATCATGGATTTAAGTTTAATTTTGACTTAAGTGACTGTGTTATCATACTTATGTTGAGATTGGGATGTATGAGTTGATGATACATGCTTCATTGTGGTCTTAAGTTTTGATCCTAATTTTTCATTCTACTGGGTTATGATTATCATTGATTCAGTTTATGATTACATTATTTCATTTCATGATTATATTGTTTTTATTTTAGGGCTACATCATTTTATTAGCTGTGTTGTTATTTACACCATATTTATGGTATATACATATGGATATGTGTTAGCTGTGAATACATGTGTATACAAATGTATAAAGTTACCTTTGAGTTATGACCATTGGGTCTTATGAAAGTAGGGATATATTATTAATTGTGTCATTTTGATATTTTGGCTAGTCAATTTAAGTTTTGAGAAATAAACTTGGTTGTGTATGGAAAATTTGAGCATGTTACTCTTGAAGGCATGTTTATTCAATTTTTCTACTGTGTTTAAATAAATAGTTGTGATTAAGCTTATATTATATTTTGTGTCATTATTTTTAATTAAGTTTTACTTAGATGTTTGGTTATTAGATGGGATGTGTTGATTATCATTCTTAGACTAGACCTGAATAACAAATGAGTATATATTAAGGGTCTGAATGGTTAAGATTGGATGTAACTTGGATGGAGATCTAAGAAGGATAATTCAAAGGATATATAACAGATTAAATTTGATCTATTCTATATCATTTAGTAGTCGAGAATAAATTTCCTTGCTTTTGATCTATATCACAGATGGCTTAATTATTCTTGTCTCACCTCAGAATGATATATTTTTGTTTCATGTATTCTTTTATTTCAAGATGTCTTTTGGTTTGGAATCCAATTTTCTCAGAATTCATTTCATGTTCTTAGTTACTACAACCATCATTATGTTGATGGTTTGGGTGGTAAAGGCTACTAATGGTTGGGCTCATAGGGTTGGTTGGACGGGTTTGTCCTGATCAGTTGATCCATGTTCAAATCCATACTTCGATGACTTTGCACATGCATATAAAAGAAGGTAAAAATTTAATTGTTAATTATTTGATATATTTTTTTAACTTTGATATTAGGTTAAATAGTATTTAATTACTTAATATAACTATTAGCTTTAACATTGAGCTAATTAGTATGTAATCCTTGTTATTGATCATGCTAGATACTAACTTGTGTTATGAATTGATTGTTGAATCAAAATATAAATTGAATATTGTATGAGGTAAATTGATTATTAGTTGAAGGTGATATACTTCAAGTACATTGTATTATTCAATTATTAGTTTAACTCTACATTGATTTAACATTCTTTTATAATGTTAATTATATCCAAGCTTGATTTGAATTTGATATGTAATCAATCCTTATATATATATATATATACATATATATATATATATATATATATTCATTTTCATATTAATTCTTGATACAATCAAATTATTCTATGATTATTATTTTGGGACTTGTTTAGATGTTTTACACTAGTTTCTTAATCATATAAATCTATTTGAGTTAGAATAATCTTAATTAAATTATATAGTCAAGAAGAGGTTTAATAGTTATTTTGGCTTATCATCTTATGTATGCGGCTAATCCAATTACATAGATACATATGGATCCCCTAATAATTTTAATAATACATAAACTTTTAGTAGCTGGTTCATAAGAAAAACAACCAAATCTTTCCTTCTAAACATGCATTTCAGACATACTAGGTTGCGTGCAAGGTATGTACTTTGCATACATTTAATTTGAAAGATATTAATTTCATTTATTAATACATGTATGTTGCATATGTGTAATCTTAAATTTAATGAGTTACTCTTGTATTACTTAATAAATGAAATAATAGTTAACTAGATCTCATAATTTAATAATAGGCATGTATAATATTTTTGCATAGATTAATTATATGATTAAGTAAAGGAACTCAAAGGAAATTATAATAATTTCATTATTATAAATTAATGGAAGAAAATAAATAAGTTATTTATCAATTCTACTCCATATGATGATGCATAATTAGATACCTAATACCCACTTGCATGCTGATTTGTTTCATGTTGAGCTGTATATGTTTTACCCTTCTTTTCTAATAGTCAAGCTTACATACCTCACTACCCTAACTTCCCAACAAAGAATTACCTACCTCGCTACCCTGACTATCCAACAAATAAATTTTTAAGAGTTCAGTAAGTTGAAATATTTATTTGGGTTCCATTCAACTTGAAACTCGGGTGAATTCTGTTTGCTTGATGATGTTGAATTCTATGATTGATCATTGTTGTTGTGTAAAACACTTGTTTCCTTCCTCTAGTTTAGCTGAATTATAAATTTATTCCTAACATAATGATATATTTAGACATTCATTTATTTATGTGATTATAGAAGATTATATGAAGAGAAATGAATTCTTTCTTAATTAGTTATCTGAATTGGCTTCGCTATTAAGTGACTACATGAGTTTACTTCTCTTAAAACCACTAGATTATTGAGGTTTAATTGATTAAATGTCTTAAAATATTTAAATATCACATCGGCTATACCAATCTAAATGGTTATATGTTTTCACTTCTTGACTTATTATAGAATAACAATGTTGATTATAACTATATCACTAATTGTTATTCTAGTAATAACATCCATGTTGGTAATCCAATGATGTATGAATTATACAAGTAGTATGGTGATCTTAAAGGCTGTAAAGCATTATAACCTCAGACAGTAATATTATTGAACCTTTTATTTTAAATCTTTTTTTATCTTTATGTGATAATATATACTATACTATGTGAATGCTTATAAATCTACATATGATGAATTGATTTCTGATTATTGATTATGTTGCTTTTATGAATCATGTAACATGCATTTTAACATAAAATTATGATTAACCTGAATAATAACTTAAGGTAATAGAGTTATGCTTCCTGGTTAAACTGATCCTCTCGAGTGGGACTGAAACATACTGACTAGAGTGAGGTATTTACCTAGGGTTAAAGACATAGAAATGGTCTTATATGGAAGTATGAGTACCACATATGGTACTTGGGTCCTATCCATGTATGCGTACACTGATACATTTTAAACCCCATAAGCCATATAATATAATAACACACTTTTCTATAACACCTTTTGTATGTGTTTAACTCTAGCTAATTACCTTAGCTCACCTCTTTCAATTTCAGTTGCGCGTACGTGAGTGCGCTGAATATTTATCACTTGCATTAGCAAGCAAAGTAAGTGGGTCTAACACGTGTCCAAAATGTACTCTGATATATAATTCTAATTTTTTTTGGGTTGTTTCAAAATACCCTCACACCATGGTATCCATAAAATAGATCACCACTTAACCCATAATGATAATCACTAAGTAGTTTTAAAATTTATAGAATAAAGTTTCTAAAAACAAAAAAGTGACAAAAAAAAGTTAAAAGATTTGCATATAAAGATCAACATATTTCAGCCCGAGGTCGAAGAGAAATGATTCAATGTCAGATGTTTATTTGAGGTGACAATAAAATTTATTCAACATTAAATAAAGATCAAAGGTCGAATAAGATTGACTCGTGGTGTCAAATTTATATCTAAGGTTTAAGTTTATTTATTTCAATGTTATAAATTTACAAAAAAATGTATGAAAACCTAAGACAAAAATCAAACCAACAAAACTAGTGTTATAAAAAAATTATTACAGGTTCACAAATTTTTTTATATGTATTTTAATTTAGATTTATCAATGAAATGATAATAAAAAATTAAAAGATTGAACACTGATTTATATCTACAGAATATATTAAAAAAAATTTAAAATACAAGATTTGAAATGAGTTATAAATAGTAACTTTCAATAGAATATGTCAACCTATCTTGGATATGATTTGTGTTGACTGTGCAAGCTAAATGATAATGATAAATTGGATGGAAAGATCTATGAACTATTTTGCATCTGAAAACATAAGTTTATGATATATTGGGACAAGGTTACCCTAGGTGGACAAGGCAGACTATGGCCTTATCTATTTATTGTGACTGCATCTTGGTTGACTATGCGATTGATTTTATGTGATATCACCTATGACTATTATAGATGGTTGATTGATTGATTTCAAGTGTGACTTTGACACATAAAATAACTATAATAGAAAATCTCTAATTAAAACACATAAAACAAATAGAAGATCAAATACAAAGGGGGGAATTAGAAAAGGGGTGTAATCGAGCTATCCTAAGAAAGCCTTATGTAATATATGTGTTGAATACATAACTAAAAAAGGCCTCAGGATAATGTAGCTCTCCCTCTTAGAGTGAGTGTGTGAATACTTATATTTGATATATGAATGCAACATGATAGATTGACTTTAATGCTTGTGTTTTCAACTTAGATTTACACACTTCAAGAGACTTATTAAGGGGCCTCTTCATCCAATTGATGTAAAAGGATCTCTCTAAGGCTATGAGTGACCTATATCTAGAAAGAACCTCCAGAAAGGGCTAGTTCCCTTAGTGAATCTCCTAAAACTAACACTAAAATAATGCATTTTAAATGAAAAGAGAGAATAAGGATCTAAACTAAACCTAAATCTGAGGAAGGTGATGCACTAATGTTGTTTTACTCCCTAAACCAACTTACTAAGATCACTATATGACTCAATATTGATTGTAACTCTCTTACACTCTCCTTGAAATGGGTTGTTCACACATCAATATTTCATATGATGGTTATGATTCTATGCATAGGACATTGAGAGACAACTCAAAGGCCTTGAATCAGACAAAACTAGTTGGTTTCTATAGTAATTCCATAGCCTAGACAATGCCAACACAACATACAACTTGTATAAATTAACCTACTAATAACAAGGTGAAATTAAAGGACATATAAGAGGAAGAAAACTTCTATCACAATTTTAGATTAGCTAATCATGAGGTTCACACAAATATATCAACATAAGGAAGGTAAATTTCAGTCTTTATTGATGAAAAGGCTCAAAATCCAACATTACATAAGGGCAAAGTTTAGTCATACCCAAAAGAGGGATGAAATAAGGGTTAATTTCTACATCATTTCTATGCTAAAAAGAGGTCCCTTTGCAATGATAATCTTGCCTATTTAAATAGGCCAAATATTCAAAGCTTGGGTCTTTTTTTGGTCCTCCCCACTATTAGGGTAGTTAAAATTGATGATGATGATCAGCGAAGGGGGAAAGGTAGTGGAAATATCTTTGGGATCACCATGGCCATGCCTTCATACTTTCTTGCCACATCCTCCCAACTCTATAACTTATCTTCTATGTGTTCTCCAATTCTGCTCACTTTTGTGATGAATGGGGCTAGATTCCATCAACCTCTCACCATTGTTCTAGTATTTCTATTGAGTTGTGCCATAATTTACATGATAAGCCACTCTACCATTGATTTTATAAATCAAATGCCATTACACAAACCATTCTTGGCTTTTGATTATTGCAAAGGTTGTCAAATTTTCCTTAGTGCCAATGTGGATGCCAATAAGCTCCTTAGTGGTAGGTTCTAGTTATGTGTCAACATCGAGATTATTCTAGGCTTTCCTATTCTTATAGGTATATTCCCCTTAGTCCCTATGTACTCTACATTTTACACACTCCCAATCTTACTCATATCTTATAAATTATCCTCTATCTATTGAGCTATAAAGCCCCAAGCTCTACCTGGTCCATGTGGTAGCTTTTGATTTATCTATGCCTTCCCTAAGATTTCTTGATTATTATGTTCTTGAGGCCTACCAACTCCATGTGGCTCCTTTTTTATCTACTCTATTCCTAGTACTACCTACTTATTTACCATGGCACACTGTTTTGATTGCATAAACTAGCCAAGGCTTTGAAGTAGTGAGATTTTGCCATGTGGCATCATCCTGCTCTCTTGCTAGCTTGGAGGCTCTGACATCTCTATGGGATATATGAAAATATCCGAGAGAGCAGGGAAATGGGATTTAACCACATGGTTTCATCTCACTAACTCAATAGCCTAGAGGTATTTAAACTTGTATGGATAGTTTTGGATCACCAAGATTATGACACATGGAAGCATCCATCTTAACTTCTTACTCGAGGATTTTCTAACACCATTGCCTCATC
The DNA here is from genome assembly GCA_037957365.1 of Torreya grandis. Classification (NCBI taxonomy): domain Eukaryota; kingdom Viridiplantae; phylum Streptophyta; class Pinopsida; order Cupressales; family Taxaceae; genus Torreya; species Torreya grandis. The sequence goes on from JARHVA010000458.1 coordinate 4,827,937, forward strand.
AAGAATTTTTTAAAAACTTGATTAAGTCTTTTAAATAATCTTAAATAGGCTTGGGACTACCAAGATAGTGACGCATGGCACTGGGTGACCTTTGAATAGAAAAGGCTATGTCTTGCTGAGCAAAAATGTGACACATGGCTCTAGGAAAAGTATGAAATTGACGAAGTCCCAAAAGACTTCTTAGATGGATTTGGTCTGCCTAGAGCCAAGGAAAGTTTCCATGTGGAATAAGAAAATATTAAGGATTTATCTAAGCACATCAAAACATTTCCTCTTCATGTAGAAAGTGTGACATAGCCTTGTGTTTATAACTTTTATTCGAAATAAAAGTTTTGACTAGTTTTGTAATAATTTTCGTGAAGGCCAGAGTACTTAGCCGATTCTCATGAAGACTTCTTCAAAACCTTTTTTTCAAATTTTATCCTAACAATTGTTCTATAGATTAAAACATTTTAGGCATAACTTGTGAAGTCTTAGGAACTTTTGCTCAAAGCAAAAGTTCTAACTAATCTATTTCGATAAAATCTCTGACTACTTCTTAATAAAAAAATATGAAGACCCTTTCCTTGTCAAAAATGTAAAGACTAAATTTTTAATAAACTGCTAAGCTCATTGAACCCTAAACTAAAAAATGGATGTTACTTTTTCATGGTGACCAAAAATGGTCAACATTCTTGGTGACCTTTGTGGGCTTCTTGCCTATTAAGTATGAATCCAATAGCCTTTATGCAATCCATTGGGCATGGAGTCATAGAATCCTTAAAAATTATCAATTTTGAGAACAAAACCCTATTGTAACCTATTTTTCCTTATGTTGAATAACAAAACTAATTTTAACCTTCAAATGGATGAAAAATCAAAGAAGAAAATAATGAAAGTGATAGAGAACTTAGAGGAAAGGAAAACAACTAAAACAATGCACAGTAGCACTTGGAGAAAATAAAAGTAACTAAATTACTATGTATTCAAATGAATCCCATTGACTAGGATTATAATTTCCTCCCCATATAGCTTGGACAACTGGAAGGCATTGGATGTTTTGCATCTAATTATGACATAAGGGCCACAAAAATAGCATTAAATTTGGTGTGCCTCCTAAGGTTGGCTCTATTTTCATCCCATTTTAATACCAAGTCTCCCTTAAGGAAAACTCTATGGGTTGACATTTTGTCAAAATACCTCTTCACTTGGGCTTGATGAAACTCCATTGTACGCATAGCTTGGTCTCTTGTTTCTTGTAACTCCATAAAATGTACAAATCTAACTGCCATGCCATCCTCTACCATCATTTATAGCTGATTGACAAGTTCTAGAGTTGGTAGTTTAATAGATATAAGCAACCTTGCCTCTCTACCATAAACAAGCATGTAATGGTAATTACCAAAAAACCTTGTAGGGGTTATTCTATCAGCCCATAAGGCTATCTTTAGCTTAGTATGCTAGGTTTTTTGATTTTCCTCCATAGTCCTCTTGATGATTCTAATTAAATTCTTATTCATAGACTCTGTCAATCTATTGCCTTGAGGATAGTAGTTAGAAGATGTGATCTAATGAATGTCTTGTATAAATTCCCAATAAATTATCCTTGTGTTAACAAAGGCCATTACATTATCATAGATGATAGTAGAAGGCACCCCAAACCTAGTGCCTATGCCTTCATAAAAGTTTAACACATTTGTTTTATTTGCTTATTTAAAATCCACTACTTCTATCCACCTTGTAAAGTAGTTAGTGGTTGTCAAGACCCATTTATGTCTAGCATTATAAGGTGGGTTAATCATCCCTATGAAATCTAAACCCCATTTCATGAAGGGTTGCTCAACCTGGATGGGGTGGAGGGGAAGAGTTGCTAACCTTAGTTTACCAGTGAAAAAGGCACATTTTTTATAATTATTAACCCATGCACACATATCTATAAAAATATTAGGCCAATAATAGCCCACCCTCATTATCTTCATGGATGTAGTCCTTGGAGCAAAGTGTCTGCTAAATGATGCATCATGAAATTCCTCTAGAATTATATTGATCTAATTTGTTTCAACACATCTCAATAGAACACCATTGATACGTTTCCTAAACATGACACCATCTATAAGAACATAATGAACTGACTACAATCTAAAATAACTTCTTTTGGCCTTGTTCAATCCTTGAGGGAATTCACTAGTTTGAAGGAAGTTGACCATATCTTTGGTACAACTAGTAGGAAATGAAAGCACAACTAAATTTTATCCCTCTAGGAGTATTATAACATCATCTAATCATTTTATAAACCTAATGCTAACTATTCACAAAAGCCTTTGCCTCTTACCAACTTTATGACCTTGATGTCCACATCATACTCCATCACCTTTGTAATCCACCATACCCTTTTATTATTCAAATCTTTACTTAAGAGGAACTCTTTGACACTTGGGTGAGAGACAAGTAAATGTACCTTATTATTAGATGAAAAATATCTAAACTTCTTCAAACTCCTTATAATAACCATTACTTGCTTTTCTACATAGGAATACTTTACCTTATAACCTTCTAAGCCCTAGCTAAAGAAATCTATTGGTCGTTCCATGTCTTCATAAATTTTTATACTAGCATAGATGAGATATTGTATATACCTCCAAAGACATAGAGAGTAAAGTCCTTAATGAAAATTGAATTTATAAGGGTAGGAGTCTATGCTATGGCTTATTTAATTTCTTCAAATCTATCTTTCCTTTCCTTGAACCATTGGAAGATTTGGTTCTTCTTTAACATATTAGTCAGGGGATTTATAAGATTTAAAAAATTAGGAAAAAAATATCCTAAAAACATTGATCCTTCCTAAGAAGCTTTGTAACCCATTATTATGACTAGGCAAGGATAATGCTAAAGTTACACTTACCCTTTTAGGATCTATTATAACCTTGCTTTTGGAGACAACATGGCCTAGAAGCTTACCTTCATAGAATGAAAAAATACACTTCTTAGGGTTGAGTGAGAACCAAAACTACCTACATCTCTTAAATACTTACCTAAGATGAGACAAATGATCATCAACATGCTTATAAAATACTGTAATATCATCGAGATGTATATGTATAATATCATTGATTATTACTTAAAATGCCATGTTCATGGCTCTTTAAAAATTTGCCCCTGCATTGGATAAACCAAAGGGAATTTTATTATAGACATAAGTTTCAAATTTGGTGGTAAATGTTGTCTTAAACTAATCCTCCTCCTTCACCAGGATCTAATTGTACCCAAAATATCCATTCAAGAGGGAAAAGTGTTCTGCACCTGCCACCATTTGTAAGATATGCTCCATGGAGGGAAATGGGTAGTGATCCTTCAATGAGGCTCAATTTAGGTCCTTGAAATCAACACATGGCCTTATCTCTCCATTCTTATTTCTAACAGGGACTAATTTTGTAACCTAAGATGAATGTTTAATTGGAAACATGATCCTAGCCTCTATTAACTTGGTCAACTCTTTCCTCATGAGAGGCTCTATCTTGGGGTTTATAGGCCTCTATTTCTACCTAAAAGGTTTGGCATAAAAAAATTAACTCTATAATGTGTTACACCAAATTAGGGTCAAACCCTTTGAGATCATTGTACTCCCATGAAAATATGTCCTTAAACTCTTGGTAGAGTTTAACAAATGCATGCTTTCCCCCTTCAATACATACCTTACTAAGATAAAGAAGCTTATCCGTAAAGATGGAAACTCTTTCATAGTGTTATTTTTTTTTATCTTCATGCACACCTTCTCTCTCCTATGCTAATGATCAACACTAAATTATTTTTCAAGTGTGATCAAACCCTTTAGAGGTTCATCCATCTTTAATTGAATGACTTGGTCATCATATTGCTATTACAATTTATTCTAATTCTTTGCAAAAAAAATAGCTCCTTCTTGAAATAAAATAATAATCTATTGATAATTATTAAACACCTACCAATTAGAGTTATTAATGGGTACAACATGACTCACAACCACCTTGATATGTTGAAGTACTTTGTCCCTTTTGATATAATCTAGAATGTCAAATTGAGCACCAATAATAGGCAGTCTATTAGCTTGTTTGTTTACTTCTCTTGGGATGGACTAGATGTTGAATGCTTCAAGGTATTTTATGAGGTCCCAAACTCTATGTTTATAGGACTTAAATAAATTAGTTTTTGGTTATGTTCTTCCCTCTTACCTACTTCATTACTAGCTCACTATCCCCAAAGACTTGTAGATGTTTAATTCCTTTCTTCCTGGCCCATTAAAGACCATGGATGAGACCTTCATAATTAGATGAGTTATTGGTGTATCTAAACTAAAATCTCAGAGATGAAAAATTATTCTTCAAGGGAGACACAAACATGACACCCCATCCTTCTCTATGTCTATTTTTGGATCCATCAAAGTACATCTGCCATACTTTATCATCATGTTCACTAGTCTTCACAAGCTTCAAAATGAAAGAATAATCTTCACGAAAGAAATAGGTAATTAATCTTGCCTCTTCAATGAGTCTATAAGGATAAAACTCATGATGATCAACCCCCATTCATCAAGTAGCAACTCAGGTGTCCTTTCAAGGGGTGTACTTGGCTCATGCTCAGTAGGATGGTCTTCTTAGTCAAAAATGGTATAATTGACATTTACAACATTTGGCACATATGGTTCAATATGGTTCCAAGAAATTGTCTCAAACCTAATGGTGACTTTAGTGCCATACTTAGTTCTAAAAATCATATAATACCAATTAGATGATAGGTATCCTCCAATCTTAGTAGTAAAGTCCCTAAAAATGTATAAAGTGAACTACATAGGGAGGTCAATTATAAAAAAACCTTAGGGAATGGAAAATTTAGGAAAAGCATGTAAGGTTAGGTCTAAACCCTTTATGACACCAAGAGTTTTAATGGCTATTCCATCCAACTTTACTACTCCCTTAGAGAGTGGTTCATATTCCATACCTAATTTGTATGTTATTTGCTTTGGCATAAATGAGCTACTAACCCCTGAATATATCATGCAATTATGGGACAAATGATTACCAATGATCAAAGAAACATAGAAAGGTGAAGGATTTACACCTTTATTGGATTGGCCTTCCTTTAGTTGAGGGATATTTGTGAGTACTACCTTTGGTCTTTCTTGTGATGGCACTTTTAAAAGATTAAGGTTAGGTAAATCTACTTGCAATAGATCCTTTTATCTTAGGACAGAAAAGGATTACCACATGGGTACATTCACATTTTTTTATTAATATGCTCAAGAATATTGAATGGGTAAGTACCCACCTTTTGTTGTACCTTGGTATTAGCAATACCTTCTTGCAATTATGATGATTGAAAATGGATTTTGGGTTGTTCTTGATTTCTTGAAGTCTAATTATTCTAGATTTATTGTACCTTTGGTTCTGAATTAGGATCAAAAACCTCTTATAACAATGGAGAAGATGATGAAAAATACTTACCAGTTGTTGGTTCAGTTTTTACATCCCTTTTCTTAGACCTAGTATTGGCTGCTACAACTAAAGAAGAAGCCTAGTTCTAACTTTTTAACTGATTCACTCCACAATACTCATCCTTTTTCCAATTTAGAAGTGTAGCATCACTTTAGATTAGCTCTTGAGAATCCTATTATTGTGATTGTACCTCATCTTTGGTATCTTATTATGGTTCTAAGCTTTGCACCATCAATATTTGGTTAAGGATACCATTAGGACATGTGGATTAGTTATGGGGAAGATTACAAGGAAAACACCACTCACAGTATTGTACTAAGTTATTTTGGATAGGGACTAAGGATTTAGACATGCTAGAATAGTGGGATTCAAGGCTTGATAAGGCTTTATAGGAGTAACTTGACCTTGCCATTAAAGATTTCCCTGATGTGGTAGCCTACTATTCGGATAAGGTGTTTGATATGGAGGCATGTTATTATGATAAGGTGAATAAAGTGCTTGGTAGGGTCTATAATTTTAAGCATGCTACCTTTTAAGAGTGACCAAGTCATTTAATAAAGTTTAAAGAAGGATTTTAACCTCTTGTAGATCATTTGATGGGCTAGGGGTGACATTATCATGTCTTGGTAATTGGCTAGTTGGCATCTAGATAAATGTTAACATAGGTTTTTGAGGTGGTAGACTGGGATGTAATTATATAAAAATGGGGATCAGAAGTCTTGGTATTTTTCCATTTGGTATAAGACTATTCTATTCCCTAATGGTTACCTCATAAGAGTTTGGTAATGTCACACCACCCATCAATTGGATCATCACAGAGATATCACTATTCAAGGCTCTAAGATAATAAGGAAAAACATATTAAGGTGTAGGCCTTACCAATAGTGGGATCATATCCCATGTCCTCTAAAATATGAGATTGAAATCATCCATGTACTCATGTAGTGCTCTCTTAATGGTATTCAGTTGCTTGACCAAGGATAAATGGTTTAATTTGTATTCAAATTATTTGCATAGAGCTTATCCTAGCTCATCCCATGAGTTGATTGAGTAAGGTAAAAAGTTCCTATACCATTGGAGAGATTTGAATTTTAATGAGGAAGCTAAAATCCTACTATCAATATTCTTATTAGTAACATGATGCACTGGACATATATTAGCAATATCTTTAATGTGCTTTGCAGGTGTGGTAGTATCCCCTATAGTGAAATAGGAAATAATTTTGAGGGATGAAAGGGGTATATCATCACATTGAGAAAGGTTTAGTGGGATTCCTCCATTGAAAGGAATAAGTCTAATTTATAGGGATAACCATGTAAGGGACTAGAAGGAATCATGCTCTTAGGTGGGGGAATCTACCAAAAGGAGGCATATACTAAGCTCTTGAGGAAGGTTGTTTAAGCTATCTAGATATTCTTACAAGAGACAAAGATGCTTGGTCACTCTTCTTTTTATGGAGGGTGTAGATAATTTAATGAATTGGAAATTACCTTTTAAATAAGCTCTTGTTGATTTTGGTATGGAATATTTAGGGACTGGTTTGCTAGAGATTAGAAATGTTTAGAGTTGCTAGGTGCTTATTTGATGTCTTCAACACTAAAACTTTCTAAGAGTAACACTAAACACTCAAATTAAACCTTATAAATTAATGGAATTGAGTAGATTTCCCACCAAGCATGCTAAAAATTATTATCACCTTGGATTTTCACCCTTAAAGAAGTTTATTTCTAGGTTTCTTCATCTAATTGACACAATGGGATCTCTCTAAGGTTTCAAGTGACCTATGGTTAGAGATAACCTATAGAGAGGGTTGGTTGCCTTGGTAAATCTCATAAAACTAACACTAAACTACTACATTTTCAAGGAAAATGGAGAATAAGGATATAAACTACAACTAAATTTAAAAAAGGTAATACACCAATGTTGTTTTTCTCCCTAAACCAGCTTCCTAAAATTATTATATGATTCAATATTGACCAAAACTCTCTTTCACTCTCCTAAAAATGGGTTATTCACACAACAATATTTCATATGATGGTTATGATTCTATGTATAGGAAATTGAGAGACAACTAAAAGGCCTTAAATCAGACACAATCAATTAGTTTTTATAGCAATTACCCAACCTACATAATGCCAACACAATTTACAACATGCATAAATTAGCCCACTAATAACAAGGTGAAATCAAAGGACATATAAGAGGATGAAAACTTCTATCACATTTATAGATCAACTAATCATGAGGTTCACACAAATATATCAAAATAAGGAAGGTAAATTTTAGTCTTTATTGATCAAAATGCTTAAAATCCAACATTATAGAAGGATAGAGTTTAGTCATAACCAAAAGAGGGATCAAATAAGGGTCAATTTATACAACATTTATGTGATAAAAGGAGGTCCCTTTGTAATGATAATATTTCCTATTTAAATAGGCCAAATATTCAAAGCTTGTGTCCTTTTTTGGTATTCCCCACTATCAAAGTAGTTATAATTGATGATGATGATGATGATCAAGGAATGGGGGTAAGGTAGTGGGAATATTTTCATGATCACCATGGCCATCCTTGCATAACTACCTACCACATCCTCCCAAGCTTACAACTTGTCTTCTATATGCTCTCCATTTTCATTCACTTCCATGATGAATGGGGCCATATTCCATCACCCTCTTGCCATGTTACTAGTATTTATGTTGATTTGTGTTATGATTTACCTATTGAGCCACTCAGCCATTTATTATATGATTAAAATGTTGTTACATAGTCCATTCTTAGCTTTTGATGGTTTTGACAATCGAATGGGATTTAAATTTTTCTTATTCAGTGCCAATGTGGACACCAAAATTCTCTTCAATGGTGGGTTCTAGTTACATGTTGACATTAGGCTAATTTCAAACTTTATTATTCCTACTGGTATATTCCCCCTAGGCCCCATAAACTCAACATTTTGTAGACTCTTATGATTACTCAGATATTAGCAACTATCCTCTATCTATTGGGCTATAATTCCATGTGGTAGATTATAATTTATCTACGCCTTCCCCAAGCTCTCTCAATTGATGTGTGCTTAGGGTCTGCCACCTCCACATGGATCCTTCTCACTCTAATCACTTTCTTAAGATCCTCGATTACCTACTTACCCTGACACACCAATTTGACTGTATAAACCACCTTGGGGATTTAGATCAATGAGATTTCACCATGGTATCATCCTACTCTCCTGCTAGCTTGAAGGCTTTGACATCTCCTTAGGTTGTATGAAAATATCTAGGAGAATAAGGTAGTGAAATTTTATCATGTGGCATCATCTTAATAACCCACTAGCCTCGAGGTATTTAAATTTATACATACAATTATAAGTCACTGAGATTATGACACATGGAACATCCCACTTGTCTAGGGCTATACTGACATCATTGCCTCACAAAGCAACTTTTTAAAAATATATTAAGTCTTTTAAAGACTTTTGAATAAGCTTAAGACTACCAAGAGAGTGACATATGGCACCAAGTGACCTTTAAAGATAAAACGATAAGTCATTCTGAGTGAAAATGTGACATGTGGATCCAAGAAAAAACATAAAATTGAATAAATCTTGAAAGACTTATTGGATAGATCTGGGCCATTGGGAGCTGTGAAAAGTTACCACATGGAATAATAAAAGATTTGAGATTGATCTAATCATGCTAAAATGTTTCCTCTTTACATAGAAAGTGTGATATAGCTTGGTGTTTAGAAATTTTATCTAGAATAAAAGTTTTGAATTGTTCTACAATAATTTTTCCAAAGGACAAAGTACTTAGATAATTCTCATGAAGACTTCTTCAGAACCTTTCTTATGAATTTTATTAGAACAATTATTTTCAAGAGTAAAATATTTCAGGTGAAGCCTACGAAGTCTTTGAAACGTTTTCTTGGAGCAAAAGTTTTGTCTAATCGATTCGCATAAAATATTTGACTTACTTCTTTATAAAAAATGTGAGGACCACATCCTTGTCAAAAGTGTGAAGATGAACTTTTGAAAACCTATTAAGCCCGTTGAACCCTGAACTAAAAAATGAATGTTGATTCTTCATGGTGACCAAAAATTATCAACAACTTAACAATGAGTACCTTTGACCTATAATAAATTATCTTCAAACTCTGCCTAAGACTAATAGAATAAATCATAACGAATTAGAAGGATTATTTTTCTTTAGCATAATGTGCAATAGACTTTCCAAGTGATTATTAGATATGTTTGGAGAAGCCTTAATGTGCTTATATAGAGGAATATTCTAAATATTTCCATTAACTAACCTTGTTAAAATTATAGGAGGGGTAATATGAAATGTACTAAATTTAAATAGTTAACATTTGAGTAAGGGGGACAAGGTAACACAAGTGGACAAGGTCAGGTTGTAACTTTGTTTGCATAGTTTAGTTTTATCCTAGAAGGATATAGACTATTGGGACTTGGATGACATGACTTATAAGTAGAATAGGGATTCTTAAAAGATGTTTCCAGTAATTGCAAGATAATAAATGGAATAGTGAAGGCTTCAAAAAAACATACAAGTTAATAGAATGGTGAATAGGTTAAGTAAGATAAGGATGTCAAGATTAAACATTGTCAATCAATTAATGATAAAATTTGAGTGTTTATATGGAAATACACTAATAATTTTAAGTGGTACAACCTTTAGCATCTTCATTTTTAGTGTGCATAGTAAACCATAGACCCAATTTCTCCTTAATAAAGGGAAAATGATCCATGTGTAGATTTTGTGCATGTTTACATTTTCTTCACAAGGAATTTGTGTTCATTTTGATTTAATAATCTCATGACATGCGTATATGCTTGCATATTTCATGTAAGTTACCACAACTGATCACAACATGTTATGTAAACTTTTAACACTACATAGGCACTTCTATGCTTCATACATTGAAATAACTTAAAACATTATGTATCATTTATATAACCTCATGGTATCTCTATGCACTACCACAATTCCTCATAGAATATTGCATAAGACCCTTGCACTATAAAGTGGTCTCAAAACTCAACTTTTATGTGGTAGATTTTTGTTGTTGTATGGCATGCTGATTGGCACTCTCTAGGTTTACTCCATATTAAAGATTTTTCTAGCATACTATGGCACTAGGAGTCGAATTTTCACACTTATAGGAAGGTAGACCACCACCTCAACAAAATATGAATTATTTTGTAACCATTTACTTCTATAATTTCTTTCTTGTAATGAGGTATGTAATGTAACCATCTAACCCATAAGGGATAACAAGTAAAGATGATCACACAAGAACATAGTAATTTGTTACCATGCCTCGAGTATCTAGCACTTGATACACATATATAACTCATATCTAGTTTAGGAAAATTAAAATAAGAGTTTTCCCCTTTTGATCATTAGAACTTGAATTCCTAGCACTGTTGCACATTTTATACATATGTATTTTCCCCTATTTTCACTTATAATATAAGTTGCACCATCCTACATATACTATTTCATTAAATTGTGTTATGGTTTAAACCTGTTATAATTTTCCTTTGTGTATTCTACATCTCCTAGTTTGTTTTGAAATAGAGGTTTTTCCACCACACAGACACCTTAGGCCCCACTATGCAGATCAACTATAAATGTACAATGTGATTTTCTAATTTTTTTCCTACTTTTGATATGTCTCTTTCTCTCTTGAATTTTTTCACTTCAACTTCTAAGTCTTCAAATTGGGAAATCATGGTTTTGTTTGGGGGTTTGCATAAATAGGGTTAATGCTTTACCTTCTACTATGTCAAACCCCTCAAAGTGTACAATAAATTGTAAGTTTTTAAATAAAAAATGCATAATAATAACAATTCCAATGAAGTTATCTAAGAGTGTCTTAGATAGGAACTTCATAAGTGTTTTTGACAAGCTAAAAATTAGCAAAAATTCAAAATTTTAATGGCTGATTTTTGAGTTCGGGCTTAAAAAATTTCAGATTTTGAAAAAAATAAAATTTAATTAATCACTTGATTAATATTAATTAATTAATTTAATTAAAAATTGAGGTTTCATAGAAATGCTTAATCTTCCAAACCATGCTAATGCCTTTTCAATCCCACTGTGTAAAAAGTTGTTGGTTTTTCCCATAAATTGCAAAATTCATTTAAATTTTAATAAGCTATGCAAATGCATTTTTATTTTCCCCAATTCATGCAAAAGTTCCCCAACACTTTTCCAAGTCATGAAATTTTTGAATTCATTTTTGCACATGATGTAATTTGCATTTTTAATTTTTCAAGTTGTGCAATTTGTAAATTTAGTTTTTTGCATGGTGCAATTTGAAAATTAATTTTGCACTTCCCTATCCCTTGAAAATTTGTTTTATATTTTCCCAAGTTGTGCAAGTGAGACTTTTTATTCCCCAAAGCTTCCAAAATAATTTTAATAAACTTAAATTGCATGTAAAATCTCAAAAGCAAATTGTAACCAAATCACAGAGGAAATTGATCAAATTTCAATTTTATTTTTCCCCTAACTACCTAGGCAAATATGCATATAATCCATTAACAGAGAAGAGAAGAAAAAACTAAAAATAAAAAAAGGCAATTTCATTTTTTTGGTAGACAAGGACTAGGCCATATGACACCTAAATGAGAAGGAAAATTTAAAAAATAAAAAGAAAGAGGCAAATTGCAATTATTTTTGCTCCCTGGTGATGTTAATAGAAATGTATGAAAAATGTTGAAGCCTTCAACATGCATGAGAAGTGTTTGACAAAACATTTCAATGAAATAATGTCTCATGAAATGCAATGGCCTTTTCAGATGTTTCAAGTGATATTGTCATAAATGTTGATAGTGAAGCCTTTGCATTGCATAAGTTTCCTTTAATCATAAAGAGAGTTGGGTGAGCATTCAGTGTTGTAGTAAATTTTAAGATGTTTTATCATCGAAAGATAGAGAAACATGTAATTTAATCTATTTATAATATTTATTGGCTTGAATATCACATACACATATATAAGAAAGCTCTAGTGGTAATTGTCCATGCAATTGCAATGAGAGGAGGTGAAAGTATCATGATTTCATCCACATTATAGTCATCAAAGAGAAAACTATCTTTGTATCACCTGAGGATGACTTGAGATTTCACACTAATTACAACTATCAATTAAGAAGCATCAAGGAAGCTCAAGAACACACTGAGATCACATGGCATGCCAATTTCTTTGAATCCACTAAAGTTGTGCTTAATCTCATCTATGTGATTTGCAAAAAACATTGCCATTCTAATATTGAGAGTGATTTTCACATCAAGAGAATTGGCCACATAGAGTTCACTAGCAAAATTGTAGAGGCTGCTAAGCCCATTGATTTAGAAGTGAAGAAAGATACCTCCCCTAATTACTCTATCACTATAACTAGAGAAGGTATTCCCATGTCAGAGGGCATATATATGGTGTTTATAGATGTCAGTATAGAGTTATTAGCATAAATTGAATCCATGGGTTGTCATACAGCCTGTGCAACTCAAGCACTTCATTTTTTAGGCGATATTAGTATTGAGGCTGCTATAGATTGGGTGATGGAGAATATAATCATTTTAGATACTGAGGAATTACCCATGGTATATGTTAGTGAAAAATACAAAGTTGTTAAGGCAACATTAACTCTAGAGGAAATAAAAGTAAGGACATAAGAGTTACGTGAATGGGCTTACAACAAAAAAAAGAAGACAAGATGTGAATGGAAAGGAAGAAAGATGGAGAAGTGAAAATTTGAATAGAAAAATATATAAGTCTAATCTCCTTTGGTTTTTGACACATTATATTTGTAATGAGTAATGAATGGACTTCAATAGCTATAATCATAATGCATTCATAGGAAATATATGATACATGACAAACTGAGGTTTTAGTGGTGTAAATATGATCCCAAAATATTACCAAGCATCCTATGCAATATGAAGGCAAAGTAAATTGAGTGAAATTAATCAAAGCATTTTATCAAATAATTTGCGTGTTACTTCCTCCATGGGTGGAATCTACCACCTTGCCCAAATTATTTCTATATAAAATGCATACCACATTGGGAGATATACACCTACAATTATATCCTGAAGAATGCCCTAAGATAGTTGTGAACTTCACTACATATTATAATAATGGATATTATGATAATCTTATTCTCCATCAAGTTTTTAAAGGCTTCATGATTCAAATAGGTGATCTTCTTGGAAATGGTTTAGGTGGGAAATCCATCTATAAAAGTGAGTTTGAATATGAATTTTATAAAAATTCAATGACATGACTAAATCTTTACTTTATCAATGGAAAATAATCATCTAAATACAAATGGTTCTCAATTTTTTATCACAACTATTTCTACTCTATGGCTAGACAATAAGCTTGCAATGTTTAGACAAGTTTTGAAAGGGATAGAATGTTATGCAGTCAATAGAGAAAGCCAAGAATAATAAGAAATGACTCATCAAATTATTGATAAAACAAATAATTGCATAATCTAAGTGACGAGCATGAGAATTATTGAGAAGATTTGATTCGAGGATAAGATTACAATTGCATAAGTGGGGTGAAGTTTCTTGATAAGTGTAATCTCACAAATGTAATTCATGCAAATGTAGTGTTTCAACTTTGCAAGTATCAAATTGTGTAATTTTGACTTGCACATTTCAAGTGGTGAAAAATCATCAAAGCATTTTTGCACCATTCAAGTGGTGTAATTTTATAATTTCATTTTTGCACACAATGCAATTTCGCTAATGCACTTTTACAGCACTTAAGTGGTCCATTTTTGTAAACTCATTTTTGTAGCTTCTAAAATGTAGAAAAGGTGGTTACACATCATAAACACCTCCCCATACTATAAATATGAGTGTAAGGATCATTCTAAAGGACTTTTTGGCAATGAGACTATGCAGAGATTTTGTTTGAAGAGTTGAGATTTGTTATCAATTCAATAAAGATCAAAACTAGGAGACTTTGCAGGCTTTGTATTCAAAATTTATTTGTGAGTTATATATTTTTATGTGATTCACCTGTTTCTATACCTTTAATTTAAAATTAATCTTCCTAATCATTACCAAATTTTTAGATAATGGGAATTTCACTTTATGTATTTCTTTTAGAATTTTCCTATGTTATTTCTATGAATGTGAAATCTCGGTGGGGTTTAATCAATATTTTAATTTTATTTTATAGGTAATATGGGATGGTTGTTTTTTGGTTTACTATCAATATTAAAAAATTGTCTCAGTATATGTTTGGAACTCTTGAGGGTGTAATTATGTCTTTACCACCCATTGAATGAGAGAGATTTCCATGAACATGGTCTTTTCCCCTTCTTGAATTATTCTGGTAAGTTTCTACAATTAGTTCCCTAGAGTTGTCTATCTTTTTCCCAGGGTTATCATTGTAGTTTCTATGTTTAATTAGCTATAATAAACATGTTTTCCCTTGTTCTTTTTCTTTCTCTATTCTTCCCTTCTTTTCTTTATTCCATTCTTTCCCCTCATTTCCTTTCTATCTCCTTTATGTACTTTCAAGTTAAAAGTACAAAACTCCTAATAGTTTTTTTTTGATGTAAATAGTTTTTCCCCTATTTTAATTTTTTTGGATTTCAATAAAGGTAGTTCCACCTTCTAATAGAGGGACTTTGTCATGCATTATTGATTAACATAAGGACTTAGTTTGGCTATTTTTTAGGGTTGGCAGATGGGATCAGATTGCCAAAATTTTAGGGATATAATTTTTTTAGGGGTTGGCTCGCCAACCTTTTAAAATAATATATAAGATTGATATTCGATTTTCCACATATATATATAGTAGAACCCCTAGCTGATACCAATCAAGCTAACAAGGAAAACTAAAACTAGAGGACCACAAACCTGAATGACACTATCAAATGATAGAGTCGAATGGAAAATCTAAATTCTAGCGATGAATGACAAAATTGAATGGTAGAGCCCAATAGTAGAACTAAATACCAACAATGAATAATAAGCCAAATGATAGAGCTGAACAATAAATTTGAATGATGGATTTGAATGCTAACAAAAAATGGTAGAGCCAAATGATAGAGATAAATGGTAGAACTGAATGGTAGAGTTGAATGGTGGATTTGAATGCCAATGATGAAAGGCAAGCCAACAACATAGCTAAATGATAGAATCAAATGATAGTGTTAGGTAGAGAATAAAAAACTAGAGCTGAATCCCTTCTACTGGGTGATAGTGCCAAATGGGAGTATCAAATGATAGAGCTGAAAAATATAAGCCATCATGTCATTTCATGGGAATTAAAAGAATAGGTATATTATCAGGGAAATCATGCATATTATCTTATTTTGAACAGCCAACCAAAAAGTCCACACAATCATAATGCACTCAAAATCTAGGTATTTATTGTTTTTTTAGTTTATCATAGATTTGACTTCAAATTTTCAATAATATTAAAACAATTTTACATGCAAAAATCCCCACTATTATCCCACCAAAAAGATTCAACAAGAATAACATATCACCCCCTAAATATTTTTTTTGATGGTAACATACCACCACTCGAATATGTTCCCCTGGTTTTTGATGAGAATGAAAATGACACTCAAGTGGTAGAAGAGATTGCCGATTCTCACCAAACACAACGTTTAGTTAAAACCTCCACTCAAAAATATTCACAAAGGAAGAGAAGTATATGGACAATTGGAAGGTCCTTTAAGGTGGACTGGGCAACAAAATTTCCCTTCATAGAACCTGTAAAGTTTGAAAATGCTGATGATACTCCAAAAGAATGTAGATGTACAATATGTAGTTGAAAACTAGGAAAGGAACACATAATGTAACTAAAATTAGACATGATTGAGAAACATTGTGGAAAAGTATATGAGACAGTGAAGCACCCAGATGGAGTGATAACAAGAACACACAGGTGGAAAATTGTAGAAGAATGTATGCATGTAAGATATGGACATGAGTATGAAAATGATAAGAAATGTCAAAAAAATATTTTGGAGAAAGGTGGAATAATTAAAGCAAATTTTGGAAAAGTCAAGTAGTCCCTCTAAAGGCAAAATATATACATTTCTCTACTATATACCATATTCTAAAAAAAGCAGACCTATTTTTTATTTTTTAGATTATAAGATTTTATTTCGACATAATGGAGTTATGGATATTATACAATCACATTGGTCAGATAGTAGTGCTTGGGAAATGGAAAAATATTTAGCATTGGTAGAGAAGAAAGGTTTGAAACAAAAATTTAAAATTCACTGTTCATCTGACTATCCAATGATGAGGTCACAATAATTGACAATACAGCTTGGGTTCACATAAATGTGTATACCTTTGAGGACTATTTGAGGGAACCTCATCTATTAGCAATTAATAAAATGGTAGAAAATTAAAATTCAAAAAACCTTCACAAATTAGTTGTATCAAATTTGAAAGATAAAGCTGGAATGGATGATTATGCAATAGCTACAAAGCTAGTGTATGTTGGGGCTGATGGTGCATCAGTTATGTAGGGGAATAGAAATGGTTTATGCATTCAACTACAAAGAATAGTTGAAACATACATGAATATAATTCATTGAATGGCTCATAGGATTAATATTTCATACAAAATGGTTAACAAATTTGATAATGTGGTAAAAGTGGAGGAGCTCATTCGTGACCTACATGCTTATATGTCAAGCAGTCCAAAAAGATTTTTAGAGTTCCAAAAATTTGTAATAGAAGTGACCGATGGTAAGAAACTATGGAAATATGTTGATACAAGGTGGGTTTATATGTAAGAACTTGTATGCTGAATTTTTGAAGAATATCCATTATTAGTAAGTTTTATGTATAAATATCGTAGAAAAATTGACACGATAAAAATGTTTGTTGTACTATTTAATAGATTTGGAAACACTATTGAATTTATGTGGAATTCTTCCAATGCTAAAGGAAATGAATTATTTAATGAAACATGCTTAGGAGAGATCCATTTATATTATGGACTTCATACGACTAAGAAAATGAGTATGTTAATATCTAGATATACTACACACTTTGAATGAAATGTTTCAAGGCCTTGTTTTTAGTAGTTGGCAATGTTTGATAGATTTAAAGAACATTGAAAATTATATGAATTTGAATATCAATGATCATATTTATGTCATCTTTAATTTTAAGGAAATACCAATGCACACATTCTACAAAAAACCTAATCTTGTGGAAGCTAAATCTGAAGAATTGCCTATAACATGTATTCTATATGACACTTTTCTATCTGAAACCTGGATGAAACTAAGTAGAGTTTAACAAAAATTATCTATGGAGATCAGAGATCATTTTAAAAGGGATGATTTTTTGGAGGCCATGGTAGTTGTGAACCCCATTTTATAGAACATTAATAACAGTTAAAAGATGATTAACAATTTATTTCACAAATACATGGACTGTTTTGTAAAGAATTTTGGTAAATTTGTAGAGATGAATGGAGTAGAAATAAAAGGTATTTTGGGAAAGGATTTACTGACATCCTAGTCAACCCATTTTGGAATTATAATTTTTGAACATTATCATCTTGTAAGCAAACCAATAGAGAATGGGGCAATTACAAGACCGTGGAAAAAACTTTATCTTAGTAGTATACTGCAGGAAAGTCTAAGTGAATATTTTAGATTATATAAGCTTTTTCAAACAGTGATTCTAGGCTCAGTGGAAGATGAAAGAGTATTTAGAGCATTATCATTCATAAAGTCAAAACTTTGAAACAAATTGGATAAAAATTTAGAAACTTGTTTGAGATTATATGTTTCACATTATGCAGTGAACATGTTTCTTGATAAAAGAGCTATGGAAACTTGGAGTTCTCTAGATGAAAGAAGAGGCTTAAAAAATACAATGACAAATAAAGAGGATGTAAATAATGACACTAAATAAGGTACTAATATGGTAGATGCAAATGTCATTGTTGATGATCAGGTTTGTGTAGGTTGTTTCAAATACTAGACTATTAGTTTCAAGTTTATGAATTTCAATTTCCTATAATTTTATACTTTGTTTCTAGTGACTACTATTCAATGTATTCATGTTTTAATTTATCTTATTATTTGTAAGTACTTTTCACATGTTTGTCATAAGATGCAATAATTATTATATGTTTTCAATTGTTAAAAAACTATAATAACTATGTCAATGCCAAATCACTTTCATGAAGATCTTTAAAAACTTGTGCAATTGTTTAGAGTCCTTTACTTATGATAAATCATGTTCTCATGCATCAAAATAGGCTATGAAAAAATCTGAAATACCCTTGTTTTTTGCTGACAGTCCTTAAAATTGGTTCTTTATAAGATAAAATGAAGTGCTCAAATAACATATAACCTTTGAATCACAAATCGATGAGTATGAATGACACTCACACCACATAGGATACTTGTTTGTTGATAAGAGTTTCCTACTTAGTCTTATTTTGTCATAATTTCACCCATACATAGTTCATAGATTTGTAAAGACCTTACCTCTTCTTTATATCAATTTTCATATGAATAAAACTGATTTCATGAGTCCTATTATATAGTTTATGATCACAATCAATCATGCATGTTTTCAACTTTGATGAATCCTCATTATTACTATCACAATACTATCTTTAACATAGACCTCTACCAAACATGAATGTTCCTTTCTAATAGCCTCAAACGCATCTCAAATCATGATTTACTAAAGAAATAATCCAAATATAATAAAGAAGGCATCTTCCCCACAAAACAACTCACTCTTTTATCATAAGATGCAATAATTATTATACATTTTTAAAAATGCATTCCCTTATTCCTTGCTAATTGATGACTACAAAAGATTAATAAATTATGATTATGTTAGGGGGAACATTGTATAAAGGAATATATTGACATTAATCCATTTATATTGAGATGTGAGTTTCACAAGTGCATCACAAATATCAAAAGGGGGCCTAACCCCATACAAGTTTACATCATAAAATTCAAATTGAAATTGCAATCTATGTGGCTCATCCAGTAACTAAAACTCAATAATTTGATAAAGGCATCTATAAACATAAAATTGTCATTCAAAATATATATTTTAATAGAAAACATTATTTACAAATATATAGACTAGATTGTCAACTGCTCAACTACTTTCTCAACCACTTTATGAGCTTCTTTCTCAACCACTTTCTCAATAAATTTCTCAACCAATTTCTTAGATGCTTTCTCAACCACAACATCCTCTATGACACTATTGTCCTTTAATATCCCTACCTTTTCAAGATCCATAGCTGTAGTAGTAATACAATCAAGATTTTCCCTATCTTCTTTTCCAGCATCTCTTACAGAAAGTAGAATTGGATCAACAACTATCTTCTACTTAAATAAGGCTTCGGTATCACATCCTTGTTCCTTAATGATGTTTTGGATTGCTTTGTTCTATTTATTCAAAAGAACAAGCTTCTCCTTGAATTGAATGACAAATAATAAACTTTTCCATGCATTTTTCAGATGCACATTGAGGACCTCAGCTTCTTTTTTCAAGTTCTCATATTTTGCCCACATTTTTAGATGAAATATAATTAGATGTGAACAAAAATAAGTATGACATGAAATTTGATTAAATTGAAGATACATTACCAAATATTTTTCATTCTCTACATTTCTGATCACAATAAGGTTGGTGTCTTTCACCCATTTATTATAATATGCCTACGTTTTTGCATTCAAATTATCCAACCTATAAGCATAGTAGTCAACACATTATAATTTTAACTATTACCAATAGTAACTAACCCAGATTTAGCTTTGGTAAATAAAACATCAATCTTGGTGGGTTCATGTTGAACCAATGCAAAAAAAAATTCTCGCTAGGAGTGGTTATGATAATGGGCATTTATTTGTTTTATCAATGCCTTCACCTGAAACTTCCACACATGTAAATTTTTTAATTCATCAATTAATCCCTCCAAAAGATTAGCAGTAATAATATCTACTACCAATTATTTAGTGAAAAACATGTAATGGCATCATTAGATAGGATAACATTCTCTGTTGGGGTGGGATTGTCTAAACCATGTGAAGGTTCCTCCTAAGTAGTCACATGAACATCTGCTACTTCTCCCTATATAAAATCATGTGGATTAAAATTAGTGCCAACATCAGTGCCACTTTCAAATCCTAGATATTCCTTGTCAAGTTTAATTTATAACAAATAAGTCAATCCCTGTGCACTAGATACACTTTTGACAAAGAAAGAGGGGAATTGGGAACTTGATAATTGTAGTGTTATGGACCTTATGATGGTTGTAATGGAATAACCTTTTTCCTTGATCAAAATGAGTTTAGGGGTGGAGGTGGTGGCATAATGTTCCTCACAGTTAGAGGATGGACTATGAAATGTAAGTTATTTTAGAAAATATATAAATTTCAAAAATAGATTTATATGCAAATTGAAAATTAAATGTTTATTACTTGTATTTAGATATAGTATATCCTCCAATCTATGCGTTGTATTGCGAGTGATAGGGGTGTTTTGAGTTGGTACACTATGTAAAATTTTAGTCTAAAAAACTATAATCTAAAACCAAAAAACAAAAAAAATGAAATATGCATTGTAAAATACTTTCCACAGAGGGTTAAGAAGGCACAATTAATGTTACTATTTATTGTGGTGGTGGTTGTTTCACTATCTTAATTCTTGACGAGTCAACTGCAACAATAAAACAAATAACTAAAATAATGCACTTGAGTCTTGAAAATTAAAATCTCATTTGAAAATTTTAAATAACAAACCTGCACATGGAGATGGCACCAAAGAAACTCATGGACATTTTACAAGTCGATAGGATTGTAAGGATGATTCTAAAGACTCTAAATCTGTAGATTATTCAACTACATGTCCTTTTGAGGTAGATTATTTTTTCAAGGCATGAATTCTTGCCTGTAATTTGAAACAAACAAAGTTCCAACATTGACTAATTTTTACCTTAGTAACCATTTAATAAACAAACAAATAATAAACCCTAAATCAACAAATAAACAAATCAACCAACCTCTTTCTCATCCATAGACAAAGCATTTATCATCATTTTTGGATCAAATGCAGTTGGACCCTATGCTTTTTGGAGGTCAAAGAAGGCCTCATAGTATAATGTGAGAATAAAATTTGAAAAATAAATAGTGGAATTGGTATTGGTATAATCACAATTTAACTCAAGCCTTATCTTAGCGGAAATAAAAGAGCACCAGTAAAATCTATATTTTAAAAGAGTATGGATAATGTAAAATAATGCCCAATAGGGAATACTTTTTGGTTTTCCTTGCATTACTATTTTGGCTTGGAAAAATTGAGCCATTGATTTACAAAAAGGGTGACTAATGGCTTTGACTTGGAGGCTCCTCTTTTAACTATCTAAAACAAAAGAGAGAACAAGGATTTTACATCGCATAAGTTAAATTTTGAATATAAAAACAAATTTATCAGTACATACCTATTCAAGCAATGTGCAACCTAAAATGATTGACCAGAAAATTCTTTTCCTCATCTATCAATATTGCTTTCAAACTCAATGGGGTTGCATTGTGAAATAGAAAACCTGTAAAATTGTGAATATCTTCTAGTGACATACTAAAATATATTGTTCTTGTAACAACCCCACTGGGTTAGACATAGAATTATGAGTTTTTTAATTAAACATATATACCATAAATATATTACAGCTAAGAATCTAAACATAGATCACATATATATTTAAGTGATAACAATAAGTACACACATTACATCTTACATCATAAATCTCTAATGTTATGAGGATGTTACATAAAATGAATAAAGGAATTAATACAACAACTCAACCATGGCTAATGAAAATTTGTAATCTCCACTACCAATATATAATAATAATTAATTATAATTATTCATGACAATACTCAATAATAATATTTAATCTAATAAAATGTACATAATTTAGATACCTGGCTCCCTGAAGCATGAGTTCTTCGTACTCTCCACTATATGTGGCATTCTCAAGTGTCATATCAATAGTATTACTATTGTGTGGAGGGAGAGAATCCTTTGACCACTTTACCAAACCAACCATAAACCAACAAACCTCTACACTAATCCCATCAGGGAATGGCCTTCTTTTTATTGATGAATAGATAGTGATGGTGCAAGAATCTAGAGAGACTAGCAAGTACCTGTGTGTTGTATGATTATACACTAAACATGCAATGTATCATATAAATCCATTCTATTTCAAGATCTTTCACTAACATGTGAACCATACTCATGAAATGATAATGTCTCTCTAAACATACTTTGGCCGAAATCTTTACAAATAATAAATGATAATTATCTAGATCAATCAATTTCATACACACCACTTGATCAGACTCCATTCATCTAACATTGCAATGTCAATAAGCCAATGAATTTTGTCTCACTCCTTACTCCATATTAGCAATGCAAATTGGTCAAATATAATTCAACCACAAGACTCATCAACCTACATCCTACTAGCAAATACATCATACAACATGCTATACATAGGAGTAATAATAGCATACATTAGGTCTGTTTAATCATATGCATGAATATTTCATTATATTCTATCTCATACTAGGAATAATGATTACAAATATACCACTTGAGTAAACATACACTTTAACTATACAATTCAACAATATAATTGATTTTCAGTTATCAACACCCTATGGAATCCCATACTATCATAGTCCAGTGTTCTAAGACTTAATTATCATATTTACACAATCAATCTTATGAAGTAGTCTCAATACACAAAAACATAAGCATTACATAAGTAACTATATATATATATATATATATATATATATAGAGAGAGAGAGAGAGAGTAAGACATTGTTCCATAGAATACAATAACATACCAATACAACATTAGCTAAACTCCCAAGTTTACATGCACATATATACAATTCTTACCAACTATAATAACACACACTATCCATAGCAATAACCAACATGTATATAATAAAATAGTTAGATGTAAATTTTAGTTTGGGTATAATCACTACAATAAGTACCACTCAGGTACAACATAATTTTTCACTCTAGAAACCTATGATATCTTATACTATCATAGGTTCCCAACTACATATCAACACATACTCCAAACATATGATTTTCAAGACTCAACTGACTCATGCATGTAATAACATGTAAATAATAACCAATTATACTAACTGGGTATACTGCATACTAGCAAGATGCACCACAATGCACTAAAATACTTAAGTATAACAAAACATTTATAATAACATATGTTCAGTATGCAATGCATAAAAATATAAACATAAATATAAATCATTCATATTATTATTAGTGAGCCAGATACTACATAAACCCATTATGACTTTACATCCTATCACTTCATTAACTTCTAGGAGATTATTCCAAAGGTTATGGTTTCTGGTTTCTAAGAAACTTAAAGACTTACTCCAACCTTTTTTTTATAATTAAAAACCCTATGTACGAGTATTATGCACCACAAGTAGTTATTCTAAATTTATTCAGATATTGAACCTGTCTGTTTATAATTTAAAATAAGGGCTCCCAAGAGACATTTATAACTCTTATTTGAGGATTTCCATATCAGATACTTATCTCTTGATAATAAATACCCATGTCAAGTTATAATAATGAATCTACTATTAAATGCTAAGTTAGGAGTCTAAGACTTAATTGGTGTATTTTCATAACTCTGGGTTCTCATGACCAATTCTTATGTTTTACTTTCTCCCAATACCTAAAGGTTTCTCAAGTAGCAATGTCACCTAAAGCTAACAATACATCCCACTATGGTCAAGTAAGTCAGTTACCTCACAATCCCTGCTACACCTTAAATAGATATGATTTTCATTAACCATCTGAGTCAAGACGTGAGATAAAGATCTTATATGGTAATATTAGTATGCAATCAAGTGTATTTCTTGATTAAACATAGTTCCTTAACTAATAATATTTTGAAAAACCATAGTTTAAGCAACACACTCCAATCAATGATAAATAAACACAATATACCCCATTCTTTCCATAATTAATAACATGTGGATCTACATAGTTCCACAAGTTTTAGATTCCCAAATACACACACACACACACACACACACACACACACACACACACACACACACACACACACACACACACACACACACACACACACACACACACACACACACACACACACACACACACACACACCTACACACACACACACACACACACACACACCTAATCCTTCCTTGGTTTACTAACATAATCCAAAAGGTAAACATATAGGGTATTGATAAATGTAAGATCATAAACTATACTTTACTTCTTACATCTTTGCTAATTCCACTATAGATGAAATATTATTACAACTCTTTTACTCTGCTGCTTGTAACTTCTAGTCAATCTTGATTAACGTTACAATATCACTAGTAATAAATGTAGCTTGGAGTAGCTAAATACAATATGTGATTCTTTACTTATACATATTCTTTATTATATCTTTAATAATTCTATCTCAGTAATATACTCAAGTATTAATATAGAGTAAAATAAATATTGTTTATTAGCAGATAAAAAATCCTCATATATAAAATGCTAAACATGTATTTGTTAATATTTTATCAACATAATTTATGATTACTTACTTTTCTATGCACAACTGCACCCAGCTACACATTTGTTTGAGGCTCAAGATGGAGTAAATTTACTTATTTAATTAAGTGTAATGACTACTTGGTATCACCACTCAACATTAATTAATCATTTACATGCTTGGTGACTTAATAACCGGTGCCTTAATTATTCTTTCAAAATTCTAGTGTTTTGGTTTCTAACGACATACTCAAAGAGTGATATTTGCTACATTGGTTCAACAATTTTCCATTGTAACATATATATATATATATATATATATATATATATATATATATATATATATATATATATATATATATATATATATATATATATAATGGAATCACCATATATTCATCTGGGTTTAAAAATAATTACAGTTGAATTTTCTTTGGATTTGGTCAGTTCACAAATTAAGTATTTTAATGGGAAGTTTCAACAACTTCTTAAACCATGGTGATTTGTTTTTTAAAAACTTAGTGTCAATCTGAACCTACAATAGGTTAGGTGCTAGGATAGTCAATATTTTTCTAAAACTGGTACCTTTGAAGTATTCCATAGTGTTTTAACATAGTCAAAGGATAATATCCAAAGAAAATTACCTAGATCATATCATAAAAGATATATATATTGTATTATTTATGGACTACACTAAGGAAAAATGCAAGAAATAGACATGAAGCAAGAAATATGTGTGTGTGTGTGTGTGTGTGTGTGGGTGTACTAAGGTTGTGTTCCTTTCTAGGAGTGTGAGTTGCTTCATGTCTATTTCTTGCATTTTTCCTTAGTGTAGTCCATAAATAATATAATATATATATCTTTTATGATATGATCTAGGTAATTTTCTTTGGATATTATCCTTTGACTATGTTAAAACACTATGGAATATATATATATATATATATATATATATATATATATATATATATATGTCTTATCTAGACAAGGATATAAACACATATTTGTACTCTATTGAAAGCACAAAGGGGCTTTCTGAGTTCATTGAAATCCTTGACTGAAATGGATCATGGTTCTGCTTGAATTGAAATAGCTAAGATAAAAGAAATGGTGGTTGTGTTTCTCTTGGGTTGAGTTAAGAAAAGAAAAGAAAAGACATAACTTCCCATATTTGTTAGGTGAAAAGACTACTTCAGGTGGTTCAAACCCTAGACATGGTGATAACAAGGATTGCGTGAAGGCAATGAAGAAGGCCAAGATCAATGCCTTAGTCAAATCAAGAAGCGATGGCACAATTATAAACTTGTGTAATGGTAACCAAACCCATTACAGATCGACACATTGTTATTTATATGGACTGCTTATATATATTAATATAATTTCATTCAATATAAAATCAAATTATGGTGCCTGAGTTTGGTTTGCCGGTAAAGACCAAAAATAAGACACTCTATGTTAATAGTTATTATTTACAGTTATGTAGTTCCTTATGGTGATGGGTTACACATATTTTATAAATCAAACTCATAATGGGTGTCTATATATTTGGTTTCATGTACATAAACAATATTTATATTTCTATACCTTTAAGTAGAAGCTAATACATATAGGTCAATAATTACCCATAATTTAAAATGCAAAGTGTACCTAGTAGAATGCTTTGTTGCTCCCCATGCTACTTGCTTGTCTTTTCTAGTTCTTTTCCTCTTCTCTACTCTTCACTGGAGTGCTTCTTTTCCTTTCATGTTTTGCCCATTCTCATCTTTTGCTTCTTCTATTGTACTTGGAAGAAAATCTTTTTTTTTAACTTTGAAGCTATATATTATTATTTTTATTTTCATAAAAGCTTTAGTCTAAAGATAATAACTTTCTATTATTATTATTATTATTATTATTATTATTTCTTTTATCTTTTTACTTTATTCTATTTTATTTTTCTTTTATTATTTTCCCTTATATATATA
Source organism: Torreya grandis (assembly GCA_037957365.1). Lineage (NCBI taxonomy): Eukaryota > Viridiplantae > Streptophyta > Pinopsida > Cupressales > Taxaceae > Torreya > Torreya grandis. The sequence goes on from JARHVA010000458.1 coordinate 4,854,992, forward strand.
TATATATATATATATATATATATATATATATCTTAATGGGAAATGCTAAATTTTTAATTAAATTAATTCTCAATACATTATAGTATTTTTAAATGACAAGCCAAAATTTACAAATAATCCATAAATTTATAGATTTTACTTTTACTTAATTAAACTACGAATAAAAATAGCAGAATGAGCCAAACACACAAAAGAAATATTTATGATAATTTTACCTATTTTGAAAAGCCACAACAAGCAATACTTCAAGCAAGTAATCAAACACACCATGAGCAATGAAATGCATTTCTACCATGACTAACTATTACATGCATGTGTAGGGTTTTGATAGCTCTATGTAAACCTTCAACATCTCCATCTACATCATCCTTTCTGATGATGCTCTCCCTTTGATATGCTCGAAGGATGAATTCTCTTGCATCCACCTCACAACATGAAAGTCATTAGATCATTTCACATGATAAACATAATCAATAATATAACTAAAATAACTCATTAATATGCTTAAGATGTAAATACATATATAAACCAGTTCATAATAAATAATCCTATAATTACATCTAGCTAAGCAACATTCTATTATCTTGAAATAACATAAATCTCAAGCTTTAGTCAGAATTATTTTCAAATCCAAAATTTTCAACTATAAATAGCCATGGATAATCTATCAAGTTTGTCTAAAGAGGAATTAGGATATAACATCCTTCCCCCCTAAAGCTAGTCATCGCCCCTCATGACAATTATTCCTAGACAAGTTCTTAATAAAAAACATAACAATAACATGATATACAATGTTAAATTAAGCAAATAAATGGAAAGTTAACTATAAAAATCACCATAGTTCCTTTAAATTGCACTATTTCTGGTGTATTGGTCTCATAAGACCTCGATCAATGATATTTCCTTTTATACAAACAAGGTTTATGAGTATTACTTACTCTAACTGATTCTGTCATGACCACCCCAGGGTCTATAATCATCAAGACATGCCTATATACTATAGTATCAACCACTTCTATTACCTTGAAGGGTCCCACATATCTTAGTGAAAGTTTACTAACTCCTCGAAATACATAAGATCATCATACAAGTCAAAGTAAATAACCTAGGAGAGTTTCACAAAATTCTTCCAGCCCTCAACACATCTCTCTATCTTAGAGAGTGTTTTTCTTATCCCAGAGAAAAGTAATTTGGACATCTAGCAAGAATAATATGTATATGTTAATACTATCACTACTCCACGTAGCTTCAGATAAGTATAACATGTCAATATTGTCACTACTCTATGGAGCTCCTGACAAGTATGATGATGAATAGGAATGGTATATATAAAGTATACAAAAATCATGGAATACTCATTCATATGTAATCTTTGTCCATTGTATACATGTGTGTGACCATATGATTGAATTTGATAAGTTTTGCCTATCAAATCTTGGATTCGACAAGTCCATCTATAGATCCAACTTAGTAATAATAATTTTAGTTAATATGAGGCTAAGTAGGATATCATCCCATCACTTAGAACTCACATTCCCAACTCACCACTCTTCCCTTAAGTCTCCATGACCTAATGATCTTAAAATGTGCACAATGAATTTCAAGGAATCATAATTTTATGTTTTCAGATCATTGAAAGCAAGACTATAAGCTAAATGATCCTAGATGTATTCTCATACAAAATAAATCAGATAATCAATCTATAATTGCATTAAGTTACTACTAGTTATACATCATATTTCATAGTTTAACTTATTCTATTATGCTCATGATTAAGAAGGAATAATGTTATATTAGCATAACATACATTGGCCAAAAATCACATTGTTCCTTCAGCCTTATAGGGGAATAAATAAAATAACATCTCCTAACTAGTTAAAATTTTATTCCAACCTCTAGATTGATAAAATGTTCTGCACCTCCTATACCCTACTCACTTTTGATGACAGGTATAAAATAACTTTTTTTTTCAAAACATGTTTTAAGCAAAAAGAGAACAAATGTCAATCTAATCATGAGTGTATAACACTATACTAATTATAATTAACTTACAATTCTCAGTATAACATTAATATATAAATCAGGGTTTGCTACCTCACATGGTCTTAAGATCACAAGTTATATCTAGTAGTGACTCTAAAGAGTCACAAGTGAAAAGTAGAAAGTTATCATCTCAAAAACTCCTACTTACCCTCCCGAGGAAAAGGGAAACACTGCAACTCAATATTGCCCAAACACTACATACTTACTAAATCTTGTAGGTATGGTATCTCAATATATTTTCATAATCGAGAGAGATATATGCCAATAAAAAGATGTGTCCATCCATCCAATCTTAAAACTTCTTTCTCACCAAGAGTAGAAAACATTTCCCCATAAAGTCCAAGGGAGTACAGTCAAACACCATTTATAAACAATTCTTATTTATCATCACACATAAATGACTTCTTCCAATAACATCAAAATAATTTCAAAAGAGAATACGATGATATCAACTCATCTCTAAGCCAACTAAGAGGGATGACACCACATATCTTAAGAGTGCAAATTCAATAAGTAAAATCTTAACATAAAAGAAGTATCAAGCAATACAAAAACACTCTACTAAGAATATTTCCACCGCCCTAGGTGGTACTAAAATAGAAATGGTCTTTTAAGATTTCCCATTCTTGGGTTTGGTAAATAAAAGACATAAAAATTAAAGCACATAAATTTAAGATAAACATTCTGATCTTAATAAACACTCACAAACTCAATGACAAAAATGACTAGATAATCAAGAATGACGTAATCATACTCAAAGTGTTCGATTTAAGGGATCAAACTATGGTAGAAATTTTTTGTTCATAACTCATGAACTATGCTATATACCCATCTTCCCAAGCCTCTAATGAAACCATCACCAATCCATATCAAAGAATCTATCAAGTCTCAAAATTCCAGTCATGGTGTAACATGGTTCTACATTGAGACACCACAAGTCCAAAATCTAGTGCAATACTTCATGACACTAGGTTCACACCAATGAACAAAAGACACAAAAATGCTAATGGACTCATTAGGTCCTAGAGTTTGAGCCATAACTATGATACCACATGTAAAAATCTTGTTGGGTTAGATATAGAATTACAATTTTTTTTCAATTAAACATATATACCATAAATTGATTACACCTAAGAATATAAATAGAGATCACATATATATTCAAGTGATAATAGTAAGTACACACATTACATCTTACATCACAGATCTCTAATACCATGAGGATGCTACATAAAATAAATATAGGAAGTAATACAACAACTCAACCACGACTGATGCAACTCTACAATCTCCACTACCAATATACAAAAATAAGTAATTATAATTCTTCACGATAATACTCAATAATAATATTCAATATAATATGATGTACATAATTTAGGTACCTATCTCCCTTGAGCATGAGTTCCCTGAGCTCTCCAGTATCTGTGGTAATCTCAAGTGTCATCTCAATAGTAGCACTGTAGTGGGGAGGGAGAGCATCATTTGAGCACTTTACCACACCAACTACGGACTGAGGATCCCCCACACTAATCCCATCAGGGAATGAACCTCCCTTCATGGATGAGTAGATAAATATGGTGTGGAAATCTAGAGAGATGGTGTGGAAATCTAGAGAGACTAGCAAGTACCCATGTGCTGTATGATTCTAAACTAAACACGCAGTGTATCATAAAAATTTGTTTTATTACAAGATATCACACTAACATGTTAATCATACTCATGAAATGATAATGTATCACTAAACATATTTTGGCTCAAATATTTATAAATAATAAATGATAATGATCTAGATCAATCAATTTCATATACACAACTTGATCAGATTGCCTTCATCTAACATTACAATGCTAGCAAGCTAGTAAAGTCCATCTCACTCCTTGCTCTGTATTATCAATACAGATTGGTCAAATAAAATTCAACCATAATATTCATCAACTTACATCCTACTAGCAAATACATCAGACAACACGCTATACATAGGAGTAATAACAATATACATTAAGTCTATCTAATCATATGCCTGAATATTTCATTATATTCTATCCCATACTAGAAATAATGATTAAAAATATACCACCTAAGTAAACATATAATTTAACTATACAATTCAACAATATAATTGATTTCTAGTTATCAACACCATATGGCATCCCCTACTACCACAATCCAATGTTCTAAGACTTCCACAATCAATATTATGAAGTAGTCTCAATACACAGAAATACAAGCGGTATGTATATATATATATATATATATATATATATATATATTTGTGTAACGCTTGTATTTCTGTGTATTGAGACTACTTCATTATATATATATATATATATATATATATATATATATATATATATATATATATATATATATATATATAATTCCATGGAATATAATAACATACCAATACAACATTAGCTAAACTCCCAAGTTTTCATGCACACATATACAAGTCTTACCAACTATAATAACACACACTATCCATAGAAATAACCAATAGGTATATAATAAAATAGTTAGATGTAAATTTTAATTTGGGTATAATCACTACAATAAGTACCACCTAAGTACAACATAATTTTCCACTGTAGTACCCTATGATATCCCATACTATCATAGGTTCCTAAATATGTATCAACCCATACTCCAAACATATAATTTTCAAGACTCAACTGACTCATGTAGATAATAATAGGTAAACAATAACCAATTATACCACTCGAGTATACTGCATACTAGTAACATGCATCACAATGCACTACACTACTTAAGTATAACAAAATATTTATCATAGCATATGTTCAGTATGTAATGCACATAAGTATACACATAAATATCAATCATTCATATGATTATCAGTGACCTAGATACTACATAAACCCGTTATGACTTTGCATTTTCTCGGTTCATTAGCTTCTAGAAGATTATTCCAAAGGTTATGGTTTTTGGTTTTTGAGAAACTTAAA